>OY856411.1:13900000-14265000 GCA_963693085.1 Alisma plantago-aquatica
GTTTCAACTATAATGTCTATGGACGTTATTCATGTGAGTGACGGGAGCCACGTCATGAACGTGATGAGGAGGCACACCTTGCCAAACCAGAGGATGATGAGCCAGCCACATTGTTGTCTGTTCGTGCTGAGGATGTGCTTGAGATGGTGATGCTCAATGAGGGGAAAGCTTGGCAATTGGAGTTCCAAACTAATGCTCCAATGAGATATGGTACCTTGACACAAGAGCCAACAATCACATGATTGGCTACAAGGAAATGTTCACTGAGCTTAACACCACAATCAAAGTTATTGTATGTTTTGACGGTGATTCATCTTTGTGGGTTGTTTGACTGTGAAATGGGAGAACATCGCGTCCTCACATACATGTATTAGATTCCATATCTCAAGAGCAACATTGTCAGCCTCAACCAACTCAACGAGAATGGGTGCAAAACCATTTTGGATGGTTGCTTCCTGTACATCTATGATTGGAAGAGACAGATGCTAGCCAAGGCATAAATATTGAAGAATGTGTTGTACAAGCTCAACCTCAACCTTGCACATCCAGTGTACCTCTTGGTGTACATCAAGGAGGATGCATGGTTGTGGCATGTCCTATATGTCCACTCAACTTCCAAGAATTGGGAAATTTGTCTCACTAGAGGCATGCCTCACATAAAGCATATTGATAAGGTGTGTGGCAGCTGCATGATTGGGAAGAAATGGCATGCACCATTTCCATAGGCATCGTTGTACTTGTCAGAAAGGCCACTGCAATTGTTACATGGAGATTTATGTGGCACAATCACACCAGTATTGTAGGGAGGTAAAAAATGATTTTTATATAGTTGATGATCATAATCAGTATATGTGGATTTCTTTGATTAAAAACAAAGATGGAGGCATTGATGCTTTTAAGAAGGTCAAGGAATGTGCTAACATGGAGGTAGAAACAAAAGTGAAAGTGCTACATACTGATTGAAGTGAGGAGTTTACCACACAAGAGTTCTAGGAGTATCGCACAAAGTCAGGGATCAAGCATTTTCTCATAGCCTCATATTCACCACAACAAAATGGCATGGTGGAGAGGCAAAACGAAATGGTGGTTGCCAAGGCTAGAATCATGTTGAAGAGAAAGGAGATGCCATGAACATTCTGGGGAGAGTCCATGCTACAATAATCTATCTCTTGAACTGTGAACCAACCGAAAGTGTCATCGACAAGACACCATACAAAATATTATACAAGAAGAAGCCAAAAGTGCACCATCTTCACACCTTTGGTTGTGTGGCACATGTCAAGGTGGTGCAAGAACACCTCATGAAGCTCGTTGGCCACATAATATCTAAGGTGTTCATTGGATACAAGCATGGATCTAAGACATACTGGATGTATGATTCAGTGACAAAGAAGTTACAAGTGTCAATAAATGCCATATTCAAAGAGGCTAGAAGTGTGGAGTGGTAGTCCAAGGTTGATCATGTGGTGGATGATTATGGAGAGGTTTTTACTGTGTATTACCCACCTAACATTGATATAGGGACTGAGAATGTTGTGCTTGGATCATCGGGTGTAGTAGTCAACAACAACACAGTGGGAGTATAGTATGGCTTCATCATAGAGTACATCATGTTGGGAGTACACTAAAAATCAATGGTTGTCACGTACAGTCCTGAAAGCAAGAACACAGAGGGTGTTGTAAGAAGAAACAAACCAACACCGCCAAAGAAGTTTTGTTCCTTGCAAGATGTTTATGATGCTACAGTGGAGGAGGAGCTAGAAGAATCTGCACTTTGCATGTTTACCTTGGAGGAACCAAACTCTACACTTTGCATGTTTACCATGGAGGAACCAACAAACATTCAAGAATCTAAAAGAAAAGCATGCTGGAGGCATGCAATAAAAGAGGACCTTGAAGCAATTGATGCAATATATGTGGGATCTCATCAAACTCCTAGTTGGACAAAGATCCATTGGTTTAGTGTGGGTGTTCAAAGTGAAGAAGGATCCACTTGTTATCAAGAACAAAGCACGTCTTATTGACAAAGGAAACATACAAAAGCAAGGTATTGACTTTGACAAAGTATTTGCACTTGTTGCAAGATTCAAGATGGTGTATCTTCGTCTTGCATTAGTTGTACAAGAAGGGTGGCAGGTGCACCACATGGACATGAAATCTGCCTTCCTCAATGGATACTTGGAGGCGGTTGTATATGTGGCACAGTCACCTGCCCATGTGCAAAAGGGCAGCAGAAATAAAGTGTTGAAGCTAAGAAGGAATTGTACTATCTATGTCATGCACTAACATCCTGGAATGATGAATTTGAGAAAATCTTGATCTTACTTGGTTTTGCACCTTGTCTAGTGGAGCATGTTAATTGCTTGGTATGTACGTTGAGGATTTCGTTATCAGTGGTACAAGTACTATTGAGATTGCAAAGTTCAAGCTACAAATGAAGGTGTTATTCAACATGAGTGACCTTGGGCTATTGAGCTACAACTTGGGGTCAAAGTGCAATAGAATCCTCAAGGAATCTTGTTGTTCCAACCAGCTTACACAACCAAGATTCTTGAGAAGTGTGGGATGACATATTGCAACCCAACACAAACAACAATGGAGGCAAGAACAAAGTAGAGCTAGACGTTCTCAAGTCCTATAGTTGATAAAACCTACTATCACAATATCATATGGAGCCTCCTCTACTTGGTGAATACTAGGCTAGACATTGCCTATGCATTTGGGATTGAGACTCGTTACATGGAGACACCCACGTAGAGGCACAAGGCCGATGTGAAGAAAATCGTATGGTACATATGAGGTACATTGTATTTTGGTTGTTGTTATGTGAATAAAGGCAAGGAAGAACCAAGCCTTGTATGTTATAGTGATAGAGACGTGGGCAGAGATGTTCGTGGAAGGATGCGCACTATCAGAGTTGTATTCTTCCTTGGCTCAAACCCGGTGACCTAGGCATCACAAAAGTAGAAGACATTGGTGTTGTCATCATCTAAAGCCAAATACATTGTAGCTAATACATGAACTTGTCAAGTTATTTTGATTAGGCATCTTCTTAGAGAGATGAAGATACATTGAAATGGCAATGTGTTTCTAAAGGTGGGCACCAAATCATCTATTGTACTTAGAAAAAACATGCTTCATCACAAAAGGATCAAGCACATTGACACACGATACCACTTCAGACAGAAGTGTTTAGAAGATGTGATGATCAAGGTGGAACATGTTTCCAGATATGATCAAATGGCAGACATCCTCACCAAAGCACTTGAATGCCTCACGTACTTGGAGATACTCAAGAAACTTGGAGTTCAACCCTTCAAGTATCAATCTGATTAGGAGGGTGAATATTGTTTTAATCACCTTGCTTTTATCTTCCTTCATTTTAATATAGGTGTTGGCTATGTGTAGTAGTGTGTGCATGGAACAAGGAGAGTGGTATATAGTACACAAGTGTAGTAGAGTTAATAGTATATCAAATTCACTTTTTATCTACGTGTTGTTCTCCTACTTTAATCATAAACAACAGAAAAAGGCAATGGCACGAAATATAGAGACCAAGTCTAAAAGAGATGAAGTCTCAGACACTTTTCTCTCTCTCTCTCTCACATTTTTTCCAATTCACTCATTGCTTTCAGGAGAGTCCACACACGTACAGTACGACTAGGGGGTGCTAACATGAAAGAGCCCACCCTAGTACAATATGACTCAACATAGTTCACGTATATGTTTTAATATCCATGTCAAGGATAAAAAGGTGGGATAACATAGGGGAGGGTTGGGGGAGGTGGTGGTGAGATAGGTGAGAGTTCTATCGAGTGAGGTGGTGAGGTGTTTGGATGAGAAGGTTGGAGAATTTATGATAGCTCGCCAGGCCTTAGAGATACATCAATACAAGGTGAGGGACTTCACCAACATGTGGTGGAAGATGCTAGCAAGGATAGTGGTGGTGGTGATGGTGGTGGAGGAGGAGGCATTGTCAGCCATATCACATATAGGGGTGGGTGTGGGTGTCTATTGAGATGAGACACCCTGTCTCAAGCGAGGGATCAACCTGTGTCTATATTTCAGGGAAGTCCTAGATTTTAGTAAGAGAATGTTGAAGGCAAGTGGTCAGTGTCTAGGCTCACTATGTCGCACCCGTCAATTAAATAGTGGGTTAGGAACCTCACCTCATAATCACCTTCTCGGGGAAATGGGAAACATTTCCTTTCTTGCATCTTCATTTACCAATTAATTTTGATAAAGGTACTCTCTATCAACTACAATCCAAAACTTACAAATTAATTTGACAAACTATTTTTCATCTTCAGTGATTCACTGAAAGAAAAAAGAACTTGGCACCATTTTGTCCATATAATTATCTTTATAGCACCTTCTGTCAAATATTTTTGAGGATAGCATAGTTGTAAAAATGTGACCTAATGTGGGTTTTTAAATCTGGGCTCACAGAGCACTAACTTATTTGAAATTTTATATACAATAAAAATATAAAAAATTGTTAATTCCTAAGATGTTTACAACCGAGTCTTAATTTGAAAGTGCCACAAACATGTTTTTCTTCATTTTTCTTCAATTTTTATTAAAATCTTAAATGAGTAGGTACTTCCTAAACCTTCATAAAAAATGCCATCCAATATCGAGTCACATTTTTAAACCAATGTGCAATACTCTAATAATTATTTGCATGGAGATACTATGGATGAATTGTTTTTTCTAAAGTGAACTAAATTGCTTTTGTTCCAAAAATGTTAACACTTTCTATTTTTCCATGAATAAATGGAAACCATTCCCATGTTCATTAGAAAAATCAAAATCTCACCATATTAACTAGCAAAGATGGAAAGAGACAATTTGGTTTTCCTTTTCCTTCTCAAAAGACATACATTATAATAAGTGATCTGACACATATGACTTGTTTGTCTTTCTTGTGCCCCAATCATGATATGGATCTATTTATTATATCCTCCACTCTCAAACCATGACTTGTTCTAATCTTTGTGACCCTTTTGATGTGGATGGTCCACTTAAATCACATGTTGAATCCATAATCTATGTATGTTGGAATGTTTTATATAAAAATGACCCTTATGATGCTAGACCTAGGTGACCATCCACCCATTTTTAAGATATGCTAATCTTGCCTTTATTTTATTGATCTAAACCACATCTTATGGTTGGTCATCATGCCTTGATGAATCTTGACCATGTTCGCCCTATTAGGAGTCTTTTTCCCCTAAAATGTACATTAGTGACATGAACCCTGATATAATCATACAAAATGAATGGAACTTCAGCTTGACTTGAGCTTGAGACTCACCTTCTTTATGGACCCCAAACTAGTATAAGATCATCAAACATGTAATTAAGGAACTTTGAAACTAACATGGCCAAAACCCTAAAATGAATCTAAGTAGGGTTAATGATGAGAATCTAATGCATGTATGTAATAAAACGCTTAATCAAGTGTTTCTTTTGGCTACATGGTCAAGGATAAGTAAGTTAAGAATCTCTAAATCAGGTATGGGATTTAAATAGTTATATGACTATGGATTTCTTGCTTGCAAACTGATATGTATGTATGCTTGTTTATTTTCTCAACTATTTCCTTGTAGTATCATAGTATTGTACTTGATGTTTGACTCGCCGTTATTTTATAACTTGCAAACATACATTGGAACTCCATTATACAATGCTGAAATAGGGTTAACTCTTGGCGATGGTCTTGAGGTCCCTCACATATAAAAAGGTTAGCTAATCTGGAACACCCTTATGGACTCTTACAAAGAGAACTAGTCAAAGGCCTTATGGATCCATGATTTTATAAATTGTACCCTTGAATATGTAAATGGAAGCTTGTAATAAACAATGTTGTTTAATATATCTTGTTGAATGTTGAGACTATGATTGGTGTTTTTATCTTGTTATGTGTTCATGTATGCTAAGATTTATGCTTCCATAATCGCACTTTGATAATAAAATTCTAGGGACAAACGCCTAGGTCCTATCAGCATTGGCTTTATAGTCATTTGGAGTTAGGATTTGGGTAACAAACGGTTCCATGACAGTGTAATTATCAATAAATCTAGCTAATCTTTCAATGTCCTTTTGGGCATATGATTTACACTAAAACAATGTACCATCTAAAATGGTTAGACCATATGAGATATGGCGTGGGGAATGTCCCGACATGTTTTTTTTATAAAGATTAGGTTTAAAGTTTATACAAGAAATTACTTTTTTGGAAAGGTTTTGTCACAAATCACAAAATGCTAGTTTGTAAAATACTACTTTTTAATCAAATTCAACAATAAAATTGTTTGTTGACATGATTGTTGAATTATTATTGAGGAATTTAATTCCAAAGGAATTAGTGGGATTAAAGTAGAACTCAATAAGCTTGAGACCAACAAGATCACATTTAACCCAAAGATATAAGGTAGGGACAATGAGAATCACAAAATGTTGTGGAATATCAAATTCCTTATGCAACAGAAAACCTTGCCTTTCTAGTAGAACACACCTTGATCTAGAATGATTATGATATCTTACAACTCAAAAAGGCGGTAGGTTGGTCATAAGATGATGATCCAACAACCTATCTAAAATCTATTGAGGAACTAGAGTCTGAGAATTGGCTAAAGGCCATTGTATCCAAAATGGAGTCCATGTCCACCAACAAGGTATGACCATGGTGATACTACCGAAAGCAGTAAAACCAATAGGGTGAAATTGGGTCTTGCAAATAAGACTGACATGGATAGTAATGTATAAACCTATAAGAGAAGATTGGTTGCAAGGGGTTTCAACAAGTTCAAAGTGTTGAACATGATGAAACTATTCACCATTTTCCATGGTTAAGTCCACTAAGATCATGCTTCTGATTGTAGCTTATCAAGACTATGAGATTTGGCATATGGATACTAAAACCACATTCCTTAATAGGAATAATTGGATGTGTACATGACAAAACCTAAAGGTTTCATAAATCCACTTATGCAAATAAATTATGTAAGCTACAAAGGCCAATCAATGTTGTTGAAGCAAGCATCGCAGGACTGAAATATTCTATTTGACAGGATAGTCAAAGAGTTTGAATTTGGTCAAAATGAAGATGAAATATGTAATTGCGAAATTGATACGAACCTCACTAAAACCTCTTCCTTCAACCAGGTGTTACTCAGGGTTGCAACAACACTATAGATGAAGAAGATTGAGAGAGGAGGATATCGGTTTATATTCCACCATACCCCACAATCTAATAGGTGTTAGGTAGATCTTGGAGGTTCAAAGGATGTCAAAGAGCTCATCCGTGCTCCTAACAACCTAAGATGTATTACTTAGGGCATGGTCTCATAGACTCCAAGAACTCCATTGAAAATAAAGGTAAGCGACAACGTTCAAGTTGTAGCATCGAACTAAAGGCCACATGTCACCATGATACAACCAAAAGTTGGATGCAAGACATTATCTCGAATTTCACAAATATCTAAGTTTTTGAATCCTTAATCATTAAATAAAAGTTCAAACATCAATATTAATCAAATGGTTAATATCAATTTCATGAAACACACATTTATATCTTTGTACCCAAAGTTTTTGGATTCTATAGCAACACACATGTTTGACCAACCAAAAAAAAGAATTTCATGAAATTATAACCATGACTTTGTAATTAGTTTCTATTTCTCTCATCTAGATTTGAGCCATAGATAATGTTATTTGATAGAATAAATAAATTATTCAAAAGGTTCATTCTCATGCTCATAGAAATCAAAACTAATAATCTTCATACATTCTGATGTATCTACGTACCCATGAATAATCATTGAGATCATCACATTAATGCACATTGACTATATAGTGAGCAAATGAAATAATCTTGCAGTCAACAACATAAAACAATTAAGCCACTCAATTTTAGGAACATCCATGGATAAAAGCCACTTCAACTTGGGATTAACCAAAATATAACATCATTGGCCCTCAAATACTATATTGGATGTCAAGCTGCTAAAATTAGGGTTATCATATCCACCCCACCTTATATGGAATTTCTTCCTTAAAATTTAACCAATGTCATACTCAAGATGACATAGGAGAGTTTCTACTACATGCAGGCCACAAATTCTAGGTTCCAAGGCATCCATACCTATGGGATTCACCTGTAGGTTGCATTAGAGGATTTGATTGCATATAGGGCGCACCTATCCCGTCTTACTTGATGTATCATTTATAGCATGAAAACCTTTAACAATAGCATTAAGATGCATTACTTTAGTAAGAAATTAAGATTTTAACCATATATATGAAGTTGATGAGGGATATTAAGATTCATGTCATTTATTACTAGAATAAACACATTCTATAAAGGGGACTGGATAGGACTTCCACTCCCTACTCATTTTGAGGAATAAACCCATCTAATTCAAACATACCAAAAAGCCTACTGAAATGTGTGTATTTTTTTCAAATGAATGGCATACAAGACCAAAGTATAGCAGTGGAAATAAATTTATTGAATATATTCAAAATTTCACAATTTTACATTATAATTTCCCGCTTGGGGTTTAAATGAAAGAAACAACTTCTTCACTAGGTAGAGGGACGTCCAAACTATCTCAAGTATATCTCCTAAGATTCAAATTCATGGATCCAAGCCCAAATCATCATGTCATGTTCACCATGCCCATAAAAGAAGATAAAGTAGATGTTGTCTATATAAAAATACATGTATGAGCATATAAAAAGGGACTGAGCAATGTAATAGAAAAATGACAACAAAATACTTTATTAAGGTTTCCCAGATCAAGAGGGAAAAGGTAGATCAAAATGTATATCAAAAGAACATTTGATACGATAAATAATAAGAGATTTCTTGCCTTATTTAATAGTAAAATAACATATAACAATCATAAATAGATATAAATGCATGTCAAACAATCATACTAACATTATATAAGTAGGATTGAGACCCAATTAAATGTCAAGCCCAATTATGGAGTGGAAGAATAATACCCTACCCATAAAACACCCTTTATCGATATATACATATACGCACATACATACATATTATATATACATATATATACATACACACACATACACACACACACACACACACACACACACATATATATATATATATATATATATATATATATATATATATATATATATATATATATATATATATATATATATCTGTGTGTGTGTGTGTCGAGATGGAATACACACATTATGGTCATAGAGAGATATCACTACTATAGGTAAGTTTAGTCTACTACACATGCACAAATGTAGAAGCAAGGATTAAGATTAGTCAAGCTCAAATAAGAGGCTGACATCATCCAAATGCTAAGTGGGGTCATAGGACCCATAAAAAATATCCAGACATATTCATAAGTAGGGTGCAACATAAGATCATAAAAATCCACCACTTTAGACTTAGGGTTTCATTCAATAACCTCTCATAGATGTGCATTTCCATATGGAATAAAATGAACAAGATACAACATTGGATCCCACAAGCATGTCCAAATAAAGAAGGACATCAAAAGATCAACATCGTCATATAATCACTCATATGAGTCAATGTCTCAAAAGAGATAGGCTTGTATAGAGTAACATGTGCATAAAGGATCAGGAGAGAGAAAAGTTATGTCAATTGCTTAATATGATAAAAGAGATGAAACATACCTCACATTGAGCGTAAATACATCTAGGGTCAACCCTATCTCCACATCAGGGGCACAAGCCACCAAGAAGTAAGGCAAACAAATGATGAGGTGACTCTGTCAGACTGATATGATTCTTTTGATGTGAATTCTTGGGTTGCAGAGTATCCAAGATCGTCCTTCTAAACCATCACTAGAAAGCCTTAACAGTCAGAGTTGGGAAGAGAAACCCATCCAATAGTAAGGGCAATCTTACATGATAAAAGATTCCTATATGTATGGCATTGGTGAACATAATGTCAATCAATGTTTGGTTACTGGTAGAAGCAACATCATGTCCTCAACAACAACTTGGGGTGTAAGGGGAGCGATTGGGAAAGGAGGTGGTTTTCTTGGGTGTTGGCAATTTCTTAGGTATACATATATATAGGTGCAACCTAGGGTAGTGGGTTCCCTACACCAGTGGTGGTGAGAGAATTTCCAGTGTGATTGGGCATTTCTTCATTAGGGCATGAGGGATATTGTTCTTTGTCTGGTAAGAAAAATGGATCAAAAGAGAAGAAACATTATGATATATTCCAAATACGAGTGAGAAAGGGTGGAAAGAAAATCACTATGTAACCTTCATTTCACATGTGTAATAGTCAGCCTCCTACCCAACGTAGGTGACAAGACACTACCCCCCAATGATTATCCTACAGTCGGGATAAGACATGAAATAGTAAAAATCTAGAAACATCAATTATCTGGGTGATAAAATCAGAAGTTTCGGGAAACAAATAAATCCAATTAAATACTCATCTACCTATGGATTCTTTAATTCCTATTTTTTTATAAGTCTAAAAAATGGTTCAAACGAAGTGAAATTTGACATTTGAACTAATCTAGGCATGTAAATTTTTTCCATTAGTTTCCACTTTTGCAGTCATTTATTATATCCTTTAATATTTTGGATTTCATCTTATATTTTATCACCTTAATAAAATTAGGGCATCTATGATTATTCATCAATGTTCAAACTTGACATATATTAGTCATTATGTGTATACTAATTAGCAAAGTAAACATATACGACATATTTAATGAAGTCACTTTCATGTTATCACATATTTAGGTTATTAGTTTAATATGAGTGTATCATGATATGTGTCGTTGATTATAATGTCTAATGTCACTTAATATATTGTATATGTTTTCAAGCCTATACTATTTAGGGTTACCGTTAAGTTATTCTATTACTTGATTAACTATATTCACTAAGGTTTCACACAATAATATTAGGGTACAATTGCATCCTTCTTTGGTCAAATTTGTAGAACCAAGCATACCGATCTCCTAATCATGGTATTAGGGTTTCTACAGTCATTATGCTAGGCTTATGTATGTTACAACATTCCACCCCTTCAAACATGATTTCATCTACAAAATTCAACATTCCTTAGACTACCATAACACTACTCTCCACTCCTTAGAAAGGTTTAACCCAAATACCCTTAAATATATGAGGGTTACATATACATTTTTTTCTAGAATACTTTGGGTATTTACATTTTTCATAGTTCATACACCAAGGGTTGAATTTTAGGCTCCTATGGTTCTAACCTATCCTTAAAGTTCACATGAACATCCAATAAGTCACAAAGTAACCAAACTTCACAACCTAATGGGTGAATGAGGGTAGGTCCATTACACAGTTTTTACAAGATTCATCTTCCTAATCTTCACTCCACCCCAAAGTAGGGGTTTACATTTATGTCCTAACAAGATGTAGGGTATTCTCCACCATAACTTCATACATTCCTTTATTTTGAATCTGTTCAAGAAGGCATTGATAAAATCAGAGAAACATTTCATACATATAGTAGTAGAATGAAAAATAAGTTTTTCTTTGAAAAATGCTGATACATCAATCAAATATGAGCTTAAAATCAATGCAAGAAACAAGTCACAAATTTCCCCATATTTAGATATTCTTATCCTACTATTTTAAAATCCTCATTACTAACTCCATACTAAAGAAAAAAAACTATAACTTGCAAAGATATATATCACAACTAACCAAGGTTATAGGGGAAGAGATCTTAAGGTATCATCTTGTTAAGGTTAAAACATGAAGATCCTTGTCTACACCTCGTATGATTCCAAATCAGTCTTTCATCACCTCATAAACAAGTTAAGAAAGTTATAGGGTTAACATTCCACTTAAAGAGTCTCTATATAGGGATTGAGTTCAAATAGGGAACCTTAGGGAGACAAATTTGAAACAACTTGATTCCAACTAATGAGGCTCTAATACATGTTGTAATTAGTGGGACCTGAGAGGGGATCCACAACCTACTCAATTTGAGGAACATACCCATCTAACTCAAACACACTAATAAGCATGTTGGAATATGTGTATTTTATACAAATAAATGGTATACAAAACCAAAGTATAGCATATGAAATAAATGAAATGACTATATCCAATTTCATAAGTATACATAATAATCTCTCACTTGGTGTTTACATGAAAGAAACAACTTCTTCACTAGGCATAGGGATGTCCTAACTATCTCAAGTCCATCTACCAAGATTCAACTTCATTAATCCATGTTGAGGTCATCAATACAAGTTCACCATGTCCTTCACCTAAGGGGTTGGAAACATGCACCACCACAACAGATAAAACATATGTTGTTAGCATAAAATGGTGATATGAACATATAAATTGGGATTAAGCACTGTATTGGAAAAAAGGAAAACACGATACTTCATTGATGCTTACCAAATCAAGGGGGAAAATGGACATCCAAATGGATATCAAAGAGAACATTTGAAGATGATACAAAATAGGAGATTTCTTGGTTTATTGTATATTATAAGAAAATATCACAATCATAAATAGTTATAAATGTTGCATGTCAAACAATCAGACTAACATTATTTAACTAGGGATGAAACCCATAAAATTTCAAGCCTAAGTATTGGGTGAAAGACACACACCCTGGACAGGATACACACGCCCTTTATACATACATACATACATACATACATACATACATACATACATACATACATACATACATACATACATACATACATACATACATACATACATGCATACAACATAACCCACGCGTCACCCCTAGGGTTGTCTGGCGATCACATGTGTGATGCTACTGGCAACTCGGCGGGCATGGCACCCACGCCCTCGATCACCTAGACTGGAGGTGTCCACCCTCATCCACCACCCCTACCCACCAAACCTAACCCTACCTCTAGCAGCAACCAGGAGCAGGGAGAGAAAGCGAAGACATCTAGCCCTAATCTGGGAGAGGAGTAAGACACGACGAGGAAGAAGACATTGCAGAAAACCTAGTCACAGGTGCTAAAGGAGCCATCCAGGAACCAGATTGAGGACCTGTCTTTCCCGTAGCCAATTGAGAAGGAGGGCAATATCCATGTTGAACTGGATCTGCACGAGTTCGAGAAGATGAAGAACGTGTGGGAATCCACCGTTTTGGTATACTTAATCAGAAGAAGGCCATGCTATCCTCATCTACAAGCGTGGATCCAATGCAAGTGCAATCCGAAGGGGAGTTTTGAGCTACTCCGAAGGGGAGTTTTGATCCAATGCAAGTGCAAATGACTCAAAACTAGATTCAAGAAGCAAAGAAGAAGGTACTGGTGAATTGGAGGGCCATACATAGGCGAACAAAAGAACCAAAGTAGTTAGAGAGCCCAATAATGATAGCCAAGACAAGGTCGATAAATAATTGCATAAAGAGGGAGATGGAGGTGAGAACTCAGCCACACATCATGCTGATAAAGATACTAAGTAAGAAAGCACACAAAGAGAAGAGGGTGAATTCACACAATCTCCCAGGAGGAAGAGCAATCACAAGGTGAGTATTCTAAAATCTCTAGGTGTCGGTGATGTTCTTGAAAAGGATAATAGATTTGAAGCTCTGAGAGACTTATACAAAGAAGAAGAGCAGATGGTCAAATAGACAGAGAGGGAAGGTAGCAATAAGAATAACAAGAAGGAGCCCCTAAGGCATACCGGAGCTCAAAACAAAATGTGTTAATACGTCCATGCTGTTGTGGAATATTAAGGGAGGATGCAACAGGAACAAGAAGAAAGAGATCTGGGAGTGGATCGCTGCCAATGGACATTCCCTAGTTTCTTTATTGGAAAAAAAATAAAGGTGTGAAATAAAGATAGCATTAGATATTTATTTCCATAGGGATGGGAGTACATGTCTAATGTGGAGTGCTTAGAGCTAGCCAGAGTCTGTGTGGCCTGGAAACTGAGTGTTTGGTAGGTGACAATGATAAAAATGTCAGATCAACACATCACGCTTGAATGCATGAATAATGGTGGCTTGCACAAGTGGGTATCAGGTGTATATGCTCATAATGATGCAAAAAATAGACAGGATCTATGGCAGGACCTGATTTTCCTTTCTAGACAACACTCTCTACCATGGTTAGTCATTGGACATTTTAATATTGTCCGTTTGTAGGCAGAAAAGAGAGGGAAAAGACCAGCTTTGAACTTGAAAATGAATGATTTCAACCATACAATATACAAAGTAGGAGTGTTTGAGCTACCAATGATTTGGGGTGACATCTTCACATGGAATAATGAAAGGGACCCTGGGAACAGAATAGCAAGTAAAATGGATAGGGCACTGGTGAATGATGAATGGCTGCAAATTTTTCTTACTGTACAGGTAAAAGTAGGAGGCTCTGAAATAAGTGACCATGCTCCTATATCAGTGCAGATCACAGAGAAGAAACAAAAAACGAGGCCTTTCAGATTCTTAAACTACTGGGCTGATTGGAAAGGCTTCTATGATGTCATTAAAGAGAGTTGGAATACTCAGATAATAGGGAACCCGATGTATGCGTTTGCAAATAAACTGACAAATAAAAAGATTGCGTTGAAGAAGTGGGACAAGGCAGAAGTGAATATCCCAAAGATTTTGGCAGATACAAAAAGAGAATGTAGAGAAGTCAGAGGAAAGCTTCTAAAAGACCTACTAAATGAAGTTCTAATAAGGAGAGATGGTGAGCTAAAAATGATGTTGGATGATTTGAAGAAAGCATAGGAGAAGTTTTATTGGCAGAGGAGAAGAGACAAGTGGATGGAGGATGGTGACAGAGATACCAAACTCTATCATACGGAAGTGAAAAGGAGGGAGGCAGATAACCTCATTTCAAAACTTATTGACAAAGATGGCAATGTCGTCAACAAATAGGAGGATCTGGAGGAACAAGCTGTGGAGTTCTATTCTTCTCTTTATAATAAAAAGTTTAAAGAGGATCTGCCGAGCGAGGAGATGACATGGAGGTATAAGCTCTCAAGCACTCATAACAACATTCTCACAAGGAAGACAAATGAACATGAAGTTAAAGATGCTGTCTGGAGCATTGGCAGGTACAAGTCCCCAGGATCTGATGGTTTCAATGCTTTCTTTTACAAGAAGATGTGGAAAATATAAAGGAGGATGTGATTTCATATGTCAATTGGTTCATGGAAGGGGGCAACATGGTCAGGAAGGTTAATCATTCTTTCCTAGTACTTATTCCTAAGAAGAAAGTGACAACATCCCTAGAAAATTTTAGACACATCGCCTGTTGTTCAATGTAATATAAAATCATCACAAAAATCATAGCTGCTAGATTGAAGATGGTGCTTCCCTATCTTATTTCTGAAAATCAAGGAGCTTTTGTGACAGGGAGGAGCATTAGTGACTGTTCTTTACTAGAAGGGGAATCTATGCAAGACTACAAGGTGATGAGAGGTAGTAGAAAGGTTTGCTTAAACCTGGATGTATCTAAAGCTTATGATAGTGTCAGATGGGACAAACTCTGGTGGATCATGGAACAGATGGGATTCAATGAACTGTGGATTGGCTGGATGAAACAATGCGTGGAAACAACCAATTTTTCCATATTGGTTAACAAACTTCTGTTGGTATGTTCAAAGGGGGAAATGGGCTACACCAAGGTGATCTACTCTCTCCTCTTCTTTTTGTTATTGTCATGCAATATTTCACACATAAGATGCTAGAAGCAGAGAGGAAAAAGGATATCAAGCCATACATTGTGCATGGTACCAATGTGATGACACACTTAACCTTTGCAGATGATTTACTTATCTTTGTTGAAGCCAAACAAAATATAATGGTGAACCTGGATCTCCTTCTCAATGAGTTTGGTAAGCAAACTGGATTGTGTGTAAACGCAAGCAAGACCCATCTTTTTATGTCAAAAAACTTCTATCAAGTGGAGCATAGATTAAAAGGTTCTATGGGTGTGGAAATGGGGAAATTTCCTACCAAATACTTTGGGTTCCTACTAGCTGGAGGAAATCTATAAGTCAGGGATTTTGCTGATTGCATGGACAAGTTAGAGGAAATGATTAGCTAATGGGCAACTCAAAAACATCCATGGTAGGTAGAGCTACACTTCTGAAGGCATCTGTAGAAGGACTTCTCACATTCTGGGTATAATAGGGGGAGATTCCCAATCCAGCTCTTGATAGATTGGAGATGAAGATGGCAAACTTTCTAAGGGCAGGAGGGTACCACCCAATGAGATATGCACGTATGGATATTTCCAAAGATGAAGGAGGCTTAGGTCTTAAATCACTGAGGGACATAGCAAAGTGGGGTACAATGAAAAGAATTATTACCTACCAGGAAGGCACCTCAACTTGGGTGAAATGGATGAGACATAGATATCCAATAGGACTCAAGTTCATTCCACAGACAAGAGAAGGATACTCATACACCATCAATGTCATGACGCAAATGTAGCAACAAGTGAGACACCTCTTTGAAGCCCAGCTGGGAGGAAGATGGAAACTTAAAGACATGAAGGCTAACCTATGGGAGGTCACGAGATCAAGAGCTGTAAAAGACGAGTACATGGAGCAGGTATGGGCTGGAATACATGTTCTAAAATAGAGTATGCGTGTTTATAAAATTATGCATAATTCTCTAGTTACTCTGGATAAGATACAAGGTTGGAATCATGAAGTTGATGATGTCTTCTTACTATTCAAAGAGGAGAATGAATCTCATATTTACCTAGTAGGCTGCTGATTTACAAAAGATGTCTGGAAAATTATATGTGAGGATTTTGGGCTGCATATACAGCTAAAAGAAGAACCAAGAAGCATGTTGGCAAGCTGCGGACAAAGTGATAAGAAGAGGATCCTATTTGCTTCTCTATTCTACCATATTTGGGAGGAAAGAAACACATGAAGAGATGGAGGTAAAACCACCAATGTAAATAGTATTGTTGTAAAAATGTATAAATGTGCTAGAAGTAGGTTGCACATTAGTCAGTAGAGTTTTTCTACATTTTTTCCGGATGTATGGTGTTGGGCCTACATGTAACTCTTGACCCCCTATATTTGTAAGGGGGAGTCAGAGTATATTTACCTGATTCCGATACATACATAAATACAAACATACATACATACCATACATACATATATATAGGCTTCAAGGATATTGTTAAAGAGAGCTGGAAGATACATGTGACTGGGAATCTGATGTTTGTGTTTGCAAAGAAATTGGCAAATACAAAATTGACACTTAAATGATAGTCCAAAGAAGAAGTTAATATCCCCAACATGCTCAAGGAAATTAAAGAAGAGTGTGGGGAGACTAGGAATTTGCAGCTACGTGATCCTTTGAATGAGGAGCTGATCTAGAGGGACATTGAGCTGAAAAATATGTTAGAGGACTTAAAGAAGGCAGAGGAAAGGTTATATTGGTAGAGAAGCAGGGAAAAGTGGATGGAGGATGGTGATAGAAACACTAGACTCTACCATACTACCGTCAAGAGAAGGGAGGCCAACAATGTTATTTCAAAGCTCATTGATGCTAATGGTAATGTTGTCAACAGGAAGGAGGACCTAGAGGAACATGCCATTCAATTCTACTCATCCCTATATAATAATGAGTTTGGAGAGGAGCTGGAGGAGGAGGACATGAAGTGAAGTATAAATTGACAAGTAGCCACAATAATATTCTCACAAGGGACACAAATGAACAGGAAGTCAAAGAAGCTTTGTGGAGTATAGGAAATAATAAATCACCTGGCTCAGATGGGTTCAATGCTTACTTCTTCAAGCAAACATGGGAGATCATCAAGGAGAATTTGACTGCATACGTGAGATGGTTCCTAGATAGTGGAAACATGGTTAGATAGGTTAATCATCCCTTTTTAGTGCTTATTCTAAAGAAGAAAGTGATTGTGTCCCTACTGATTTTAGACCTATTGCATGTTGTTGTGTCCAATATAAAGTCAATGCAAAGATCTTGGCTATGAGATTGAAGACTATGGTTCCTTATGTTATCTCTGTAAATCAAGGTGCTTTCATGGAAGTAAGGAGCATTAGTGACTGCACACTCTTTGTGGGTGAGTTCTTGCAAGACTACAATGTGATGAGAGGTAGTAGAAAAGATTGTTTGAAGCTGGATGTATCTAAAGCTTATGACAGTGTCAGATGGGACAAGCTCTGATGGATATGAAGCAAATGGGGTTTAATGAACAATGGATTGGTTTGATGAAATAGTGTGTGGGTACTACAAGTTTCTCTATCTTGGTTAGTGGCATTTCTATAGGTTTGTTCAAGGGAGGAAATGGCCTACGCCAAGGTGACCCACTTTCTCCTCTTTTCTTTGTGATTGTTATGGAGTACTTCACCCAGAAGATGTAGGCAGTAGAAGGGAGGAAGTTAATCAAGTCATATATAGTGCACGGGACCAAGGTGATGACACACTTGATTTTTGCAGATGACGTGCTCATCTTTGTGGAAGCTAAACCAAACACCCTAGGATAGTTGTGGGAGTTACATAAATTTTTTGGAGAGCAGACATGTCTATGTATTAATGCAAGAAAAACCCACCTTTTCCTGTCAAAAAAATTCTGTCAGATGGAAGATAGCCTAAAGGAGGCAATGGGAGTGGAGATGGGGAAGTTTCCTACAAAATATCTCAGATACTCACTACCTGGAGGCAACTTTAAAGTCAAACATTTTTCGGACTGCATAGATAGAATGGAGGAAAGGATTACTAGATGGCCTACTCAAAAGATGTCTATGGCAGGGAGAGCCACCCTTATGAAATCCACAGTAGAGGGGCTTCTTATCTTTTGGGTTCAACAAGGTGAGATACCCGATTTAATACTAGAAAGAATGGAAATGAATATGGCAAACTTTTTATGGGAAGACACATATCATCCAATGAAATATACACGTGTGTCACTCCCAAAAGAGGAAAGTGGTCTAGATCTGAAAGCACCAAGAGATATTGCAAAGTGTGGGACTTTGAGAAGAATCATCACCTTTCATGAGGGTACTTCTACATGGGGGAAATGGATGAGAGAACGATATCCTAGAGGGCTTGACTTCCATCCAAATACAATGGAAGGATACTCACGTAAAATCAATGTTATGACAGAGATGTGGCAGCAAGTTAAACATTTGTTTGAACCCCAAACGGTTTAAGGATGGTGGCTCAAAGATGCAAAATCTAATCTATAGGAAATCACTAAAGCAAGGGTAGAAAAAGACAAACACATGGAGCAGATATGGGCTGAAAATATTATTCTTAAATGGAGCATGTGTGTGTATAAAATTTTGCATAAAGTCTTAGATACCTTTGACAAAATACATGGCTGGAATAATAATGTTGCAACTGTATGCTTGCTATGTAATGAGGAGGATGAATCTCACTCTCACCTGGTAGGTTGTTGATAATTTACCAAAGAAGTTTGGGAATTTATTTGTGAAGAGTTCAGACTACAGCTGGAAATGGAATTGCAAAGAATGATTGCCATGTGTGAGAAAAATGACAAAAGAAGATTGTTGTTCGCTGGTGTTTGCTATCATATTTGGGAAGAAAGGAATGCCCAAAGACACGGTTGTTCAACCATGAATGCAAGATTTATAGCTGTAAAAATCTATAAATGTGTTAAACATAAGTTACACATTAGATAAAAGAGTGAGCTGTAGTCTATTTTGATGTATGTCGTTGGGCCAACATGTAACTCTTGACCTCCTATATTTTAGGAGGAAGTCCAAATATATTTACCTAATTATGATATATATATATAAATATATATATATATATATATATATATATATATATATGCCCTATCTTGTTTTTGTAAATCAAGGGGCCTTCATAATAGGAAGAAGCATTAGTGATTGTGCTTTACTGGCAGGGGAATTCCTACTGGACTACAATGTCATGCGAGGGAGTAGGAAAGTCTGCTAAAAATTGGATGTTTCCAAAGCCTATGATAGTGTTAGGTGGGATAAACTGTGGTGTATTATTACACAAATGTGATTTAATGAGAAATGGATTTGCTGGATGAAGCAGTTTGTTGGCACTACAAGCTTTTCTATTCTGATTAATGACACATCAGCCTGTATGTTTCGAGGATTTAATGGCCTACATCAAGGAGATCCCCTCTCACCTCTTTTCTTTGTGATTGTTATGGTGTGCTTCACACAGAAGTTGCAGCAAGTTGAGACAAAAAAGGATATCAATCCCTACAGAGTCCACGGTACAAAGGTAATGACCCATATGATTTTTGTGGATGATGTGTTAGTTTTTGTTGAAGCCAAGCAGTATTCTCTAGAAAATCTTAAAAATCAGCAATAAAAGTTTGGGGAGCAAACATGGCTATGTGTGAATGCAAGAACAATACATATTTTGTTATCCAAGAACTGCTGCCAGACAGAAGACATGCTAATAGGTGCAATGGGTGTGGAGAGGGGGAATTTCCCAACAAAATATCTTGGATTTCCCATAGATGGAGGTAATCTATAGGTCAAAGACTTTTCAGACTGCATAGACCGGATGGAGGAAATGGTGAATAGATGGCCGACACAGAAGACATCCATGGCAGGATGAACATCACTGATAAAGGTTTCTATTGAAGGACTTCTTATTTTCAGGGTTCAGTAAGGGGAGATTCTAGGTCCAGTACTAGAAAGAATGGAGATGAAGATGTTAAATTTTCTGTGGACAAGTGGGCATCACCCTATGAGATATGCAAGAGTAGCACTCCTAAGGAAAGTAGGAGGATTGAACTTAAAAGCACCTAGAAACATAGGAAAGTGGGGGACAATGAGGAGAATAATCATCTATCAAGTAGGTACCTCAACTTGCGGGAAATGGATGAGAGAAAGATATCCAAGAGGACTGAACTTCAAGCCGAAGATAAGAGAAGGATACTCACACACTATTAATGGCATGACAGAAACATGGCAGCAGGTTAGACACTTGTTCGCAGCCCAGGATATGGGAGTTTGGAGACTTAAAGATCCAAAAACATGCTTGTGGGATGTGACGCGGTCTAGGGGCTCCAATGACATGCATTGGGAGAAAATTTGGACAAGTGTGTACGTGCCGAAATGGAGTATGTGTTTATACAAAATTATGCATAGTGTGCTTGCTACTATTGACAAGATAAAAGGATGGAAGTATGACGTATCCACGTTGTGATTGCTATGCAAAGATTCTTATGAATATCTTAATCATCTTGTGAGTGATTGCAAATTCACAAGAGATGTTTGGGACATGATGTGCAAGGAATTCAAGATACAAATCCAACTAGTAGGAGAATCAAGAAGTATGCGGATAAATTGTGGAAGTGATGACAAAAAGAAACTTCTATTTGCTTCTCTTTGCCACCACGTCTGGGAGGAACACAATGCTTGAAAACTCCAAGGTGATGCTGCAAATGCTATGAGTATTGTTCTAAAATTTGTAAATGAGTTAAACGTAAGTTGCACATTATATAGAGGAGTTAGTTGTATTTAGTTTAGTGGTGTATGGCGTTGGGCCTACATGTAACTCTTGACCTCCTATAATTTTAGGAGGGGTCAGAATATATTTACCTGATTCTGATATATATATATATATATATATATATATATATACATATATATATATATATACATATATATATATCCCCAAAAGATGCCCTGAATATAAAGTGTTTGTACATGATAATAAGGATTTCCCCTTGCATGAGAAGGAGAAGTAAAACAATGAGAAACCTAGAACTGAATGGAAAGATGTTATCAAGAAAGGTAAAATGGTAGAAAAAAAGGATGTAAAGCTCTGAGAAAGGGAAGAGCCCTGAACATGTTCCTTAAAAGATACTGACACATAATATATTTGAGAATCTATCAGATGAGGAGGTTGAGACTGATCAACCTGACTTAACAATATTATGGAGGCTTCCAAGGAAGTGGGAGACAAACCTAGAGATTAGACTGATCAACCTGACGATACTATGGAGGCTTCCAAGGAAGTGGGATACAAACCTTGAGTGGTCGAGATACAATAGACTCGATCTCTAGAAGGGGTCATAAATGACCTTTGTCATGTTCAATGTGTTTGTCTCATGTAATCCATGTATAATAAGGGAGATGAGGAAGGTGATTTGTACAGTTCGAGCTTCAATAGTAGGATGCGTGGAGGCTAAAATTAAATCACAGAGTAGATATTTGATTAGTAAGATGATCCCATCAGGTTGGAAATGGGTTTCAAACAATGACTTTGCTAGGAATGGGAGAGTTTGTATTGGTTGGAAGTTGAAATCATGGGACCTTGAACCATCAATATGGATGATCAACAAATCACTTCAAAATGTATCAATAAGGGTGTACTATTTGTAGTCATTACAATAGTCTATGCTTAAAACCTTATGATTTCAAAGAATGGAGTTATGGAAGAAAATAGAGAACATGTCAACAAAAATTAAGAACATGTGGATAGTTTTTAGAGACTTCAACAACATCAAGAAGAGGTAGTAGAAGGATGGTGGCAACGAGTTTCTGAAATCTTGTCCTCAGTACGTTCAATACTGCTATTGATAAGGCCAATCTTTCTAAAATCCCAGTGATTGCAGATGAAGCTTACACATGGCACAATAATCTGAAAAAATCCAAATGAATTGCTTGCAAGCTTGATAGGGCCTTGGCTAATGATGATTGGATGGATGCATTTCCAGGCTAAAAAAAACTCCTATCCTAGTGTTTTTTTGACCATGTTGCCTTGCATGTGAATCTGAAAGAAATTACTAAAAAGAAGAAGCCTTTTTAGTTTCTTAATTTTTGGCAAGATTGGCCAAGATGCTTGGACATAATCAAGAAAGTGTGTGCGGTGGAAGTCTATGGAAACCCCCTTTTTTACTTCAACCAAAAACTTAAGAATGTTAAAGAGGATCTGAAGAAGTGTTCTGAGAAGTACATTAATATGTATAATCTTCTAAAGAAAGAGAGATTGGATATGGATGAAATTTAAAGGCTCTCAAGAAGAACCCTCTTGATTAAGAATTTATTGATGCTAAAAGAATGACCTTTGAAAGATTAAAGATGTTAAATAAAGCTGAGGAGAGGTATATTGATAGAGAAGTAGATCAATCATGGATTGAAAATGGGGATCGAAATACTGATTTATATCTTTCTATAGTGAAGAGGAGAGAAGCAGTTAATAACATCACTGAACTATATGATAGAGATGGTAACTTCATTGACATGAAAAAAGAGATTGTTAATCAAACTACAAAGTTTTTTGAAGTCCTTTATAACAAGGAAAAGTTCATGAAGAAGCAAATAACATTTAGTGGGTGAAGATTGATACTGAGAAGGATAATGCCATGCTATGCAAGGTACCTGATGATGAGGAAATCAAGAACATCATCTAGAGTATTGGGGCTAACAAAAGTACATGACCATATGCATTTTAATGGTTTTTTTCATAGAAGGAAATTGAATACCATCAAAGAGTTTCTTAATGAACCAATGAAGTGGTTCTTCAATGTGGGGAACATGGTTAGGGAAATTAACCATGTGTCTCTTACTCCTATTCCCTAAAAGGAAATTATTTCTACTCCTAGTGGTTATAGGCCTATCTCGTGTTGTTCTATTCTATATAAGAGGATCACAAAAAGTATCACTTACAGATTGGCATCCATCCTACCTCGAATGTTCTCTCCTAATCAAGGAGATTTTTTCAAGGGGAGAAGAGTCAAGAACTGTGCTATGTTAGCAATAGTGTTCACACTGAACTTCAACATTATGAGGAACTCCTCATCAACCTATCTTAAACTTTATATAACAAAAGCCAATGATACCGTTCAATGTGGAGATGTCTTGCAGGCTATGGGTTCTGTGAAACATGGATACACCTTGTTCAATAATGTGCAAGTAATGCATACCTCTCCTTTCTTGTCAATGGCAATTCTGAGAGCCATTTCACTAGCTCCAATGGCCTCAGACAAGGGGACCCCCTCTCCCCGCTATTTTTTTACATTAGCTATGGAAGGTTTTTCAAAAATGATGGAGGCTAGCATCACGATGAAGGATATCAAAACCTATGCCATCAGGAAAACTCGTGTCTTATCTCACTTTCTTTTTATTGATGATATATTAGTTTTTGTTAAAGGAAGGAAAAAGAGTCTTGACAATCTGAAGAAGCTACTAAATGAGGTTGGTGCTTTACTGGATATAAGGTTGAACACAGATAAACTCTACATTTTCTTCTCATCTTAATGTAAGAGGAAAGAAGAGCTATTGAAGATTGTGGGAATTAAATAAGGTGAATGGCCTACATAGTATCTGGGTTTCCCACTCGCTGGGGGATTTAAGGAGGAAACATTTTCATGAATGCTTGGACAGACTCAAATATATGATTAACAAATGGCCGAGTTTGAAGATATCAATGACCGATAGACTAGTTCTCTTATGAAGCGATGTGATGGGTGCGATCTGATACTGGATGTTACAAGGTGAGGTGCACAAGGTTGTACTTAGAAGAATGGAGATTATACTCTCTAACTTTTTGTTGGGTATCTCTATCCATCCTGCAAGCTAGAGAAGATTAGCTTATCTAATGGAAGAAGGAGGACATGATCTACATGGTTTAAATGATTTAGTAGATTATTATACAATGAAAAGGATTCAAGATCTTTGTAGAGGCGATTCTATCTGGTACCAATGGATGTCTATACAGTACTCCATAAGAATAGATGAAAATCCTAAACATCATTGGGGTAACTCAACAACCTGGAGAAGGAGGCATGAGGTCTGGCCTAAGTGGAGAAACAACCTAAGTTATAAGGACTTATGGAATCAATCTCATAAAGTACAACCAAGAAATAAAGAAGAGAAAGTTTTATGGACCTCTATGCATACTTGAGATGGATCCTTACAACTTACAAAGCTTATATGGACTTCATTCCTACTTTCAGTAGAATGAAAAGATGGATGACTGGTATAGACTCTACCTGTTTGCTGTGTAGAGTGGGAGAGGATAGCACTAATCATTTATTTGGATTGTGCAATTACTGGAAGTAAATTTGGAGTAGAGCAAGAATCAAATCCAAGAGGTAAGCTACTTGAACTTACATGACTCTCTGAAGGAACTAGCCTGAATGTTAAAAGGAGTTAGAGTCATATTCTTGTGGGCTCTTACTTCTTGTGTTCATAATGTTTGGAGGGAAAGAAACTTGAGAAGGATTGGAGGGGTTTTTAAAGATGAACTCCAACTATTCAACATTGGGGAAAATGAGATACAATTAAATTGGAAAGTTCATAGAGATAGATTTATGGATGTTCCCCTAGTTGTAATGAGAAATTGGGATATTATGTAATTTTTACCTTCATAGATAGGTGAATATTGTTTGTATTCATCAGTCAATCACATGTTAGAGTGTGAGTTGTAACTCTTTGCACCCTTATGGGTTTTAGAATATATTTACCAATATTTTGATATATATATAAATATGATATATATATACTTTTGATATATATATATACATATATATATATATATGTGAGTGAAAAACACACACTTGGGAAGGAAAATGTTCGTCTAAATGTTACGGTAGTACACAAGTACCATTAATACAAATATATTTAGTCTACTGCACATGCACAAACATAGAGGCAACAATTAAGTTTAGTCAAGTTCAAATAAGGGGATTATATCATCCAAATGACATCAAGTGGGGTCATAGGATCCATAATCTAATATCCAAAAATATCCACAAGTAAGGCTCAATATATGATCATAAAAGTCCACCACTTGAAAGTTATGGTTTCATTCAATTCCCTCTCTCAAATGAGGGTTTCCCTATGAAATAAAATGTAGATGATACAACTTAGGATCCATCAAGTATATCCAACAAAGTAAGGAGATTAGAAGATCAAAGTCATCATATGATCACTCATTTGAGTCAACATCTCAAAGGAGTGTATACAATAACATGTCCATAAGGAACAAGAGAGAGAGAAAAGTTAGTTCAAGTGCTCAATATGAATAAGGAGATGCAACATACCTTAGAATTGAGTCTAAATACATCTTGGATCAACCCTAGATACACCTAATGGTCACAAGACACCAAGAAGTAAGGAAAACAAATGATGGGAGTGACCCCGTGGGACTGGTGTGATGCTTTCAGTGCAAATTCTCAGTTTGTAGACTAGCCCAGATCATTCTTCTGAAGCACCGCCAATGAGCCTTAGCAATCAGAGTGAGGAGACCAACCCATCCAATATAAGGGGAAACAAAGCATAATGAAATATTCCTATATGTATGGATTGTTGATTATAGAGTCAATCAGTGTTTGGTTACTTGTATAAGTAGCACCATGGAAAGACTTATGTGGAAGAGACACGACTTCTCGACAGAAACTTGGGGGTGTAAGGGGAGCAATTGGGAAAGGAGGAGGTTTTCTTAGGGGAGATAATGTCCTAGGTATACATACATATAGGTGCAACCTAGGGGAGTGTGTTCCATGCACAATGGTGGCGAGTGCACTTCCATCCCAATTGGACATTTCTTCATTAGGGCACAAGGGGGATTGTTCTTTGGCTTGTCAGATTCGAGAAAGCAAAATGAAGTCTAAAGAAAAGAAATATCATGAAATAATAAGATAGGTAGGTGAGAAATCACTATGCAACTAGTGTTCCGTATGCAGAATAGTCTGCCTCCTACCCAAGTTAGGTGATAAGGAACTATCGTTTGATAATCATCCAACTGTTAGGAAAAGACAAAATATAGTACATATCCAAGGAACACTAGTTAGCTGCATGACAAAGTTAGAACTTTAGGTAAACTAATAAATCAAATTAAATACCCATCTATTTATGGTATCTTTATTTCCTATATTATTATAGGGCTCAAACATGGTTTAAACATAGTGAACTTTTACACCTAAACTAATTTCGTCATGCAGATTTCAATTATATCATCAATTTCCACTTTTTGGGTCATTGATTATATCATTTAATATATTGGAGTTAAACTTAAATTTTCTCCCCTTAATGGATCTAGGACATCTATGATATTCAATTAAGTTCAAACTTTGTATCTTGGCTATCTAGGACCCAGGGAATATGATTTTGGAGTCATATTTTACTTTTGAACTTTGCTTTTATGAGTTGTGATACATATATGGTTTAGTATCTTTATCTTTATTTACTAGAAGTATACATCATGATCACCAACATCCATTAATTAGGGGTCCTCGTAACTTCACATTTCTATTAAAAAGGGTTCTTTTATGTTATTGTGCATGAGTTTGGTTGTTTTTGCTCAATTACCCATAATTCCATCAAATTCATATATATGGGCATGAAAGTTCCAATAATTAGTCCCAATCATGTAATAAACACATTATACCTCTCTATAGACATATATTAGTCATCATGTGTATATTTTAGTTAGCAAAAGAAACATATGTGGCATATTTCATGAAGTCACTTTCATGTAGATATATGTGACTTTGATGGAAAAAAGTTAAACAAAACCTAAATATTATCATATAGGAATATTATAGGCTATCTAATAAACTTGTGATTCAAATTTGAAGTCATTAGGACTTCATTTGACCGCCTAACATATTTAGAGAAGATTTTATATGGTTGATAATTGAAATGAATAAATTATATCATTATTTCCATAACTAGGACTAAAGTCCTTCCTTTATCATCATGTGACGTGCATGTTTTCTCTCTACTTCTTTTTCAGCAGGCTAATAGCTGTGGTAACATCCAGAGAACCACAAACTCATCTGACGCCCCTAAAGCGTCTCTCCTACTCTATGTCCCTGTTCTTTTAGGTCTCCAATGGTGCCTCGACCTCCCCTTTCCCCATCTCTTTCTAGGATTGGTACCCTTTTTTTTAGACCACAATAAGATTCATATTGTCCTCCCCATCCTCTGGATCCTAGGTTTCATGGGACGTTTTTCCCTATCCAAGAAACACCCTTCTAGGGATGGACTCCCTTCGCCACCAGAGACCACCATAGCCATTCTAATGCATCTTTTCCCTATATAGGAACCATGAATGACTGTCTGACTCATAGAAACCCTCCCTCGCTCTCAATATGATCTATGGTGCCCCGAGCTGGCTCATCCTACTAGAGTTGTTTTCCAATGGCCACCTCCTCCTTGCAGCCAACACTCGCCTCCCTCAACTCAATTGTCATTTAGGTAAGCATATACAAATTCCCTCCATGTTTTTCCTTTTTCTTATTTTCCCAGAGGTTCCCCTAGCCCATGTATCCTACAACCGAGTTTGAGATTCACATTGGCTCTCATAGATAAGCCACCTTGATGGCCATTCGACCAAGTAAAACATGGTTAAGTCTTTGAAATGCCTTATTCATCATATTTTGAACTTCATTGGATCGTTTCCCTATATTTCATGTCTGGTTGGTTCTTGGCCTTCCCTCCCCTATTTTAGCCATGAACCTAAGGTACTCAAGGGACAAAGAAGTCATCCTTTCATCATGGTTGTAGTGTCGGCTTTATTGAATCTCTGATGAGATTTTGGTCATTGATTGTCTTTCGTTTCTTGCAGTTTAATGTTGTTGGTTATCCTAGACTTTTATCTGCCTAAAAGCCATGGTGGCATGATGGAGTTCAAGCTCTAGTCCAAGTCAAAGCATGAGCCTTGGATCTTTGAGTTTGTCTTGATATGGTGATGTGCCCTGTGGCTTTTGTTTCAATTGTTAGATCACAATTTTCATCTTCAGAACTGAGTTTTTGCTTCTAGGATCTGGTGCTTGACTTCATGGCAAAACTTACATGCCAGGCACAAGTTTTACCATGGTTCCCTAGGCAAGGTGATGACCAAATTTATGTTTCAAGGGATCCCCTAGAATTTCATATGTGCTCTTTCTCTCTGACACACACACTGGTCTCAGTGCCAGTCAGTGGTGTCTAATTTGGGCCTTTTCAGCATGGCCATACATGATTGGGACAACTGGCCTTTGCTCTCATGATTTGGTTTTTGTTGCACACATTGTTTTACTATGCATTCCTATTGTTCACAAGTTTAATAATTCATAGTATTTGATTGGATGGTCTGAAAAATACGTATAAATAGTTGTTGGAAAGGGTTTTCGAAGAGGAACCAGATTTCAATGTTTTAAACCCTAAATCCATCAAATAAGAACATGGTTCATTGAAATACCAAAACTAGGGTTTAGGATGGTATTGAAGGTGACAATTAATATAAATCATGTAATTTTAGGAACATACGAGTGAGTCAAGATCATGAAGACTAAGTTAGGATTTTCTTTGTTCCGTTAAGTGGATCATGCCACAATTCATATGTACATTGGTTCAATTTCATGTTGTGTATGTTTCATGATTATGCTTCAAATTTCAAGTTAATGAATGAAATCAAGATAATGATCATGTCTTATATTATATTACTTTAAGTTGTTGATATATCCATAAAGTCATATGTTTATCACATATGCTCATTATTTTAATACTATGATCATGTAATGATTAAGACATTGAAGAAAGAGTCATGTAGGTAATGTTAACATCAAGATTAACAGGAAGAAACCCATGATTATTAAGATAATGTGATTAAATTGTGAATTGTTCCTTTTTATGTTATTTTGTCTTTATGGCGTTGATGAGCACTTTGGTGCAACTAAGATGAGCCTTAACCGACCTGATGAGCAATTCAGTGCAATTATTGTATGAGGAATTACATTGATGGCAACATAATAACAACGATGTTAATGTTTAATATAAGAGAATTAAGTAAATTATTATACTCTTATCATAATGATGGACGTTTATGGTCGTTGTGGGATTTATAGAAATGGTAGGCTTTTCGATCCCGATGTGCCCCACATGGGCAGTAATGGAGATAATGGATATAGTAATGTTTCTTAATTCATTGATGTAATGAAGGATAAAGTGTAGTGGTAATTATTAATGTTAATCCATGTCAAGTTTATTTTAGTTCAAGTATATATGCTTATTTTCCAGTTCTTATAAAATGCACAATTTTGCTTACTTATGTTGTTGCTTTGTTTTGCATGGCTGTATGACAAGATGTCCCTAGATCAAGGAGAAAGAGAGGACTGAAGCAAGCCCTTCAGAGTAGCTGATCAAAGGAGACTTTAGCGTGGTGTCATCCATCTACCACTCAATAGATCCTTTAGTCTATATTATCATTCCATGCTTTATATTTTCTTAGCCTACATGTATTAGGTTTGAGTTTAAGATAAGATAATTTATGTTTTTCCTTTTAAGAACAATGTATGAATCTATATTTTGATTTAATGCTTGGTGTTTCATTTATCTTATTTCTATTGAGTATCATGTTTTGTAATGTTCTTCCAAGCCAAGTGACCCATGTTGTGGACAACATAGGGTTTGCTTCCACTGTCATGTATGTACTTGGAGGGGCGTTACAATATGGTATTAGAGTAATGAGTAGGTGACCACTAAGCTAAAGATTCACATGTTCAAACCCTAGGTATTCTTTGTTTTCTATATGGCTCCTAAGAAATCAGACAAAGGAAAGGATAATGATGGTTCTAGCTCTTCTAGTTAGGGAAGTGGACCGAGAACCCAAAGGCAACCTTGGAGGACTTAGTCCATATGCTCACCAATGCCCTAGGATAAGGACAACATCAATCCAGACACAACAAGCTGACTTTAGTGGACTTCTTGAAGATCAGGCTTGACTCCTTTGTTGGAGGAGGAGAAGATTATGTCATTATCAATTGAGAAGAATGGATTAGGAGCATGGAGCATTGTTTTCATGACTTGTACTTCCCACAATAGTCTATGATTCACTTTGAAACCCATATGTTACATGGGACAGCCTGTACATGGTGGGAGAACTCTCTCAACTCAAGGGCAACCAATTATCCTACACTTCTCTAGCATGAAGCAAGCCCTTCTACAATACATGTGTGACTATCATCACAACAAATTCATATAAAAAGGGATTCAACCTCATCTATGGATTCTAGATGAGGACAAACAAGTGCAATACATTACGTATGAAAGAGGGGACCCTAAGTCCAAGATATATCATATTGGAACAATTGGCAAGCATGTAATGACTTGGTGTATTCCAGCTAGAAGTTGCACACAAAAGACCATATCATGTTAAATGAATAAAGATCAAGAACCACTAATACTTTTCCTTTATGAGTAAATATGAGTCAATCTCATAATGCTTACTTTGCCAGATAGCCAGGTATTATATATTTCAATGGGTCACACTAAGTTGAAATTGTGAATTTTTATGAAAACAATTAGTTGAAAAAACTTTTGTGACTACAACTTGAAACCTTATGGAATAATATCAAATGAATATAACATAGAAAAATAAGGTCTTGATTATGAAAATATATACACTATTAACATTGAGCATTTATGTATGGATATATTTTGTTTTGTGTGATATATTATACATTGAGAGTAAGATTGAACATAAATAATAGTGTGACTTTATGAGTATTTATGAAGTAAACCCATTCCCACCACCACTTTACTTGAAAAGCAATGAATGTCCTATACTTATGCGGTCATCCAACCACACCCACCCAACCACAACCCATATTGGCAATTAATTAAAAATAAATACTAGTCGGTTGCAATGCAAACAACATACATACCAAAATTGAGCTCATTCAAATACTTATATATCATGCATATAAATAGAACAAAAGGACCATTTGATAAATTGTTTTGTGTGTTGATTTTGTTGCTCTTCATTGACTTCCTTACAAACATGCAAATAAACTCATTTGTATATTTTCAAAATTTATTATAAGAATGAAGATCAATAGTTTGGACTTTTCAAAAATTAGGTATTCATACATAAATGACAATTGGGTGCATGGCACGGTCCACATAATCTAGTGTACACCAAAGTATCTCTCTTTCTCTTTATATATATATATATATATATATATATGTATGTATGTATTCTCTTGTGTGCATATTTTTATGCAAATATTTTTATACACTTTCCACTAAGATTCCAAACTTACAACCTTACATTCATTTCCTTGATAACTACATAAATACATATATTTTATTATACACACATATATATACAAATATATTATATAATAATATATTTGTCTGTGTTCATATATAAAACAAAACATACACACACATATATATACATATATATAATTGTATATATATTTGTATATATAAGAGTGTCATAGTATTTGACAAAATAATATCACTTAGATTAGTTACAAGGAAATCATCTATCTAGAGGGACACCTAAACTCCTAATGGGTCTCACAAATCTTAAGTTGTGAATCTTTACAAAAATAATTAATTGAAAGAGCCTTTTTTTACTACGACTTAAAACTGTAAGGAGTAATATCAAATGTACATAACATACAAACTAATGAATTGATTACAAAAATATATAAGCTATTTTACCTGAGCATTTATGTATGATTATATTTTTCTTAGTCTGATAAATTTATAGTGAGAATAAGATTAAACATAGAGAGTGGTGTGAATTTTAGACTTTTTATGAACTGAAGCCATTCACACAGCCACTTATTCTGAAATACAATTATTGTCCTATACTTATGCCAAAATTGGTAGTATAGGAGGCGTCCTGCTTTTATTGTATAAGACAACCAATGAGAATACCAAAAACACAATCGATAAAAAATAATGAAGAGAGAAATTATTTTTAATAGTAAAATGAATTCTTTAATACTATAACAAATTCTGATTAGTTTTTACAATTTTTCTATAGGAATCCGCCTATAGGATAGGCGGACACCAAACAAAACTCCACCCAACCACACCCATATTGGAAATTGATAAATAAATGGACGTTGGCTGCAACATATATTGGTGTAAGTAGTAAGCTTCAGAGACATTGTTGTTTCATCAGAAAATTATTTGACCATGATTCTCGATGTGAATTGGTGTAAGTATTGAGGTTTTCAAAAGGTGGTATTTAATTTGCCGCTTTATTGATCTTGGGCAACATATAAAGCTCCTCTCCAAATAAGTGACTCCCCGAACACAATTCTTTATAGGAACTACTGACATAAATATACACACATCTAACACATTTTCAGAAAAAGTATCTAAACGTTTTGAAACATGTAAATAAACAAATAAAGGTACATACTTGTTCATGTAATTTTTTATATGATTTTATGTTTATTCTCACACAATATATACATATGACACCCATTCTATAGAAATACATATATCACATTATACATACATTTTGATGTCTACACTTGAATATAACATAGACTATACAATTTACATGGTCATACTGTTCATGCTTTCTACTTTGAGACCATAGACTGAGCGATCCATGTTATAGTGTCATTTTTCGCATTAATTCAGACCCGACAGAATAATTAAGATGTTCTCAACCTCAGTCACATGTTAGTTTTAAGGAGGAAACTTGATGCAATCTTGTTTGTATCCTCTCTCACTAGTTTCTCAACCTCTTAACAAAATTTCTTCATTACCAAATTCCTCACAGTTATGCAAACCCAAAAATCCCTAGCTCACACTATTTCGTGCCCTAACCAAGAAACATCTAGATTTATAGAGATACCTTCTGTAATGAATCTTATATATCCTCTTGCCAAATCCCACTCATATTTAATAATTATTAGAGAACTGTTGCCCCCCAAAGGAGCCTTCTCAACCCATTATTTGTTCCCCTCTCATCCTAAGATACCACCACAAACCAAAACATCATATTTGGAAAGAGCTTCTTTGTCTCCAACAACCTACTTCACCTAATTCTAAATCACTGATCTTATAAGCACCATGGTCACTCTCCCTCACTTTCCCCATGGGTTTTCACCTTCATGTGTTACCCTAGAATGCTCTTCAACCTCCTTTTCCTAGCATGTGATGATGGGATCTGATGTGACACCATAATGCATCTCTTACAACATAATGGCTATCTCATGGAAACCATACCTCTACAAAGGTTTTCAATATTCATTTATGTCTTCAACTCGATTCTATTGTATTCCATGTTTAAAGCATCCTATGACATTTCCTTCAGTTGTTTATCATGCTACATGTCTTCAATCATATTTTAACTTCTGAGAATGTTGATTATTTTCATCGACTTCTCATAAGAGTTTCTTCATGTTTTTTTTGTCATGTTTTGAAGAATTGAGTAGCTTTGGTTCACCATTGAACTCTTTTCATTGATATAACACGGTGAGGATGATCGAATTCATGATAAAGAATGAGTTTCTTATCCTCAGAATGTTTACTATGAGAGAAAATACTAGGAGTTTGATTTCCCATGATTGACTATGCTTGCTAACATTATGAAGAAGAAATTCTACCTCAAGTTCTTTGGGTGAAGAATACAACATCCTAGTGCTTTCTGTAAGGAGGCGAGATCACCCCCTTACTAAATTGTTTTTTTTTTGAAGAATTAACATCCATTCCGAATACACTCAAAGGTATGTTGTAATAGGTATACATTTTCCAAATTTATTATAATGGTATGCAAAAGACCAAAATGTAGTAGCAGAATAAAAATAACTGACTGTATTCAACTTTCATAAAGGATTACACAAGTACATCAAAATCTCCCATTAGGGTTTACAACAAGATACAACAAAAAGGATCTAGATAGAGGGAAGTATGAACTAATTAAAATCTTATCTACAGAGCAACATATCCAAGTGCTAGGTCCATGCCCAAAGCTATGTTCTCCCGATTCAACTCAACAACTTGTCCTAACCTGGGTGGTTGGGAAAAACACCCAGAAAAAGGGAAAGGAAAACAAAGTATGTGTCAAAAAATATGAATAGGATATCAAGGAAAAGAAAACATGTTAATAAAGTCTAATTTTCATCATAAGATGAAGATTTCAAGAGTATGAGGCTATATTCAAAAGAAACTTGACATTAACAATTATATTAAAAAGGATTTGCATGTAAGATAGTTATGTTTACCTAACTAAGTAGGGTTGAGGCACCTACCAAACCTCTAACCTATAGGTGAGGGGAGAACAAGACTTTCCCAATAACTTACACAATTATATAGGGAAGAATAAAAATATTCCCCAGGGCGATTAAATACATGCCCTCTGTGGGTGGTTTTACATAAGTACCGCTACTTTACATTAAATAGAACATAAATCTACATGTTAGAAAAGTAGTCATGTCAAGAGTAGTCATAATATTCAACAAGCATGACAGTGGGGTATAAGATCCAAACAAGAAGAAATTGTAATCTGATTTGAGGCATGAACAATACTAGGATTCAATAATAGAAGATTTAGGATTCATTTAAGCCTCATTAGGGAAATATAGGGTTTGTCTGCAATTATCACAACATAGGGTGTAAGGAATGCATATACATAAATAGGGATTGCACATACCTCTCTTACTGATATCAATTACTAACTTTCACCACTTTAATTAAGTCAAAGTTCCACTTTGCCTATTTTCATTGTATTAACATGTATTAGAGTACATAGTGCACATTAATGTATAGAAATCCTAATTTCAGAACGTTTTAGCAAAATTCGGATTTAGATTTTTAAAATATCACCAATGAAATTATTAGGTTCTCCTAATCAATAAAACATATTTTTATGTTAATTTTGGAGTTATGAGGATTAAGATGTACTTTTTATGGTTTTTATGCATTAAATTCATTTTACGAAAACCACCCTTCATCAACCATGAAATCATACCTTGAAAATACTTTTATTATATAGAGATTAATTTTCCAATTCCAAAACATATTTATTTGTCAAATTTGGATAAGCGGATTAGAAGATATGAATTTTTCAATACTGACCAATAGGAAATTGCCACATCATCAAACCGATCGAGATAATTGAAGAGAGAGGGAGAGGGAGAAAATACCTTTTGACCCAAGATCAGGTTTGAACTTTCAAAGGTAACCAAACCAGATCATCTAGAGAAGGTAAAACAACAAGAAACCAAAACTCTAGAAGAACATGGTAAATAGAGATGAAGATCATCGATTTTAAACATAGAAGCATGAGTTTTAAGCATGTACTAAGTAATATATGAGAAGGGGGTTAACATAACTTGCCTATAGGAAGGTAAGAAGGTCCAAACAGAAAGGATCCTGAGATTAGAAGGTCTGGTTGCTCCAACCCAAGCTCCTTTCTTGAGCAAAGATCACCTTCCCCACTTTAGAGGTGCAAACCCTAACAAAAGAGCATGGAGATGAGATGTTTTAGGGTTCTAGGTGGAGTTTTACCACGGATAGTCATGGTTTTGACCTAGAAGAAGGTGGGAGGAATACTAACAGAATGAAAATAGGGAAGGAAAGGAGGATGCTTACTAGTTTTGGTCAAAATCACCAAGGAGGAGCTTAAGAAATCCTAAATAGAGAAATTTGGAACCCTAGGAGCCTTCTTCACCAAGGTTGGCACCCTCTTTTACCTTGGGACAACAACTTAGTGGACAAATATAGGAGGGACTATGATCTAAGATGGGGGAAAGATAAGGAGAGGATTGCTTCTTGGATTGGGAGGTGGGAAGGGGTAGGCATGGCTTTATAAATAAGGGGGCAAGCATGAGGTGTTTATGGGACTTTCCATGTGTCCTTAGGCTAAGGCTTCATGGCCATGTAAGAGGACAACTCAAAGAGAATTCTTCTATATCTAAGGGGGAAGCCCATGGAGGCTTCTAGGCCATCCCCACTGTCCTCCAATCAAACAAATAACCCCATTGGTTGATAGATTTTAAAGATAAACTCTTTTACAAAGAGGGTAATCCCTATAATGCCCTTGGAAAGTAACACCTTCAAACCAAGGTGCAACTGGGTGCCCCATGGTTCAAAAACTCAATAATGGTAAGGTAATATATAAATATTATAATGCATGTGACAATTTACAAATAAAACCTCCGAATTGGGTAAATTGTATAAAAGTCCAAGATGTGCATATAATTGCATAACTTGCACAAAAAACATTCAAATTGGACCAAACTTGAAACTTAATATTTTCTCATGATTTAAAAACACCTCACAAGGTTATATTAAGGTTTAGAGTACTTAATTATGGTAGTTAAGCTTGTTCACTACATTAAGTAAGGTATGGGGCCTTACACTTCTAACATGGATTTATTTACCATTATTCCACTTAAGTGGTGATTTTACATTTTAGATCCTTAAATAAGATTTCACTGAGGTATTTGTGCATAAACCATTCTATTAATAAAATTATTGAACAAATGTTCACCAAACCACTATAAATTCCACAATTTAAGCATCAAGGCTAAAAAGGATAGAAATGATAGGAAAATATTCGAAAAGGGTCAAAAAGAGAATATGTCAAAGTTTCGGTATGTTACAACACTCCACCCCTTAAAGACGATTTCATCCTTGAAATATAAAGCAAAGTGAGATGGGTGAGTACGCAACATATCACCAATAAATTCCCAGGTTGTTTCCATAAAGCTTCCACCAAAACTTTCACTACTCAAACTCCTTATTTTTCAACTGCTTAACTTGGGAGTTCAGAATCTTCTCAAGCAACTCCACATAGGTCAGGTTCTCATGGATCACCTAAAGGTTCCACTTTTATGATTTCTTTTTAAAATTTTTGGCTTATTAGAATTATATTCATTAGGATATCACGTAATCATTATTATCTTTTATTTGTGCCATGTCATATTTAATTTGTTTCCAAAAGAGTTATATTTCATTATTATGCACAAACCCAATATATTTCTTATTTATTTCATTAGGAATTTTATCAAAACTAGAGTTATACTAAATTATCTTAATATGCATTATTATATCTGACCATTATCTTTAATAATTTGGATTTTGGACTCCATTATCAATTATATTAGATTATTTTGTATAAAATAGGACACTATCCAATTTGTTACAATTAATCCAAATAATGTCACATTAATTACTTTTATGTATATTAGACATTGTTACTTACCGTTCTTGCTCATAATGATGTCATCATTAATCATTCTATCATATTTATTCACTTCTTAATATTGATTATGAACATTTGTGTGAATCAATTAGTTCTTATCCATATTGAAGTCATTATATATATTTTAATGATCAAGGTGGGACATATTACATATTAATGATTTGATTCACATACGAAGTCATTAGGTGAATAATTAGGTGTGTATTAGAGAACAAGGTGATATGCATTTCATATTGAGGACCCGATTAATCTATGATTTATGTGTATTAAAGTATGTTATCTGATTATGACACCTAGTGACACTAACATATCATGAATTCCATTAAGGATGTATAGTTTAAGGTTAAATGATTACAACTTAGGGTTTAGGTTAACATGATCATTATTTTTCACCTATACCTTCTTAGGATGCATTAAGTCCAAGGTTAGATTACAATTATCTTGCCCATCATATCATTAGGGTTTATTGGTTTATTACATGGTCAACATCGTGCTTATCCACTATTAGTATTAAAATGTAAGTTACTCTTATTATGTGCATTAGATATTCATTAGGGTTCAAACATATGAACTATTCATTAGATGATCGTTATATGTTCTTTTGGATACCAAGAAACATGTGGTTACAACTATAACTTGTTTGGTCAAAACTAAGGATTCAAGCACACTAACTTCCTAATTAGGGATTTAGGGTTTCTAAAGTCAGAGTAGCTAGATTTCAGTATGTTACATGACTCCATCCCCTTGGAAAGGATTTCATCCTCAAATCTAACTATCCAAACATCATCAAACTAACTACTCTCCACCCCTTAAAATGTTTGACCTACCAAGTCAAACTAATCTAGAGGTAAAAGGGTGAGTCTACCTAGACCATATACAAGATCCATCACACTTCATTGTGCACTCTGATTTCTTACTAAACACCAAACTTCAAAGTATAGGTTCTAGGGATAACTATCCAAACATGTGGTTCTATGGGTCATAAGGGAATTATATTGGGTATCCATCCTCAAACAAGTCATTACACCTGGGAGACTAGTTCAACATATTAGGGTCCCTAAAGATAAATCATATAGATGTCTAAGGCTATTATTGCCTAAAAGCATGCTATTTTAGACAATTCATATCAGCTCAGGCCAGGCCGATATCATATAGATTTGGGAGTCCTCGTAAACTAAGCTAGTGGTATAGAGGAAAATCTTGTCAGCCCCCGAACTCTGATCCTTTCTAGACACCTTTGCTTTCAACTTCATGTCCTAGTAGTTGCCTAAAGGCCAAGATAAACAACCTCAAGTTACTATGGTTACTTATGCATCTTTTACTTATAAGTATTTTAAGGATCTATTCATCTTTATTCTAATGTGAAACTATATGATCCTAAATCAACCCTTCATCATCTATTGATCAACTCTAGGGAAAACATGTCACTTAAAGGTAAGGCAAGGATTCTAATTAGGGAGACAAAATTGAAATAGTCAGATTTCGACTACCATGGGCTCTAATAACATGTTGTAAGGAGGCGGGATCACCCCCTTACTAATTTTTTTTGAAGAATTAACATCCATTCCAAACACACTCAAAGGTATGTTGGAATAGGTATAAATTTTTCAAATTTATTATAATGGTATGCAAAAGACCAAAGTGTAGCAGCAGAATTAAAACAACTGACTATATTCAACTTTCATAAAAGACTACACAAGTACATCAAAATTTCCCATTAGGGTTTACAACAAGATACAACAAAAAGATCTAGATAGAGAGAAGTCTAAACTACTTAAAATCTTGTCTCCAGAGCAACATATCCAAGTGCTAGGTCCATGCCCAAAGCTATGTTCTACCAATTCAACTCAACAACTTGTCCTAACCTGGGTGGTTGGAAAAAACACCCAGCAAAAGGGAAACGAAAACAAAGTATGTGTCAAAAAGTATGACTAGGATATCAAGGTAAATAAAACATGTAAATAAAGTCTAGTTTTCATCATAAGATGAATATTTCAAGAGTATGGGGCTATATTCAAAAGAAACTTGCCATTAACAATTATATTAAAAAGGATTTGCATGTAAGATAATTATGTCTACCTAACTAAGTAGGGTTGAGGCACCTACCGGACCTCTAACCTATAGGTGAGGGGAGAATAAGATATTCCCAATCACCTACACAATTATATAGGGGAGAATAAAAACATTTCCCATGGCGATTAAATACATGCCCTCTGTGGGTGGTTGTACATAAGTACCGCTACTTTAAATTAAATAGAACATAAATTTACATGCTAGAAAAGTAGTCATGGAAAGAGTAGTCATAATATTTAATAATAATGGCAGTGGGGTATCAGACCCAAACAAGAAGAAATTATAATCTGATTTGAGGCATGAAGAACATTAGGATTCAAGAATAGAAGATTTAGGCTTCATTTAAGCCTCATTAGGGAAATATAGGGTTTGGCTACAATTATCACAACATAGGGTGTAAGAAATTCACATACATAAATAGGGATTGCACATACATCTCTTACTGATATCAATTACTAACTTTCACCACTTAAATTGAGTCCATGTTCCACTTTGCCTATTTTCAATGTATTAACATGTATTAGAGTACATAGTGCACATTAATGTATAGAAACCCTAATTTTAGAACTTTTTAGAAAAACTCAGATTTAGATTTTTAAAATATAACCAATGAACTTATTAGTTTCTCCTGATCAAGAAAACATATTTTTATGTAAACTTTGGAGTTATGAGGATTAAGATGTACTTTTTATGGTTTTTATGCATTAAATTCATTTTACGAAAACCACTTGTTGTCAAACCATGAAATAAGACCTTAAAAATATTTTTATTAGATAGAGATTAATTTTCCAATTCCAAAACATTTTTAGTTGTCAAATTTGGATGAGTAGATTAGAAGATATGAATTTTTTAATATTGACCAATAGAAAAATGCCACATCATCAAACCGATCGAGATAATTGAAGAGAGAGGGTGAGGGAGAAAATACCTTTTGATCCAAGATTAGGTTTCAAGTTTCAAAGGTAACCAAACCAGATCTTCTAGAGAAGGTAAAACAGAAAGAAACCAAAACCTTAGAAGAACATGGTAATTAGAGATGGAGATCATCGATTTTAAACATAGAAGCATGAGTTTTAAGCATGTACTAAGCAATACATGAGAAGGGGGTTAACAAAACTTGCCTCTAAAAAGTTAAGAAGGTCAAAATAGAAAGGATCCCAAGATTAGAAGGTCTGGTTGCTCCAAGCCAAGCTCCTTTCTTGAGCAAAGATCACCTTCCCCACTTTAAAGGTGCAAACCCTAGCAAAAGAGCATGTAGATGAGACGTTTTAGGGTTCTAGGTGGAGTTTTACCATGGAAGGTCATGGTTCCGACCTGGAAGAAGGTGAGAGGAATACTAACAACATGAAAATAGGGGAAAAAAGGAGGATACTTACTAGTTTTGGTCAAAATCACCAAGGATGAGCTTAAGAAATCCTAAATAGAGAAATTTGGAACCCTAGGATACTTCTTCACCAAGGTAGCCACCTTCTTTTACCTTGGGACAGTAACTTCATGGACAAACATAGAAGGGACGAATCTCTAAGCTGGGGGAAAGAGAAGGAGATGATTGCTTCTTGGATTGGGAGGTGGGAAGGGGTAGGCATGGCTTTATAAAGAAGGGGACAAGCATGAGGTGTCTATGGGACTTTCCATGTGTCCTTAGGCTAAGGCTTCATGGCCATTCAAGAGGACAGCTCATAGAGGCTTCTTGTATATACAAGGTTGGTCCTAAAAGCCCACAGAGGCTTCTAGGACATCCCCACCATCCTCTAATCAAAGAAATAACCCCATTGGTTGATAGATTTTAAAGATAACCTCATTTATAAAGAGGGTAATCCCTATAATGCCCTTAGAAAGTAACACCTTCAAACCAAGGTGCAACTAGGTTCCCCATGGTTCAAAAATTTTAGAATGGTAAGGGAATATCTAAATATTATAATGAATGTGACAATTTACAAAGAAAATCTCTGAATTGGGTAAATTGTATAAAAGTCCAAAGTGTGCATATAATTACATAACTTGCACAAACAACATCAAAATTGAACCAAACTTGAAAATTAATCATGCCTCATAATTTCAAAACACCTCACAAGGTTATATTCAGGTTTAGAGTACTTAATTATGGTAGTTCAGCTTGTTCAATACATTAAGTAAGGTTTGGGGCCTTACACTTCTAACATGGATTTATTTACCATTATTCCACTTAAGTGGTGATTTTACATTTTAGATCCTTAAATAAGATTTCACCAAGGTATTTGTGCATAAAGCCTTCCATTGGTATAATTATTGAACAAATGTTCCCCAAATCACTATAAATTCCACAATTTAAGCATCAAGGCTAAAAAGGATAGAAATGATAGAAAAAAAATTGGGATAGGGTCAAAAAGAGAATATGTCAAAGTTTTGGTATTTTACACTTTCACATCCCAAATCTTGGTCAACTACTGTTGTGATTTAAATCATAAGGATATGGTGTGGATTTCACACATCTTATGTTCTGGAAGCAGAGATTTATGACACTAAAATGTCTACTTCACTTGTGAATATTTGATCTTTATGTAACACATGTTCTTGGTATTTATGTCAATTTTGTCACTAATTTCAATTGGATACATTTTTTATACGCTTCCACATATGCATTTCCTTGATTTTTGATCTATTTGGATATGTAAAATCAATACAAAATGCACATGACCATACAACATTTAGGAAAAATATGTCATGAAAAGGTTTTTTAATGAGAAATCATTTTTTGAAATATTCCATCCATTACACCAATATGTCAGGTATTCAATTTCTTATTATCCAAGATTAGATTTTAGGGAAATGTACTAATATGGAATTAATATACTTGATTTTCATCGAAGGTGACTCAGGGCATAATATGGAATAGTAGTTGAACTCGGTTTTATCTTTGCTCTGTGTACATGTGTGCACACTTACTTGGTTTTTATATATGTTATGATTGGATTATCATATGAGTCAAATTGATATGACTCAAATGCATGATAGATTAATTTTGATAATACTTCAACAATATTTTAAATAAATTAATTGCATTGATTTCATATATCGTAAGTTATATGGATATGATGTCCATCTATGAAAATTAATATTATGATGTTGTAATGTAAATCATGTCATGTAAAGGTGTTAACATTTGAGATTTCAATATGGAATAATGTTTATTTTATGAAGGATAAATCCTACTTCAATATGCAGAAAATACACCATGTTTGAAAGCCAAGTTAAGTCAATGTTATTGAGTAAAGAATACATTCACTACTACAGAACACGCCTTTGGCGTCGGTTGTTTAACCCCCTTTGGCGACGGTTTTCAAGTGACACCTATGTGGGCGCCGCTAAAGGTCGAACTCTTCGGCGTCAGTTTTCTAACCGACACCTATATGATCTATAGGTGTCAGTTATATATAGTTGGTCGACGTCTATAGGGTTCACACCACAAAAAAGGGCACCACCTAGGACACTTTTTGCGTCGGTTAACAACTGAACAACCGACGCCATACTCCCAGGCGACACGGCCGTGCTTCGCTGCACGGCCGTGTTTAGTACTATAGGCATCGGTTTTATACGAAAAAGCGGCGCCTTTTCCACCACGGCCGTTCTTTCTTGCACGGTCGGGTTGTTTGTCATATTAGGCATCCGTTTTTATCCAATAACCGACGATGTAGGCCTTTGTTGACGGTGTTCTATAAATAACCGACGCCTATATTTTAAATTTTTTTTTCTTATCAGTTTGCATGCCTGTTGTGGCTGGTCAGCAGGATGAGAACCTGCAGTTCAGTTTTCTGAACTGTAGGTTTACGACATCCATTGATATCAACCTACAAACAGGCCACAAACATGCAAAATCAACAAATATTTTTTCACACAAGTAGATACATTCAGACATCAATTCAATTCTCACATTCATACATGTAGAAACATTCAAATACATGTAGAAACATTCAGAAATATTCATTTACAAAATATCATTCAGCATCGCTATCAGCATCCCAATTATATCTTACAATCGCCACTGCTTGTATGGATTTTTCCCATTCTTCTCTTACTTCATTTAATGCTTCCATCGTATATGAAGCATGTACATTTTTAAGCGTTTACCTATAGTGTGGTCAGTTTTAAACACCTGCAAAGAGAATGATGTATATATAAGTAATAATATAAAAATAAGATTGATATATTTCATACTAACTAATGAGACTATATATAATACCTCATGTATGGTATTAATATCCAATGTGGCATGTCGAATAATCATCTGCATAAATCGCATCACATAGTATGCGCATGCCCAACCATTGTCTTGTGTAGCGCACTATAAATTGAAACATACAAAATATTAAAAAATACAACTAAGCACAGTTCACATAAATAATATATACATTGGAGTCGAGAACTTACTTTTACGTTCTCCCAAATTATTGGTTGGTTCTTTCTCCTTGGGATATTTCCTCCAACATTTTTGAATGCATCTAAACCCCTACATGTTAATGTAACACAATAAATTGCATAATTAAATAGTAATGTAATAACAGATGTTAATAGATATAAAAATAAAATATTTCTCACCAGAATAATGGCATTCTCATTACGTGTCCAATTTTAATGTTCAATGTACTTCCCGTAGGATCTAGATAATAAACAGTGAACGTACCGGGGACAATAACTAGTAACTCCCAATGTCTACCGCTAGAGGTAAAAAAGTTAAAAATTAATAATTCAAAATGCATAATAAAAATGAAATTTTCGTAAGTCCAAATTATAAATAAAGTAAACTTACTTGACATTGAATGGAGCTATTATTATCGTCTTTTTTTGCTGACCGAAAATTGTAAAAGCATCTATACAGTATTGTTGAACACTATCAGGGTCTTTAGCTACCATACTAATCAATGATGGAATCAAAAATCCCACATGATCAAATGCAAATTGTTTGCATTGATCTTCGACTAAGTAGTTGCAAAACATGGATTACGTATGCATTAATATATAAGAAACCAGATCACCGGATCTTACACAAGGTATATGGATGTATAAACAAGATCTCACCTTATCCATGTCTCTATCATTGATGTATTCAGCCAATCATACATAAACAACTCAATAATATCTTGAATAAATAAAGAGCTATCGTATGACTGACCTGCATAATCTGCTTCTAAAGAAACAATTATAGGGCAATGTATATTATGTGTCCATAGCCAACATGCCATTCCCCTACAAGCAGGACCTAACATGTATTTTAGGTTAGTTGGAACCCAACTTGGTAATGCAGGAAGTGGAGGTGGAGGCCTAGGTGCTCCGGGTGTCTTCTTTTTAACATGTATATATAATTTCAGATCAGTTGACCTCATATATACACATTAACAATCTAAAGTAATGTAAATTTATCTTACAATTTCAGTAGTGTAGACGACATCTGCTTTGGGCCACAATATCACCCCACCTTCTACCTCATCAAGTGTATCAATATCCGGGTGGGGATATGGCAATGTAGCTTCTCTCCAATCAGGTAACACATGTATCGGGCTCACATGAACGTAGCCCTATGGCATTGGAGTCCCGTGAAACATTGCCCCAGGAAGGGACGGGTAAGCCTGTGCCTCTACAACAACGTAGTCTTGCATTCTTAAGCTGCATGGCTTCAATGCCTACAAATTTACGTAAAGAATATTATACATATATACATATCATCTTGAAAACATATCATCTTGAAAACATATCATCTTGAAAAGACTAGCTATAATGTCATAAAAAATATTTACAGCAAACGTGTTAGGCGGTGGGTCTACAAGATTACTTGTAGTCTGTACATCAGGAGAAGAGTGGGTCACCATAGGCTGATTGGAAGCCTGAGATGCCTGCCACCGCAGCAATTCTTCCTTGACCTTCTCAACAACTATATCATTGACCTTCTTGGCAACTATATCCTCGACTCTCTTATTCTCCTATACATGGATAAAAGAAACATTAGCTTCTTATTATTGAATTCCCTTTTGCAGTAACATTCTTAAAAAAGAATAGGTTACCTCTTCTTGTGAAAGTCCCGCTCTGGGTTTGCGCTGGGATGGCCCAAAGAATGCTTTGATGCCCACACCAGTACCTGTACCCCTAACACGTCCACGATGCTCTGGGTTACCCAGAGCAACTGTCAATTCATCCCTTGTGCCCTGAGGGATGAACATGCCTTGTTTCCTATGCTCATGCAGCTCCCGCTAATCACCATCAATAGAAATTGGTAAGTTAACATCACAAATAATCATTATTCAAATGATTGCTCTAAGAGTTGTATTTTACCATTTTCATAGCCGCCTCAACAGTTACGAGCTTCTTTATTTCACCCTTCTTGTTTTGCCTCCCAGCTATCCAGATATCATGGCGAGGCATGGGTTAGGCAGACTCCTGAGTAGCAGCAGACTCCTGAGTAGCCGCAGACTCTGCCTATAGTCTTTGGTGAACACTTGCATAGCCCTTTGGACCCATAGTGTGGTCATGCACATTCAGTGCACGCCTTGCTTTTTGCGCGTCACTGAGGGCCTAGTTAGTATGCACATTAATGATTTGGTTAGTAACACTAAATTTTAATCTTGAATAGGTGAATACAACGTATATTAATTAAATTGGGAGTGACGCCTAATACCTTGAATTCTTCAGATTTTCTTGAAGCAACAAAATTGTCCCAATCTTCTTTGTCCAAGAAGTTCCACTGTTCATGTGGAAACACATCCCATTATCACACAGACAACGAGGTGTTACACAAAAACGTGTGGAAATCACCATAACCACAGATTATCAAAAACATGGGTTAATTAAAACCGATTGCGGAAAGCTGATAAACTGAGCAACTATTACATTCCAGTCCTCATCCTGCAAGGAAACAGGTCATATATATATATATACATACACGAGATCTGATATGTGTCCACTGCTTAAGGACCTGAGAGTACAGGGATGACTCTAGACTCTGCCAAGGACCTGAGAGTACATGGATGACTCTAGACTCTACTACAAAACATCCAAAACAGCAGCATGTCCATCGCTTGCCTTCTACTGCTCGTCTAGCTGCTCGGTCGCAACACCACGACCACCACCACATCTAGCTCGATCACCTAAAAAGGGTGTAAACCAGCGGGGTGAGACAATTGAACATTGTCCCAGCAGGAAACATAACTCCCACCGCAACCACAGAACCTCAAGAAGATAAAGCTATAACAACAGATAGTTGATAACAGGTATAACAAGAGCAGTTTACATAAAGCAAAGCTATTCTTACCGACGAGCTTACCAGCTGTACAAAAGGCATATAACCAAGTATCTCTCAACGGAACATGATTGACAAGATAAGATATATTGCTATATAACATGATTATCAAGATAAGATACATTGCCACATAACCAGAGGAATATAGAAGTAACTGCATGATATAACTGGTTAACTACACAAACAAGGCCTCAACCAATGTTCCGTGTTTTGCCTTAAGCAGTAACTACTATACGGCTGGATTACGTGTTCTTATGCCCTCAGGAAGTGAACAATACCGTTCAAATCCAACCGACGGCTGCGAAACCCAGAGCCGGTGCCATACAAGGTCACATGGAAGAGCCAGACTCCACGACCTCTGACCTCTTGGTCAGTGCACGAGTACAACACAAGCAGGACTACAGTCTCATGCTGAAGTGGTCTTAGCCACATGGTCATGCTACCCTCTGCCTAGCCCGCCTCGGTACAGGTATCGACGCTAGTGAAACTGAGGCACGGGCCTGTTCACTGTGCTCTGAGCCATGAACACATTCATGCTCCTTATATCACATATCCTGAGCCGTGAGCCTGTTCACCATGCTCTTCACATATATGGGCTACGAGCCTGAATCCGCACCCTGGAGTCTACAACCGAAGTTGCACTCTTACCTCCTCACTTTAAGCTAGGAGCAACCTCGCATATTCAACAATATGCGCTCCGAGTTAACCCGTAGGAGAACCCGTTTCACCATCACCAAATTCCTGACGATGATGGATCTATGGCCAGGGCAACTACATGATATATTCCACTGTGATTATTTAGTATCTTTTAGATGGATTGCAAGATTCAACCAAGTTGTATAACATTCAAGATATAACAGAAAGTAAACAACATAAACTCAACATTATGATATTATTGAAATCAAATCAACCTGGTCCACCTCAAGGATCCAACATCACATGTTATCACTTGGCCTCTTTCCAACCATCCAGATCCATCTCAAGGATCATCACATACCATGGGATCTCAATCCCTCATCATGTATTGCCACTGCCTCTCAAGGCTTACATCATCATCATGGAATAATCACATCACATGTGCAATCTCATCAACCAGAGTAATTATCAAAGTGATGTTACTCATCACATATTTCTCATAGCCTTTTCATGGCTAAGCACCACCTGCATGGTTAGGGTATACAATAATCATAGTTTCAACATTAGGACTATGCTTACTATCATGAGATGACATTCAAGATGCTATACTTATCAATCTTACATTATCTGGTGATCAAGTGCATAAAACACATCATTAAGCAAACCATATCTATGCTTATCCTCATCTCAGTATTATACAAATAATCAAGATGATTACTTCATGCATATAGTCATGTTGGATATACGGAACAAGCATTAGCATTACCACTACCATTATCATCATCATTACTATTACCATCATCATTATCATTATTATTACCATCATCATTATCATTACTATTACCATCATCATTATCATTAAGTGAGCAAGGAGTCACCAATGTTTAGGCAAGGGTGTATGTGTACACAACTAGTTATTTCCATGATACAAGAATCCGTCAACAAGGATAACAAGAACTCTCATTATAGATCACCACAACCCTCACTAAAGGGGGTTGTAACGGCCACCTTTCCTCACCCAAACATAACGCATAATGACAGACAAGAGAGCAAGCAGCAACACTGCGTTGCCACCAAGGCAACCAGCAAGTGACACAACTTCACAAGGAAGAGTAACACACGACATGGGAGGAGTGTCGGGCACTTGTGTTATCGGGCAACGCCCATCTCGGCCAGGTCATCCCACCAAAACCAATAACCAAGAGAGAGAACACCTCCACAAAACGTGCCACAACCAGGTCAAGGCCTAACGGCCGACACAAGCAAAGCAAGGGGTTGTGACGCCCGTCACAAGAGCCAGGGGTGTCGCCCGACACCTCAACCTATCGCCCAACAAGGCCTGTTGGCCAACACACACCCCACTTGGCCTATCACCCAACACAAGAGAAAACATTTCGCCCAACAAGCTAAGAAAGAAACTAGCTACTAACATGTAAATAAGATCATAGCAAGAGATAATGTAGTTATGGTTAGAAATTATGCAACCTGCCTTAAGCTCCAAGCTCTAAGGAAGAAGAAGATCTCCAAGCTTCAAGGGATGTCGACTACCACTTGCTCCTTCAAGGGGGTGTGTCGGCCGACACAAGCAAAGGAAGAAGGGAGTGTCGTGCACTCAAGGTGGAGAAGGAAACTAAAGGATCAAAGGAACTCAAAGCAAGGGAAAGAACCACCTATATAGAAGGAAAGGGAGGAGAAAACAAGGTAGATCCAAGCAAGGTGTCGCCCACCCAAAGGACACTTGTCCTAGAGCTCAAGCCACCAATCTAGAAAGCCTTATACACTTGTCCAAGGTCATTGCCACATGCATGCATTAAGCTCCAAGTGTCCACTAGTGGTGACACAAATGAGGTCAAGGCTAGGCCAAAGAGCATGGTCGACACAACCACTTGCACCATGGGCGACACACAAGGCACCATGGGCGACACACACATCTCTAGGTCGACACACACCTCTCCAGGTCGGCACAAAGCTCAACCAAGCCCAAACAAGGCACCTCAAGGTCCAAACAAACTCAACCAGGCCCAAAAGGACTCAAGCAACGAGCCCAAGCCTTCCTCTCAACCCTAGAGGAAGCAAAGAGAGAAAGGAACACCTCACAAGGTGGAAAACTTGCCCTCAAAACCCTAGACTTGGGTTATTTGCAAGTAGCCCCTCCAACTCTCAGCAAAGCACAACCAAACCCTAATCGCCACTAGAGGTGATTAGCAAGAAACAAACCATCAAGGTGAAGCAAAACAAACAGGGTAAACCCTAAACGAAGGTCAGGGTCCTTACAAGCTAACCCCCTTCAAGGGATTTCGTCCCCGAAATCTGAAGAGAAAAGTGAGGGATACTTCCTCCTCATCTCTTCCTCAAGCTCCCACATGGCTTCCTCAATGCCACAACACTGCCAAAGAACCTTCATAAGAACCAGGTCCTTCCTCTTCAGCTTCTTGACCCTTCTGTCAAGGATCTCTACATGACCTTCCTCGTAGGTCACATCTTCATCAAGCTCAACTTCAACTGGCTGTAACATTGTACCCGAATCCAGATTACTTTTCTTCAGCATACTGACATGAAACACTGGATGCAACCTGTGCAACTCTGGAGGCAACTCTAACTCATAAGCCACCTTGCCAACACGTGCTATGACTAGGTAAGGCCCCATATACCTGGGTTCCAACTTACCCTTCCGACCAAACCTTAGCACACCTTTCCATGGAGAGGCCTTAAGATACACCTTGTCTCCTACCTGGAATTTGAAAGGTCGTCGGCGATTGTCTGCATATGACTTCTGCCTGTCCTGTGCCACTTTCAACTGTTGATGTATCACTTTGATCTTTTCTGTTGTTTGTTGTACTAACTCAGGACCCAAAAGCTGATACTCACCAGTCTCATACCAACACAAAGGAGATCTGCACTTCCTTCCATACAAAGCCTCGTAAGGAGCCATGTCAATGCTCCGCTGATAACTGTTATTGTAGGCAAACTCTATCAAACTGAGATGTACATCCCAGTTGCCTAGAAACTGCAAAGCACACGCTCAGAGGAGATCTTCCAAAGTCTGAATAGTCCTTTCAGACTGTCCATCTGTTTGTGGGTGAAAAGTTGTACTGAACCTCAACTGCATTCCCAACGCTCTGTGCAACTGTTCCCAAAAATGACTCATAAACTGAGGACCTCTGTCAGAAACTATCGTTGCTGGCACACCATGTAAACATACTATCTCATCAACATATACTCGAGCGAGTTTCTCGGCTGTATACATCGTCTTCACTGGTAGAAAATGGGCAGACTTAGTCAATCTGTCCACTATCACCCAAATGGAATCATGATTCCTAGTTGTCTGGGGTAGACCAACTACGAAATCCAATGGTTATATGATCCCATTTCCACTGCGGTATCAGCAAAGGTTGCAACGTACCTGCCGGCTTCTGATGCTCAGCCTTCACTTGCTGAAAAATCGCACACCTCGCCACGAACTCAGCTACATCTTTCTTCAAACCGGGCCACCAATAAAAGTCTTTCAGACTATGATACATCTTGGTGACACCTGGATGCATAGCATACATCGATATGTGTGCTTCCTCAAGCACCAACTTCCTCAGCTCATCAACATTAGGAACCACCATCCTATTACGATAGCAGACTAGTCCATCCTTGGACTCATGAAACCCATCACGCTTGTCGCTGCCAAACTCTAATCTGATCAACTGTACCGCATCATCTGTCTGTTGGGCATCTTTGATCTAGTGTCTCAACATAGGCTTTACTTGCACTTGTGCTAAAAGACCAGACAACAAAGAAACTTCCATCTGCACATTCATCCGTCGTAGAGAAACAAACATATCTTGCCTATGGCATACCAGAGAACTCAGCCATGCTTTCTTTGAGGAAAGAGAAGGAGACTTTCTACTAAGCGCATCAGCTACCACGTTCACCTTACCAGGATGATACTCGATAGTGCAGTCGTAATCATTGATCAACTCCATTCATCGACGCTGTCACATGTTCAACTCATGCTGCAAAAAGATATACTTCAGATTCTTATGATCCGTAAAGATTTGACATACAGATAATGTCTCCAAATCTTTAACGCATGAACCACTACTGCCAACTCCAAATCATGAGTCGGATAGTTCTCCTCATGTTTCTTGAGTTGTCGCGAGGCAAAAGAAACCACATGATCTTCCTGCATCAGCACACAACCTAAGCCTTTCTTGGAAGCATCGCAGAAAACAACATAGCCCTTTCCAGCCTCTGGCAAGATTAACACTGGAGCACTGGTCAGCTTCTCCTTCAAACTCTAGAAAGCTTGCTGACATCGTTCATCCCAAACAAAAGGCACATCCTTTCTCGTCAACTTTGTCATCGGTAACGCGATCGCACTGAAGTCCTTGATAAACCTCCGGTAGTATCCTGCTAAACCAAGGAAACTACGAACTTCTGTCGGCGTCTTCGGTTGTTCCCATTTTGCAACGGATTCCACCTTCTTCGGATCTACTTTGACTCCTTCTGCAGATATCACATGACCCAAGAAAGTCACTTCTTCCAACCAGAACTCACACTTACTGAACTTGGCATACAACTGATGTTGGCGAAGAAGAGTCAACGCTCATCGAAGATGTTGCTCATGCTCTTGCCTGTCCCGACTGTAGATCAAAATGTCATCTATAAAGACTACAACAAACTGATCTAAGAACAGATGGAACACTCTGTTCATCAGATCCATGAAAGCAGCAGGTGCATTGGTTAACCCAAACGGCATAACCACAAACTCGAAGTGACCATACCTTATCCTAAAAGCTGACTTTGGTATGTCATCCGCCTTAATCCTCAACTAATGATATCCAGACCATAGATCGATCTTCAAAAACACTTTAGCACCTCACAACTGATCGAACAGATCATCTATCCTCAGCAACAGGTACTTGTTCTTGATCGTAACTTTGTTCAACTTCCGGTAATCTATACACAACCGCATCGAGCCATCCTTCTTCTTAACAAACAACACTGGAGCACCCCAAGGCGACGTACTCAGTCGGATAAAACCTTTGTTTAGCAACTCTTGCAACTACTTTTTCAACTCTGCCATCTCTACTGGATCCATTCTATACGGTGCCTATGCAACTGGATGTGTTCCTGGTACTAGATTGATCTCAAAATCAATCTCTCGGGGTGGGGGAACACCAGGAAACTCCTCAGGAAACACATCCGCGAACTCTCAGACAACTGACACCTCCTTAAGGCTAGGACCTTTCTCCTTTGTAGCCATGACGATATCCACAATGTGAGTTAAGAACGCCTCACATCCTTGCCGTAGCAACTTCTCTACCACCACATCTGATATCAGACACGTTGGAAGAATCTTCCTATCTCCCTGGAAGATCCACTTCTCTCCATCATCATCAAACACTGCCTGCTTGGAACCACAGTCCAAAACAACCTTATACCTCTCTAGAGTATCCATCCCAAGGATAACATCGAACCCATGCATATCAAGTGGTATAAGATCCACTTGAATGTGGTGTCCCGAGAAAGACAAGACACAAGACGTACACTCTTCTCGAAGCAATGAGGAACTAGCAAGAGGGGTTTCTAACAACAAACTATCCTTCTTACAGCTAACAGGTAAACGGCAATTTTCAAGCATACTATAGGTGATAAAAGAGTGCGTAGCACCCGGGTCAAACCAGAACAAATATAAAGCAAGAAGAAGACATATCATAATGAAATAACTCCATCTGACCTGTCACTACTCGCGGGTTGACTATCGCCTCCGACTGATTCATAGAGTAGAATCGAGTCGTTGCTTGCTGTCCATGTCCTCTACTTCCTTAAGCAAACGAACCTGCCTGAGATGCTTGGCGTTGTCCTCGTCCTCTGCTACCACTGGGCTGTAGCCTCTCTGATCCTTGTTGATTCTACCTCGGCTGCTGTGTCACTTCAACGTATCTATTCGGGCAATGTGACTTGAGATGCCCGGTCTTCCCACAAAGATAGCATGCCCTATCTTCAAACCGTGGCCTCGATGGCCCTGTCACTGCCACTGAAGTTGTACTATGTGCCTTAGATGGCGAAGAAACATAACCTCTTCCCTTACTCAGAGACCACTGCGACGGTACACCAGAACCTCTCATTACTGATGATGATGAAAACCTAGGCTTCTTGAAGCCACCAAACCTCTGTCCTTGAAACTGAACAGGTCTCTTCTTAGCCATAGACTCTCTTTTCTCCCTTACTGATCGTTCGATCCTCCAGATGGATTCCACAAACATAGCAAACCGCTCTCAGTTCTCCAACGCAGAAATAGGTGTTGTCAGCTCAGAACTTAAACCTTTCTCGAAACGCCTAATCCGCTCCTCATCTGTTGCTGCCATGTGAGGACAAAACCTCAACAGATCCATGAACTTGGCCTCATACTCGGTGATATTCATCGTTCCTTGTCGCAAGCTCTCAAACTGACTGATCTTCTCATCCAAATATGTCTTCAGAAAGTATCTGCTGACGAACTCGTGCCGGAAAACTTCCCAACAGATCATTTCACCAGGCCGCTTCTCCTCCTCGATGGTCCACCAGTGACCAACACTACCCATCAGAAGGTAGACAACATGCTTTACTTTGTCTGCTTCGGGGATGTCAAGGATCCAGAAAGCCTTCTCAAGACTTGTCAGCCACAGATCTACATCCGCTGGATCAGTCATTCCAACATACTCTGAATCTTAAACTCGGCGAAGCCGCTCAAAGGTCATCCCAATACCTGATGCTTCTCCATGGGGAACCTGTGCTCGCGGAGGAGGCACTGGCAATCGCTCAACCATGAGATTCATTGTAGCCATCAGCTGCCCCATAAGCTTTTGATAGGCAGGGTGTTCAAGAATGGTTGGGTCAGGTTGGGGGACCTCAGGCACCCAATCTCAATGTGCCTATCCTTCAGCCGAAGCAACATCATTGTACTCAGCTGAGTGTTCTTCATGGTTTCCAGACATCTTGACTTTTCTTCCGCTGAGGGCAGAAGACGATTGTAAGAAAATCTGGACAACACACAAGAACAGACGGCCTAGTCCTAAATCCCTATAGACTCAGCGAACCTAAGGCTCTGATACCAAACTTGTGGCAACACATCCCATTATCACATAGACAATGAGGTGTTACGTGAAAACGTGCGGAAATCACCATAACCACAGATTATCGAAAACACGGGTTAATTAAAACCAATTGCGGAAAGCTGATACACTGAGCAACTATTACATTCCAGTCCTCATCCTGCAAGGAAATAGGTCATATATATATACATACACGAGATCTGATATGTGTCCACAGCTTAAGGAACAACTGTCTATCCATCACATGAGTTCACCACATGTTCGTATACATAAAGGCCCACATCCGGCCAACAGCAGGATATACAAAACATCAACGGTCATTCATCATAAAATAACATCAAAACACTGCCAAGGACCTGAGAGTACAGGGATGACTCTAGACTCTACTACAAAACATCCAAAATAGCAGCATGTCCATCACTTGCCTTCTACTGCTTGTCTAGCTGCTTGGCCGCAACACCACGACCACCACCACATCTAGCTCGACCACCTAAAAAGGGTGTAAACCAGCGGGGTGAGACAATTAAACATTGTCCCAACGGGAAACATAACTCCCCACCGCAACCACAAAACCTCAAGAAGATAAAGCTATAACATCAGATAGCTGATAACAGGTATAACAAGAGCAGTTTACATAAAGCAAAGCTATTCTTACCGACGAGCTTACCAGCTGTACAAAAGGCATATAACCAAGTATCTCTCAACAGAACATGATTGACAAGATAAAATATATTGCTATATAACATGATTATCAAGATAAGATATATTGCCACATAACCAAAGGAATATAGAAGTAACTGCAAGATATAACTGGTTAACTACACAAACAAGGCCTCAACCAATGTTCCGTGTTTTGCCTTAAGCAGTAACTACTATACGGTTGGATTACGTGTTCTTATGCCCTGAGGAAGTGAACCGTACCGTTCAAATCCAACCGACAGCTGCCAAACCCAGAGTCGGTGCCATACAAGGTCACATGGAAGAGCTGGACTCCACGACCTCCCACCTCGTGGTCAATGCACGAGTACAACACAAGCAGGACCGCGGTCTCATGCTGAAGTGGTCTTAGCCACAGGGTCAGGCTACCCTCTGCCTAGCCCGCCTCGGTACAGGTATCGATGCTAGTGAAACTGAGCGACGGGCCTGTTCACCGTGCTCTGAGCCATGAACACATTCATGCTCCTTATATCACATATCTTGAGCCATGAGCCTGTTCACCATGCTCTTCACATATATGGGCTACGGGCCTGAATCCGCACCCTGGAGTCTACAACCGAAGTTGCACTCTTACCTCCTCACTTTAGGCTAGGAGCAATCTCACATATTCAACAATATGCGCTCTGAGTTAACCCGTAGGAGAACCCATTTCACCATCACCAAATTCCTGACGATGATGGATCTATGGCCAAGGCAACTACATGATATATTCCACTGTGATTATTTACTATCTTTTAGCTGGATTGCAAGATTCAACCAAGTTGTATAACATGCAAGATATAACAGAAAGTAAACAACATAAACTCAACATTATGTTATTATTGTAATCAAATCAACCTGATCCACCTCAAGGATCCAACATCACATGTTATCACTTGGCCTCTTGCCAACCATCCAGATCCATCTCAAGGATCATCACATACCATGGGATCTCAATCCCTCATCATGTATTGCCACTGCCTCTCAAGGTTTACATCATCATCATGGAACAATCACATCACATGTGCAATCTCATCAACCAGAGTAATTATCAAAGTGATGTTACTCATCACATATTTCTCATAGCCTTTTCATGGCTAAGCACCACCTGCATGGTTAGGGTATACAATAATCATAGTTTCAACATTAGGACTATGCTTACTATCATGAGATGACATTCAAGATGCTATACTTATCAATCTTACATTATCTGGTGATCAAGTGCATAAAACACATCATTAAGCAAACCATATCTATGCTTATCCTCATCTCAGTATTATACAAATAATCAAGATGATTACTTCATGCATATAGTCATGTTGGATATACGGAACAAGCATTATCATTACCACTACCATTATCATCATCATTACTATTACCATCATCATTATCATTACTATTACCATCATCATTATCATTACTATTACCATCATCATTATCATTAAGTGAGCAAGGAGTCACCAACGTTTAGGCAAGGGTGTATGTGTACACAACTAGTTATTTCCATGATACAAGAATTTGTCAACAAGGATAACAAGAACTCTCATTATAGATCACCACAACCCTCACTAAAGGGGGGTGTAACGGCCACCTGCCCTCACCCAAACACAACACATAACGACAGATAAGAGAGCAAGCAGCAACGCTGCGTTGCCACCAAGGCAACCAATGCGCGACACAACGTCACAAGGAAGAGTAACACACGACAGGGGAGGAGTGTCAGGCACTTGTGTTATCGGGCAACGCCCATCTCGTTCAGGTCAGCCCACCAAAACCAATAACCAAGAGAGAGAACACCTCCACCAAACATGCCACAACCAGGTCAAGGCCTAACGGCTGACACAAGCAAAGCAAGGGGTTGTGACGCCCGTCACAAGAGCCAGGGGTGTCGCCCGACACCTCAACCTATCACCCAACAAGGCCTGTCGGCCAACACACACCCCACTTGGCCTATCGCCCAACACAAGAGAAAATGTTTTGCCTAACAAGCTAAGCAAGAAACTAGCTACTAACATGTAAATAAGATCATAGAAAGAGATAATGTAGTTAGGGTTAGAAATTATGCAACCCGGCTTAAGCTCCAAGCTCCAAGGAAGAAGAAGAGCTCCAAGCTTTAAGGGATGTCGACCACCACTTGCTCCTTCAAGGGGGTGTGTCGGCCGACACAAGCAAAGGAAGAAGGGAGTTTCGTGCACTCAAGGTGGAGAAGGAAACTAAAGGATCAAAGGAACTCAAAGTAAGGGAAAGAACCACCTATATAGAAGGAAAGGGAGGAGAAAACAAGATAGATCAAAGCAAGGTGTTGCCCACCCAAAGGACACTTGTCCTAGAGCTCAAGCCACCACTCTAGCAAGCCTTATACAGTTGTCCAAGGTCATTTCCACATGCATGCATTAAGCTCCAAGTGTCTACTAGTGGTGACACAAACGAGGTCAAGGCTAGGCCAAAGAGCATGGTCAACACAACCACTTGCACCATGGGCGACACATAAGGCACCATGGGAGACACACACACCTCTAGGTCGAAACACACCTCTCCAGGTCGGCACAAAGCTCAACCAAGCCCAAACAAGGCACCTCAAGGTCCAAACAAACTCAACCAGGCCCAAAAGGACTCAAGCAACGGGCCCAAGCCTTCCTCTCAACCCTAGAGGAAGCAAAGAGAGAAAGGAACACCTCACAAGGTGGCAAACTTGCCCACAAAACCCTAGACTTGGGTTATTTGCAAGTAGCCCCTCCAACTCTCAGCAAAGCACAACCAAACCCTAATCACCACTAGAGGTGATTAGCAAGCAACAAACCATCAAGGTTAAGAAAAACAAACAGGGTAAACCCTAAACGAAGGTCAGGGTCCTTACAGTTCAAGGGTTGACTTCTTCTTCTTATCACCATCTTTTATGTATTCTCTGTTGAGATTTGTCCTATAGTTCCTAAGAATCTTTCCAGCGCGTTGCATCACGCTTTTACGATGCAGATTCTCATCCAATGCAAATAGATTCTGTAAAATAGAATTCTTATTAACTAGTATCCAAAAATAGAATTGCAAATAATATAATTTTTAATCTACAAAATCGAATTGCAAATAATAATAACTCACGCATAAATCCTTCCATATCAAGTCTTTCTTCGCCTGAGGAACTTTATGCCAATTATCATACTTAACACCACAATGGCTTTGAGTGACACACCCAAGATAGTTTACAAAATTATTGTGGTTCACTCCAATTGCATTTCCTCCATTATCAAACTCCACAACCAATTTGGATCCACTGCCACTTAGCGCCATTAACTTCTTCAACAGAGTGATGCCCCTTTTCTTGTTAAGTGTTTGGTTTTGCGCATCAAGTTTCTCCAGTGCTTCAGTGGGTACATGTGCATCATCAACCTAAAATTTGACAAAAATAAACACACTGAATTAGCACAATATAGAAATATGGGATATATGACATAACTAGAAGATAATGAATTTTATAGAAATATAGGATATGTTTTTAGAACTTACATTGGTATCCTCTCCATGCTCGTCATGGACAGCATGCTCATCATGGACTTCATGCTCATCATGGACATCATGCTCATCATGGTCAGCCATCTGAAAATGTCATTAAAAAGGCAAACATTTAGCATTTGTATTAACTAGAAAAAGGCAAACATTTAGCATTTGTATTAACTAGAAGATAATGAAAAATCAAATCTGAAAATGATATTGATATTAAAAAAGCAAACATTTAGCTTCAATAAAAATATAAACATACATGCCTCTAAAATTGTGATCTTTTATCAATTAACAATCCTTCATTGTGATCTCCGCGCACATATAAGTCATCATTAGCTTCAATATTTTGTGGAGTTGGCAACCCAACTGAGAATGGATTGGAGTCATCATACTTATCATAGTACTCTTCTTCATCTATAGGATCTTCAATGAACTGTCTTTTACCATGAAGAACAACTGACCATTTATCATTTGCAGGATCATCGATATAGAATATTTGTTTCGCATGTGATGCCAATATGAATGGTTCACCCTTCTCGCCAATCTTTTCAAAGTTCACCAAAGTGAAACCCAATTCATCCACTATAACTCCTTTGGTGTTATCAACCCAATTACATTTAAAGAACAGAATTCTAAAATCTATGTAGTCAAACTCCCATATGTCTTCAATGACACCGTAATATGACATTTTAGCTTCACGTGGACTCTTATCCTTTGCACTTGCAAAATACATAGTCGACGCTTGAAGAGTGACCCCACTATTTTGGACGACACTCTTATCATCTTGGCGCTTTGTGTAATATGTGAACCCATTAATGTCAAACCCTTCATAAGACATAACATTCGGTTTTGGTTTAAAGGCGAGGCATTTGATAGTTTCTGTAATATCATTTGGTGTTTGAGATAGTTGATGTAAGACTTTATCTTCAAACCACTTAGTAAAAGTCTTATTATGCTCTCTAGCAAGCCACATTGAACTTGCTCGAGGATGTTGTCTCTTGATGAAATTGGTATGTTTCTCGATATAAACACTCACTTTGTCCATGTTGTGTAAAATATACAAGTGAGCTTGTTCCAACTGCTCACGGCTAATTACTTTCACCCGTGATCCCAAAATTCCTTTGCCCTCCTCAATATTCTTGTCATTAACAGGAGTGTTATTACCACTCAGAAAGTCATTGTAAAAATTCATAACCTCTCTCACCACATAACCTTTAATAATACTCCCTTCAGGCCGATAACGGTTTCGAACATCACCTTTAAAAATGCTCATGTATCGTTCAAAGGGATACATCCAATGCAAGAAAACTGGTCCCAACATTTTCACTTCCCTAGTCAAGTGGACAACAAGATGTACCATGATATCAAAGAACGAAGGAGGGAAATACATCTCAAGATGACATAGGGTAACAACCACTTCTCTTTGCAAATTATCGAGAGTATCATGGTCGATAACTTTGCTGCATAGACTGTTGAAAAAGAAACAAAGTATGGTGATTGCAAACCTTACATGCTTCAGCAATATAGATCGAATTGCCACAGGAAATATTTGTTGCATTAGAGTGTGACAATCATGAGATTTAAGACCTATCAACTTTAGATCTTTCATTGATACCAATCTACGGATGTTGGATGAGTAACCATGTGGCACATTAACATTTACCAAGCATTCACAAAAAGATTTCTTCTCCTTTCTAGACAACGTGCAACAAGCGGGAGGTAAGTATGTTCTTTTATTACCCATTTCACATAATTCTGTTAATTCTGACCTTATTCCCATTTCATGTAGGTCCAGTCTAGATTTTATCCCATCTTTAGTCTTACCTGGTATATTTAACAGAGTACTAATGATGCTATCACAAACATTTTTCTCAACATGCATTACATCGATACAATGCTTGACTGTCAAAGAACTCCAATAAGGAAGCTCCCAAAATATTGACTTCTTCTTGAATGAAGAATTGTCACTCCGTGTGGCCATACTACATTGTGATTTCTTACCAAATTCATTGACAATGTCTTTTACTCTTTCATAAACAACAACCCCTGGTATAGGTTTAGGTGCACTCTGTTCATCATTCCATCCATTGAATGCTTTGCGCTTCCTACGATACGGATGGAATTTTGAAACAAACCTTCGATGACCAAGATATACAGTCTTGCCGCCATGTTTTAGTCTTATTGAATCAGTGTTTTCTTCACATATAGGACACGGTTTATCTCCTTTGACACTATATCCAGACAAATTCCCATATGTTGAAAAGTCATTAATAGTGCAAAACAACATAGCGTGCAAACGAAATGTCTCTCTTCCTGAAGCATCATAGGTCATCACACCTTCATCCCAAAGTTTCTTTAAGTCATCAATTAGAGGTTCAAGATAAACATCGATATCATTTCCGAGTTGCTTAGGGCCCGATATCAACAATGATAGCATAACGTACTTATTTTTCATACACAGCCAGGGAGGAAGATTGTATATAACAAGCATGACTGGCCAAGTGCTATGTTGGTTGCTCAATGTCCCGTACAGATTCATCCCATCTATACAAAGCCCAAGTCTTAGATTCCTATCTTCTTCACCAAATTTGGGGTACAATAGATCAATCTTCTTCCACTGTGGGGAATCAGACACATGTCGTAGGATCCCATCATTATTTTTCTTAACATCTGCATGACACCTCAAATTTTTCGCATCTTTCGGATTTGCAAACAAGCGTTGAAACCGTGATATTATAGGTAGATACCACAACACCTTGGCAGGAGAACCAGTTTTGGACTCCCCCGAAGTCGTCAATTTATACCGTGACGCACCACATTTTGGACAATATTTGAAATGTACATATTCCTTTTGAAATAATACACAATCATTCGGGCATGCGTGTATCTTCTTGGCCTCCATTCCCATTGGGCACAACATTTTCTTTACCCAGTATGTTGAGATTGGCAGCTCGTTTCCTTCAAGAAGCATTTCTTTCAACAAAGTCAACAATGAAGTGAAGCTTTTGTCGCTCCATCTATTGTTAGCTTTCAACTTATACAATCTCAACACAGTGCTAAGCTTCGTAAACTTAGCACAGCCTGTGTATAACGGTATCTCAGCATCATGCACAATGTTTCTAAAGATAGGAGGTGGATCGGTGTGCTCTACCCTACAACTATCCAGCATCGCATCAACGATGTCTACTGGAACTTGTTCGTTCGCATCTACGTCATCGGAGGCAATTTCTTCTTCCACCCAAGCACTACTATCGACATCTACTGGTTTCGAGTTTGAAATTTCTCCATGCCAGTGCCATTCTGTATAGCCTTGTACAATCCCGTTGCACATGACATGACTTTTGATTTCCTCACCAGTGCTAACTTTCAAGTTGTTACCGCAATGCCTACATGGACAGTAGAACCTATCTGTAGGTTTTTTCCTATGTTCCTCTGCAAATCTAATAAATTGATCAAGACTAGATATAAACTCTGGGGTGAAGCGATTGCAAATGGACATCCATGATCTATCCATTCTATGATCAAAGAGAAAACAAGTATATATTAGGACAAGATTAGGGTATACACTTACATCCTATCCAAGATTGTTCACTTTCTAGGCCAACAAACACATGTGATGTCATTCTTATATATAATAAATGTGTACCACCTATCCCATCCTTGAACGCCTAATCTCACTAGTAAGTGTATAATGTGTATTGGGTTTTCAAAAAAAATTCGGCAGCATTTCCCCGATGTTCTCTATGTACATATGTACTTAGAGAACAAACAAGGAAATGCTACCGAAATTTTCTCGAAAACCCAATACACATTATACACTTACATCCTAAGTGAGATTAGGTGTTCAAGAACACTCCCAAATTGGGGACTATCCAAGATTTACTCCTAATGAGTAAATCTTGGACGGGTTTCTAGGCCAACAAACACAATAATAGATATGAACAAGTATATATTAGGACAAGATTATGGCATACACTTACATCCTATCCAAGATTGTTCACTTTCTAGGCCAACAAACACATGTGATGTCATTCTTATATATAATAAATGTGTACCACCTATCCCATCCTTGAACACCTAATCTCACTAGTAAGTGTATAATGTGTATTGGGTTTTCAAAAAAAATTCGGCAGCATTTCCCCGTTGTTCTCTAAGTACATATGTACTTAGAGAACAAACGAGGAAATGCTACCGAAATTTTCTCAAAAACCCAATACACATTATAAACTTACATCCGAAGTGAGATTAGGTGTTCAAGAACAGTCCCAAACTGGGGACTATCCAAGATTTACTCCTAATGAGTAAATCTTGGACGGGTTTCTAGGCCAACAAACACAATAATAGATATGTACATGTTAGGGTTTCATCACAATTGATGTTAGTGTTTCATCAATGTTAGGGTTTAATCAAATCAAATTAGGATGCTAGAATGGACAAGTTTAAATCTTATTTCAACATGCATCAAAATTTACTGAATTAGGTCAAGCATTAGGATTAGAAGCACAAATATATACAAGCAAAAGATTTATTCGTATCCTAGAATTTACATAAAGCATTACATATAGATTTGTTCATATCCTTACCAACAGCAAACACGGCCGTGGCTGTGTTGGCCTACCACGACCATGCTGGGCAGCACGGCCATGGTAGGCCAACACAGCTACGGTCGTGTTTGCTGTAGGTAAAGATCTAGGGAGAAAGAAGAACATAGGCTACGACTAATACCTGGAGAGCAGAGCAGCAAGCAGTGGGCGGCAGCAAGGAAGAAGACGGCGGGAGGTGGGCAAGGAAGAAGCAGCGGGCAGCGGCAGCGGTGGGCAAGGAGGAAGGCGCCGCAGTAGGGCGTGAGTAGGGAGGAAGGAGCGTGCCGCAGTAGGGCGTGAGCAAGGAGGAAGGTGGTGCGGCGGCGACGCAAGGAGGAAGGTGGCGGGCAGCGGCGGCGACGCAGAGCAGCAGCAGGAAGTGTCAGCGGCGAGCGAGAAGCAGCAGGCACCAGGCGGTGAGAAGCAGCTAGCGGGCGATGAAACCGAAGATGATGAAATAGAAGAAAGGGGACAATGGCCGTTCGAGGGTCTATTAAGTTGGTAAAAGGCGTCAGTTATAAAATGCAACCGACACCTAAAGTCTTCGGCGTCAGTTCTACTTAAACAACCGACGTCCAATTAGACAAATTTTGCCCTAAATAATTTGGCGGGAACCATTATCGGCGTCGGTTATCAAAGGATAACCGAAACCTAAGCTGGAACTTTTCACGCAAATTTTCATCTTATATAGGCGTTGGTTTGTTGGTAAAAAACCGACGCTGTATGTGCCAAAAAAATTTCGCTCGAAAATTGGATTTCAAGGGCGATTTTAGGCGTCGGTTGTTTGTTATCCAACAAACACTGAATACAAAGCGGTACCCGTGTCTTGACTATAGACGTCGGATGACCTACATCACCGATGTTTAATGTTATAGGCGTCGGATTTCGTAAATAACCGACACCTAGAAAAGTGACATTGAACGTTGTTTCTATACTAGTGATTCAATTGATTTGATATACATGTCACAATGAGGGACCTTTATGGGTTGTTATGAGGTTTCTAAAAATTATAGTCCAACCTAGAATTATATGCTCTTAAGTGGAATAATATAAGACTGCACATGGCTTTTGCTTTTATTTTTTATGTAGTAGGATTAACTTGCAGAAGAAATCATGATACCAAAAATGTGATGTTAAGCTTCAACACTTTTGCATTTACTTTCTTTTCATGTAACATGTAGTATACAATTTATAGATTTTTTTTTGTGTTTGCATGGGCATGGGAAGATATGTCATCAAAACAAGGATTAAGGGAGTATTAAAGAAAGTTCTTCAAGGAGTAGATGCATACCAAAGACATTTTCTGGTGGGTGTAATCTACAATTAGAGTACATTCTTATCGATAGGGCTGACAATGGGGAGGGTATGGGGAGGATAAGGTCTTACCCTTACCCTTACCCACCAAGTCTAGCGGGTAAGGGTATGGGTAATTACCCACTCCACCAATATCCTTACCCTCCCCTTACCCTTACCCTCTTACCCACAGGGTAAACGGGGAGGGTAAGGGTGAAGCGGGGAATTTATATGTCATCTTAAAATTTGTGGTAATATTAACAATAATGGTCTAGTACATTCATATATTTGAGTGAAATATCAAGATGTTCCATAATGACTTTTAAATATCCAAAAATTTCTAAGTAATATTCTACAAGTGTTGTATTGAATGCATGTACAAATGGTAGTACCCTAACATTGGTGTGTGAAAAAATAAATTATTCCTATAAGATTAAGGCTTCTATGCTAAAATGACATTAAAGGACAATATGTCATAGGAGTTATTGCTAGAACCATGCATATCTTATACCCTCTAGAATGTTGTTGCATCCAAAAAATAAAACACACATAAAATAGATAACACCACCTCACATATGTATCAAATGATACATTAAATATTAAATATTGTTATTATATACATGTTTGCCTTACACCATAAATTAATTAATGTACATAGCCCATTTATATACACATGTCTTGCACCTCCAAAACAGTGTTGCATACACAACCAAGTTAACTACATAAGAAGTAGAAAAGAATATCATGTATTATTTAAAATGATGACCCCATAATATTAAATATTCCATAGATTCAAACAACATATGACCATACATTTAATATAGTAAATATAAATATTGGTGGGTAGTGGGTTAGATGGTATGGGTAATGACTTACCCTTACCCTTACCCACTAAAGTAGCGGGTTAGAGGATAGAGGGTAGGTGGGTAAAGGGTAAGAAAATCCTTTACCCTTACCCTTCCCCTACATGGTATGGGTAAAGGGTAAACGGGTTTACCCTTACCCATTGACAGCCCTACTCGAGAGTAGATTTTTGTTAGGGTTTAGACCATGACAAGTTATGTTTTAGGATTTAGTTTTGTTTTGTGAACACGGGTGTATTAGTGTACCTTTTGTTAACAAAGTACGAGTGGCATTTTATATTAACATTTGGTGATTTTTTTCTCTTTTTTGTGATGATTATAATTGTATGTGATACCTCCCCAAGCATATGGACCATGTAAGGGATAACATGAGGTTGTTTGTTTGGTTGTGCATATTAATTTGGAGGGGGATAACAACACAACTGTAAATGAGTGCTAAATTACAAAAAGACTATCTGGAATCCATGAAGGATGAGCATTGGCTAACCTTAATGGCATAACCATGATTTCGTAATGTCCATGTTTTTTTAAAAGCTATTTTGAAAATATTCCACCTTAATCTAAAGTCGGTGATACCTTGGTCTTAGATCTATCTTAAATAATATCGTAGAACCTCCCGAGATCAATGAATTAATAAATACTTGGAAATGGATGCTTGTTTATTATAGTTTTATCTTATTTAATATTTCAATAGTTAATACACATCCACATTGATCTATTTTTCTTCTTGATGAATAATCTTGAAAAACACCAAGGTAAAATACTCAGTTGAATAAGGCATGTCTACATATTGTTAGGATCGCTTCTTTATCTCTCTCATTGCTAATAATTCCATGGCAGTGCTTGTGTTATAGGATATAAATTATGTTCTAGATTGACCTCAAAGTCAATATCCCTTGGTGGTTGTGTTCTTGGCAATTCCCTAGGAAATACAACTTTGTATTCCTATAGCACATGCAATCTTCTATCTTGGGACTTTCAACTTTATTATCCAATGGGCTCTCCAAAATCATTGTACATTTATGTCCCATCAGTCCATCTTGCTCGAAGCCATGCCATTTATGAGGATTCAATTAGCATTATCAATAAAAATCAACTTAATCGTGTGCAAAATAAAGTTGCGAGAAACCTTACATAATTTCATCATTACTAATAAAAAGTGAATAGAGAAATGTCATTCAATGTTGTTCTTGCAATTCTATTTTGGCACAAACACATGTCCACCGTGGTCATAATTGTGGCAAATGCTTAAAGATTTGGTATCTTGCATGTTCCATCATCTGTTTGAGTGATTGTACGAATCTTTATAGGATGCAAAATGGCAATCAGACAATACCATGCATAAATTTTAAACTTTTGATTAATGTTGATGAATCCCATAATCACATGAAAAAAGGTGAATTTTCTTTCATCTCGGAAGGTAAAAGGAGATACATCCGTGTGTTGAAATAATTATTATAAACTCACTACATTAAAAATATTAGGACAACAATTATATAAAAAGGAAAACAATCAAGATATGTGAAAACCAATTACATATGGCAAAGTTGGCAGACACGTTAGGCAGCCCGAGTTCATTCAATTTACATATTTGTTCACCTATTTCGACGATAGAATTTGTATCTGTATTTCTTTCTTTGATGGCCAGAGTGCCATCCTTGTAAACAAATTGTCACAACTTGATTACTATAAAAGTCAACTAGATAAACATGAATTGTTTTCTTAATAATCGAGATAGTTGTATTTATGTTGATTGTACATTATTTTTTTTCTTATTTCTTGATCCATTCCTTAAACTTTTCTTTCACGAAAGTGTAATTAACTAAGAAGATCATAACCATTTTAATTCATGATGGTAAATTTACCCAAGGATAGACGACCGTCTTTAGGGCCTGTTTGGTAGGAGGTGAATGGAGGAGAGGAAGGGAGCAATATAGGCTTGGACTGTTAGGTTGGATAAAGGGATGAGGAGGGGAGAATAATGCAGTGGAATGAAAGGAAATAGAGGAGAACAAGCTAAATGTATTTTCAGCCACTTCTCTCCCACTCTCTCCACAGCGAATCAGAGTGGAGACAAAGAAAAGAGAAAAGATTTGACAGGAAATATATTAGACATGTCAAGAAAAAATATAAAATGTAGAGAAAAAATATAAATGACTTGGTGGAGGGAAATCAATAACCCACAACCAACATGAATAAAATAGTAGTATGCCATGAATGTGTTAAGTTACTTACTTGGAGATATTAAATAATGGAGGATTATTGAAAAAACTTGAATAATTTTTTAAGAAAAAAAATAAAACAAAAGCAAACTAAAACTAAATTTCTGCATAACATAGAAGGAAACCTAAAAATTTATATTTATGGTAGAAAAGTTGAAAATTTTGAGGTTATTATACAGAAAAAAACAATTAAAGTAAATGTGTTGGAGAATGGCAGGAAGTAGTTGGCTACATGGAGGGAATTTTTTTTATAACTACAAGAATAAAATGGAATCTACTTCTATAACTATAATTTTAAATATAACAAAATTTTTGTTCACACTTAAAAAAAATGATCTCTTGTGTAGTTCTTTGAACACAAAACAAATAAAATCAGTGTTGTGTTCACTACATCTTTTAATATTTTTAACCAACATATTTTTCCATTTAGATACGATTGATGGCCTTATTTGTTGCCTGCACCTCTCTGATAACACTTTATATATTGATGTATGTTAAAATAAATAAATAAATATAATTATTATATGTAAAAATACTTTTGTATCATCAACATTCTACGTCAATATATTTTTTATATTTACTTTATTTTTTGTATTTTCCTTCCCTTTCCTTCTCTCTGCTAACCAAACACGCTAACATAAGTATCCTCTCCCCTCCCCTACCTTTCCCTCTCTTCCCTTTCCATCTGTTCTCCTTTGTTCACCGCATATCAAACATAGCATTAGAGATACTAAGTTGTCGTTTCCATCTTCACTAGTTGATAGAGAATATAATAATAAATTCCACATTTATTACAAAATACGGAAAGGCCCACTGGCGCCGTGCATTTTTCCTCGAGCATAATTTGGTTCTATGTACTCAATGTAATCTATTTGGTTGGGCGTTGTATAAACTGAGTGTTTGGATTTGTTTTCATTTGGTAAGATGCAGTTGAATGCTGGGCCCAAAGAAAATTATAGCAGGAATCGTGTAACCTGTATATAGGGAAGCTAGCAATGGCTAGATCGAACAACAACGCTGGAGCGAAGAAATTGGACTGCACCCAAAACCAGCGCAGTCTGTTTGCAGTGATTTATGTACAGATCAGAGGTCGGGTGGGATTGGTTTTCGAAGTGTGTCTTGCAACCCTGTCCAACCAAACGCTTGTAGTTTAAAACTAACGGAAAATCAATGTAACAAGTTGGTTTTCAACCCAACAAAATAGGCCCTAAGATCGAGGCGTGAGTTTCCTTGTTTGCCTTCAAACAAAAGAAACTGGAAAGATGAGAGCCCTTATGTAAGTTTGGTTTTACGTACTTGGAGCCCACGGCTGAAAACGAAACTACTGGTTCCGGTTCAGTTACACAGTATATTTGCGAAATGGAAGTGCGCCCTTTTAGGGAAAGGGTGTGTTTCGTTTTCTTCCCCAGCTGAGTGCACAGACTGCCGCTGAAGATGTGCTCTGGGATGTAAATTTTTAACCGAAAGACTTAAAATACAGACCTGCAATACAACAATCAACTGTGCACGTCTGCTTGCTCTGGCAGCTACAACACCGTACCAAATAAAAACAAACTAACTGCATGTGTTTCATCTACATAGAACCAAATTAAAATATTGTAATTTGAGTTCACTACATCCCGTTTCCTGTTTTCTAACTATAGATGCGGGTTGATTTTACGCTCAACCAGACAGGCAGCAGGGATTGAGATGATTTGTGTTGCTGTTATGCTCGACTACTGTATTGTAGTTAATTGCGCTTAATCAAATCTTTTCGATCCAACTTTATTTTTTTTCGTTTGCTAGGCATCAGAAATTTGCTGAGAATAATGTTAGCAGTTCGTGGCGACTGGGTTTTATGCTAACTCTCCGATGTTACCATGAAAGAAACTCAATCTAGAAACCAAGCGATACAATCATTGTAGAACTTCATCTTATGGCACGTTTGAACTGCATTTTAACACCAAATTCAAAACATATCTAGCAAGTTATTTCTCAGCCCCGTCCATCATGTGATACAATCTTCTCAACCCCACGCACATGAATGAAACGGCATAAGATTGACTATCACTAGCACATTTGATTATTACAAAAAGTTATCTGTCTCTCTCATTGCTCCTATGAAACAACACTAGGTATGACTTTCAGTTCATTGACCACATGTCTACATTTCATTGTTAGACTACAAATAGTAATTCATACATTGGTCAACAACAGAGTTTTATGGAATCCTTTGACTGGATCTTTTTATATAGTATCTAAACATTTAATTGGCAAAATATTAAACTGAAAGATGCAATCTATAGAAGTATCCATTATTCAAAACATCTAATCATGTTAAGCTCATCAAATAAGTTATCATCATCATCTAAGCCTCAATCTCAACTATGTTAGGGTCGGCTACATGGATCCTTCGTTTCCATTCAGCTACTTATCAACAAATAAGTTATATAAACCAAAATTTGACTTTGCATAATCAATTGGATTATTTTTTATTCATTTTTTATATTACTATTGTGTTCCTCAATTTCTTTGTAGAAGAAATATCTATACTTTTTTCATAAAGCAACTTCTCTAACAATAGAGAATTCCCTCACAGGTTCTTCAATTCTTGATGATGACTTAGTTTTGACGATTCTAAATAGCCTATCTGAAGAGTATGGTGTACGGTTTTTTTTAACAAAAGTACAGACTAATTTGTGATTGGATGCAGGTTTCAGATTTAATTTTCATTATGAGTGCTTCAAGAATTTAGTGATAACCTCATAATATGATCATCTATTGCCAAATGTGAAACTTCTAACTTTTCCCTCGCCATCGAACCTGAATCAACTTCCTTTGATCTTGATTTTACCTACAGAATCATCGTCTTGCTATTCCTTATTTTGCTCAGCGAAGGAGAGCATGATGATAATTAATCTCTGTCTAGTGCGTCCAATGTTCTTCACCTTTTCTATTGTTTCATTAGACAACAAGAAATAGTTAGTGGATATCTGAACGGAAAAAGTACTGCAGTAGACGACGTTGAAGAAGTTATAACTTATATACTTAGTTTAGTTTGTTTCTCTTTCAGATGACCTACAATGCCTATAATACTTAACTTTTTACTTAAAGACATAAGTAGGAATGCTATGTAGCTGGGACAAGTATAAGCATATTATTAATCTTATCTATATTAATTTTGTGTGTGTTTGTGTATATGTAACATACCCAAACTTGACCCTAGAGTTAATACTTACCCTTTTTGTATGATATTTCCCTTAAAATAATATTAGGCACATATGACTTGGTGTGATAAAGTTAACCTCTCTATTTGAGGTTTGAGGGTAGATGAAATAATCAGAAATATACCAATTGTTGAGCTTTTTCTTAAGTTGAGCCTTTATATACACTTTCTTAGTGATTAGTTGAGGAAACTAGAGAAATACAAATTTCAATGATTACCTTGGGTGAAGGAATGTAAGGGATACACAAAATAAATATATAACATACAACTAATTAAATTGAACACTTAATGACAACAAAAGCCAAATTTTATTCAAGAATCATGTATCTTGCACCTTAATTAGCTTCCATGCAAAATCTCAAGTTAATCAAACAATGTTTGCACCCCCTACTAAATTAAGAAGACATAAATTCTATATCACCTAAGTTTTTAGATCAAATTATATTTACATTTTGTTTCCACTCGTTTATTGCTTGCCTCACAATCTCACGATTAAAGACTAGTGTGACTGCGTCTTCTGCGTACCTATCCGCGATCTCGCGCTGACGTAGCACCCACACAATGAACGGAAACCCGACAACCAAAGACTGCTTCCCCCACCTTCTCCTCGCTTGAGCATATTTACTATCTCATCTCTTCTCCTTTTCCCCCTCCTCTACTTCCTCTCTCTTTCTCTCCACGCATAGGATGAACTCTGGCCTCCACCCACTGTTCTTCTTCTTCTTCTTCTTTTTCCTCTGACTGCTCCCTCGTTTACCCTCGCGCTAAAATGCAGTCACCACTAACCTTCTTCTATGCCTCCTCTTCCTTACTTCTTATTATTCTTCTTCTTCCTTATCACCCTCGTGGCCCCTAGAAACCCTAGTTGTTTGCTCCTCACCCACTTGCGCCCAACAATGCCAAGTAGCGGTAGGCAGCGAAAGATATCGCCAGGCGGTGCCAAGTAGTGTCAAGCCTCGCCAGGAAACACAACGACACCTATTCTCGCTCCTCCCTGATCTAGTCATGCCAACAGGGCCCAACACCAGCACCAAAACTCTTCATCAACCGATAACACCACTCTAATCTTCCCAACGCAACCAACACCACCTGCAACTTGCAAGACAGACACATCGCCAGCCACACCACCATGCGACTGCCACCATGACAGCTTGGTTGCCTCCCTTCATGGAGCAGGTTATGCCACCACCTCAGACCAATCTAGTCATGATTACCACTTTCAATCTGCTCTAATGCACCCGATGGTGCCAAGCAACGAGCAGGGAACTTCCACCTACAACCACGACGGACGGAGGAGCTATTGCCCTCAACGCTCCTCAATTTACAGTACTGAGACACCACCATTATGGCCTTCAGATAAGAACCAACACACTATGAAGCCTCTGCCATCTCCTTTTCTAACGCCACCTCTACCTTCTCCATCCTCCACCACTTCCTCCTCCCCTCGGTTGCACTGCCGTCAACCCCTCATGTGGTCCAGACGTTGTAACACTGCCAGCGACTACTTCCTCTTATCCTCTCCCTCTATTTCCTCGTAGCCCTAATCCTAGGCAAGTACAGATCCTTGATCACTTGGCACCAGTAGCTGCAGCAGCAAGGCTCTGCCTCCAACACCAAAACGGACTCTGTTCTTTTTATCTACTGCAGAGCCAGATAGCATGATGCTTCCACCACCGACATCTCCTTCTTCCCCCACTCTATGGCCTGCAATCCAGGATACTATCATGACCATCATTGATGTGACGTTGGATGCTCCATTCCTTCACGACACCACCAAGAACCTACCTCGACAGAACCTTCTCCCACCTCCTGAACCTACTCTTCATCCTCAAGCCACCTTGGATATGATTTGACGTCAAAGACCAGCAGGCCTTCAAATATGTAGGTAATGGTTAATTGATTGTTCACAGGTCAATAATCTCTTCATTCTTGCCTTTAAATTGTTAATAAGTCAAGTTAACAAAGATAATGATAGCAGTGATTGAATAAGTCAATCCACTATTTACTATTGTATTACGGTTGGTATACACACATACAATATATTAATACTGCAACCAGGGAGACAATGGTTTATATAGGCTTAGATTCCTAATATCCATAGTAATTAGAGTTATTTAGAGTATAAGACATGGTTAGGACAATGACCCTTATCATGTGACAATCTACTTGGTAATAGTTGTATGAATACAAATGTTGGTGTATGTGTAACACAAATATGCATATCAATATATTCGATTCATGTAAACCTAATTATTCAACTTTATTAGTAGTTATAACATATTTGAGAGCTATATGTTTTGATTGAATATCCTAATAATTAGTGTGCTAACATATATGTGTTGGAGTACAAATATTTAGGTACAATATGTAATCTTACTAATTTTAAGAACTACATACGAAACTCTCAATAGCTTTTGAGAAACAAGCCCCCCAAATGAACATATCAATATTTGGTGATGACTATGATGCTTAGGGATCTGAGTAATGCATTAACTAGATTTGTCCAATTTGAATAAATTGAAATATGATAGAAAGAATAAGGAAGCTTAATTTTATAAGTATATGTATGGGTTATTTTATGTTGGGAATAGTAAACCCATATATGAATGTGTTGGATTTAAACCCTAGACTCCTCTAATTAGGGTATTTTGATTAAATAGTATCATGTAGAACATTTTGACCTAGTTGACCAAATTGAGAATTATGATATAAAGAGAGAAATGAATTACAAGACCCAAATTGAATGAATGCATATTTAACTTAAACATATCTAGAGTTATGTGACTAAATATGAACCTTAAAACTAAAATAGATATCTAATGGATTATATATTCAGTTAAAAAATCCTATTATGTCATTAGGTGATTAGGACTTGAATAAGAACAATATGAAATCTACAACAGAAATGTATACACAAGCTAATTTTGGTTTGACTAATAGACTTGATGTGTTCCTAGGATGAATACTCAACCTTGGGGACCAAGTATATTAATCGAGATGACCTTAGGTGTCAAGATCAGGTATGTACATCCTCTATTTTATTTTGGGCATTATTTGACTAAAACCTACTTCTTTTAATGAGGCATCTCTTGAGCTCTTAATTTCTATATGAAATCATTTACTTGGACATTCCTATTTCATGTTCTTGATTCATTATATTCCATGTGGTTGTTGAACTACTTTGTTATATGGGTTCTTGGAGCCCTCATGCTTTGATTACCATTTATGAGAAATTGACCATAATGATAGTCTTGCTACTCTATTTTATGCATGCTACATATTTGACTAGAATATCTAGAATAGCGGTACTTATGTACAACCATACTTATATAGGGTGTGTGTATTCCGCCCGGGTGTGCATTTCCACCCTTGTTTATTTTTAGGCCATGATCATATGGTGTTATGGCCCTATTTTAGGTATATTTAGTCTACATTGTTTGACGTGTATTTTACTGTGCGTATAAACGCAAGTGAACGCGTCGAGTAGTACAGGCCTTTGTGAGGCCCGAGTCGAACACAGGGCTACTCGGAATTATTGGAGACTCCTACTAACTATTTGCTATCAGCTAAGCCGAATAACAAATTGAGGGTTGTCGTTGAAATTAAAAGAAAATAAAAACAAAAACAAAACAAACGATTGATTAAATGTTAATTTAACCAATTCAAAAGGGTATCTTTAGGATTGCGGTTTCACCGCGGGTTTTCATTGTATTAGATTTTATATAATGCCTCAATTTTATCTCTCTATCCGGGTAGTGGCCGGAAAACAGAATTACCCACCGTCGTGGTGCAATTCACTACCTAGGTTTAGGTCGGTTCCACCGTCGTAGTAACCTATACCCTAAACTAGGTGCATTATGAACGATCTCTCAGTATCCACCATTAATTTTACACCACTTTGGTCAAGGGATTTATCGATTAATGTAGATTTCGTCTCTTTTCAACCATTAATCCTTCTTTCAAAGTGATTAAGGGCATTAGGTTATTATTATGGTGATCAAGCATAATAATATATCGAGAACGCGAAACTATACCACGGATTTGAGTGATAAAATATGAATTACTCTTATAAAATTGTCATACAATGAATTCCCGGGCTACTCCCGGTCCTAAAGATGAAGGGGATTAGCCCCGCATGTACATCTCACACAAGTACATGGTAGAAATAGGGAAAAACATGTGAAAAATGTGGAATGAAAGGGAAAACCCCTGAACGGAGAAGAACCGGTTGATCCTTGGCGTAGAACACGTGCTCTCCCGCCTTTCGGTGGTGGAATCCATCTTCTGCAGCGTCCGAATCAACTGGTATGAGCTTCTAGCCTCTGTTCTCCTCTCTACTGCTCCTCGGTACTTGTGCAATGGCTAATCTGCTCCCCTCTCCGTCTGGGCGGCCGTCATTAGGTATATCTCGGTCATTAGGTCGCTAATTAACCACCACTGTCTGATTGGGATCAATCTGAATCAAACGCATATCTGACAGTGTCGATACCATCGACGCGAGTCGATGGTATCGACCCGTTGTGGCTGCGGCCGACTGCACACCCTTTCTTTGTCGCACCCAACAGTATCTCGATACCATCGACATGGGTCGATGGTATCGACTTCCTTTAGGCATCAGTCTTTTTAAGCTTCCGACACTGTAGCCTCCAGGTGTCGATGGTATCGACTGAGTGTCGATACTATCGACCGGTTTCTCGCCAATAAGCTGATGGTATCTCGATACCATCGACTTCAAAGTCGATAGTATCGACTTCAAAGTCGATAGTATCGACTTCAAAGTCGATAGTATCGACTTGTTCCTACTTCTTTCGGCTGGCAAACTGTGACAAAGTCGATGGTATCGACTTCCGTCGATGGTATCGACGGAAGCAGATACTCATTTTTCCTGGAATTCAAACATGAAACCAAATCAATTCACACAAATAATAATAATTTGACAATTAATGTTCAAAACGATAAACTAAAGGGGATTTGACATAAAATAGCAGCAAAGACCAAAGTAGATGAATTATGCGATATTAACCATAGAAATGACTAATTAAGGCATAAAACACATATGAAACAAGTCTATAATTGCGACTCAAAATTGTCGCATCAAACTCCCCTAAGCTTGAACGTTGCTCGCCCTCGAGCAACTAATCCTTGGAATAGAATTGCCAATGTCAACTGAAAAAACAACACATCACAACCAACATCCAAATGACTCCCACCGGACATTCACATACCGACCCTCTCTAACCACGGAATGGTAATTACCCTGAAAGTGACAGTAATCATCAATAAAAGAAATTGACCTCAAAACCGATGAACACTATCACATAAGGCAGTTAAAATAATAAAACTCGCTGGTTCAGACTTGGTGCATCTTGTGATCGCCTATACTATGTTGCTCGTCCTAACTACCATCTACATGGAAACAGTTCTCCTGATATACTTTAGTGAGGAGAAATTCACAGTGGCCTACCAATCCGAGCAACGGGTGGATGAAAATGGGTGGCTCATGGAAGAAAGTGAAAGTATTGTACAGTTTCAACATGCATAATACAAAAATGTCCTACATGATGCAAATGCATATGAGAAATGCCCTAATGCCTAAAATTAGGTGGAATGATGCATGTACTAACCATCCATCTCAAAATGAGATGGATATCTAGTTAAGCTACATCATGTACTCAATAATCTTGAGCAGGTGATATTATGTTCCTTTCTCCTTCTTATTCTTGGCTTCTACATAACTCTTTTTTTTTCAACCCTTTATATCCATAATTGATAATGAATATTTTATCAGGCTTATTTTTCGTTATAATTCAGAAATTTGCACTATCTAGAGGGTATGGAACAATTTAATTCACCATTGGAGAAAAATTGAGATACATGATATACTTTATGCATGATAGTTATGAATGCAACTACATGGCATGCACCTAAGGGTAATGTGCATGTATCACTATTCTACTTTTTTTTCATTTTTCAATATATGCAAAACATATGAAAATAACTTCAATGCAGAGCCTATCTATATGCAATGCTGTCAAAGAAGTTAAAACTATAAAGTACTTCCAATTCTTGCGGTGGATTGTGAAAACAATGAGGTGGAAAGATCACAAGACTAGATGACTGAACCTTAGAAAGATATTATGTGTCCCTCCTTACTAAATTGTGTAGTAGTTAAGAGGTTTCTCTCTCCTATTTCCAATTAAAGTCACATTACCATTTGGTTAGTTTAGGCTCAAACAACCATTTCCGTCCACTGTCATGAAACATTGGGAGTACGGTTGTGAATTTTTTTTTAGAGTTGACAGAACCAATCATTTTTGTAGGATATGTTCCCAAGGTTAAACAAGACAAGCTTTCCAAACACACAAAAATTTTAAATTTTCCCTTGATTTTCCCATGCACCAAATGAGATGACACAAGTTTATGACATCCACGATTACACTAGATAGCATGTGGATCCTACAAAAAACTAAAATGGCAAGAAACAAATAACAAGACCAAAAGCAACAAAGCTAAAAACTAAAAACAATAAAAGATAAAGTTGTTCCAACTACCCCCCTAAGCTTGAATTCGACTATGGCCTCATAGTCAAAAACAAACTTAAAGATTGGAACAGTGATACCAGATCAGTCCTGCGGTGGTGGAGGTGGGTATTGCGGCGCTGTGGGGTCCCAAGACGGGAACTACCCCTGGAAAGTCGGATCATACTGGGGCATTGGTGGAGGCTGTGGATACCCCCCAAAATAGTCCTGGCTCCAGTAGTGATCGAAAAATGGCTGTTGTTGATCCTCCATCCTGTGCAACCTATCGTGGATATTCTGTTGATTTTTGAAAAGAAGGCGCTCATTCTCAAAGATCGCCTGCTGATTGACAAAGAGCCGGTTGGTAGTATCTTGAATACCGACAAATGTGGCTGTGTGGCCATGTTGGGTCTGCTGGATATCTTGCAACATCGCATACATGCCCTTCATGGAATAGGCATCCTCGCCTGGCTGCGAGGGCTGTGGTGGTGGAGGCGGATGCTGAGATGAGGAAGATGCACCCAGATGCATCCTAGGGCGCTTCCGGGGTGCTACTCGTGCTCGAAGAGGTGTGCATGCCTCTTCTTCCTCCTCCGCCCCGTCATCATTTCCGTCGTCTCCGTCTTCCTCATCGGAGTCTGTGATGGCTATGATTGGCCACCGGAAATGCTGCGCACTGTCGATGTTGAAAACGGGATCGGGAAGAGAGCATTTTTGATAAGCTTGATTTATGTGGCAATGCGCAAATGCCACGCCATTTCGGAGAAGCAACATATTGGACCGGTGTAGATGTTGCAAGTTAACCTTACTTCTTGTAGAGAGAGGAGTAAGAGATTGAAAATTCAATCCCAAGTATGACGCCAGCTTGGTGATGAGCCCACCGAAGTGAATCGACGCTTTCCACGTACTCCTCTTCACGTCCAAAACACGATGTAGAAAGAATGCACCCCAATTGCATTCTTGTTTCTTTAGGAGCTTGTATAGAAAGAAAAGATCCGACCCCTAAAATTTGCTAAGGGCCAGATCACCCCGAGCAAAAACTATGGAACTCAGCATCCGGTGCAAGACCCAGACGAAGGGATGCTCAAAGTCGGATACTGCTGCATTGTGGTAGCTCACCGACTTCCCCGGCGGCACCGTCACCAGCTCGGAGAAGATTGCATCATAATCGGTGCGGTGGTCCGGCCTCCGGTGGTCGTACTGGGAATGGTTCCAATTGAAAATCATGTTGAAATGCTTCAGCGTGAGGACGTAGTCGTGGTTGTACAGCCGGAAAGACACCCGGCCCTGGATCCACTCGCGGTCGGTAGCATTGATGTCGTTGGGAACGATGCAGACGTCCAGTGATGCCATGAATTCTGCTACCATCTCTTTATACGTCGGCCAGTCACCAAAGAACGGCTGGCCATCTTGGTGAAATTCTAGTTCTCCAGGCCTTATTGATGTGTGACGGGCCTGCCCGTTAAGAACATAGGCCAGGTTGGCCTCGAATCCAAGATCTCGGATCATCTCCCGGTCCACATACCGGGTAGGCTCGATCTTCCTCCGCATTATCTCTTCGTAGATCTTTCGGACCTCCGAGGAAAGGATGGACGAGTCGGGGACGTACGACCGATCCTGGTGGTGGTGGCACGAATTCTGGCAGAGTTGCGCGTGAGGAAGAAGCTCTGGCTGTATGCATCATGTTGGCGATGAGAAAAGGGATTAGAGAAGGAGAGCTTGGTGAAGATTGGAGAATCGGATCTCCGCTCGATGAAGACCTTTGCTCGGTGCTGCTCGTCGAAGTGCTTGTTGGCTCGGGGAAATGCTCGATGCAAAGGAAGAAGATCACTCTGAAGGTGTGACATCAAATGACGTAATGAATCTCCTTATATAGACTTGGTCGACGCTACTGTTGACCCGTCGATACCATTGACGCAGGTCGATGGTATCGACGTCTATCGATGCTATCCGCCCCCCTTCGCGAGTATCGACGGTCGTCGATTGCTGGATCTTACAACCCGAATCGCTGATGTGTCGATACCATTGACGGGAGTCGATGGTATCGATGCTGCACCCGGATCGACCTTCTTGATGCCGAGATCGCCGTTGATCTGCTCGCTTAGATCGGTGACGTGGACGGTCGATACCATCGACGGATGTCGATAGTATCGACCCTCGGGTTAGGGTGAATTCTCGTGAGGCCCGGCCGCCGCCTTTCTTCTTTGCATGTGTCGATACCATCGACACTCCCGTCGATGGTATCGACTTCACTGAGTCGATTTCTTCTGTAAATCTTCAGAGATCTCGATGGTATCGACTGGCATGTCGATACCATCGACTTTGATATTGCGATCTGCCTGTAGATCTGTCGATACCATCGACAAGGCCGTCGATGGTATCGACGCAGTGCGAAATCTGCAGTCGTCTACCTGGTCCATGGTCGATACCATTGACCAGTGCGTCGATAGTATCGACCCTGCCCCAACCTGCACATTAAACAAAACGATCACAATATCTTTTTTACATGAAAAACTAAGTAAAAATAAATTAAACTATGAATGTAAATGAACTAAACTAAAGTACCAATGGTTGGGTTGCCTCCCAACAAGCGCCCTTATTTAACGTCTTAGGCTAGACAACTTGTGGGCACATCATGCATCCGGAACGGAAATGAGTTTGACCTCATTCACCTTCCTCTTATAGTTCTCACCAAAATAGAGCTTCAAGATTTGTCCATTTACCAAGAACGTGGTATCACCATCACGCATTAAAATAGCGTCGTGTGGTTTGACCTCCTCTACCACGAACGGTCCACTCCACCGGGATTTTAGCTTCCCGAGATGCAACTTGAGTCATGAGTTGAACAAAAAAGCACTATCTCCTTTCTTGAACGTGCGCAACAGGATGTGGCGGTCGTGGATCATCTTTGTGCGCTCCTTGTATATCCGTTGGTTCTCATATGTCGTCATCCATAGCTCGTCCAACTCGTTCAATTCTAGCAGTATCTTCCTCCCTGCTTCATTGTAACTCAGATTTAGCCTTCTTAGCACCCAATGCGCCTTGTGCTCCAACTCTACCGGTAGGTGACAAGCCCGGCCATACGCCAACCTAAAAGGCGTGGTGCCTATAGGTGTTTTGTAGGCCGTCCTATATGCCCATAAAGCATCCGGCAGTAGGGCACTCCAGTTCTTCCTTGTGGACGTCACCGTACATTCTAAAATTTTCTTAATTTCACGGTTGGAGACTTCCACCCGGCCTTGCGTTTGCGGATGATATGGGGTACCTATGTTGTGCTTGACCCCATATTTCTTCAATAATGTCAAGAACTTTTGATTCCTAAAATGCGTACCCTCATCACTGATTATCATTCTAGGTACTCCAAACCTGCAGAAAATATTTTCTTTTACGAATCTGCACACCACAGTGGAATCATTAGTCCTTGTGGGGATTGCTTCCACCCACTTCGACACATAATCAACTGCTAATAAATATATAAATTTGAGTTTGAGGACAGAAAGGGTCCCATGAAATCTAGGCCCCACAAATCAAATACCTCCACGACCTGAAACACATTCAGGGGCATCTCCTGTCGCTTTGAGATATTACCTGCTCGCTGGCAAGAATCACATTGCCTCACAAACTCATAGGCATCTCGAAACAAAGTTGTCCAATAGAGGCCGCTTTCCAAAACCTTAGCTGTCGTACGCAAGCTGGCGTGGTGTCCTCCCGTAGGTGATCCGTGGCAATGACGTAAAATGCTCTCATACTCCACCTCAGGCACACACCTACACAAGATACCGTCCCTTCATTGCTTAAGAAGAATTGGATCATCCCAAAAATAATATCTCAAAGAATGGAAAAATCTTTTCTTCTCCTAATATGACCAATCTTCTGGGATGATCCCACAAGCCAAATAGTTTACAATCTCTGCAAACCAAGAATCCTTAGAAGTAATTTTCAAAATCTGTTCATCCGGAAACGTCTCGGTTATGGGTATATGTAAATCTTTTTCATCCACCCTTTCTAACCTAGACAAATGATCAGCCACTACATTTTCAATCCCAGATTTATCCTTAATTTCAATGTCAAATTCCTGTAAGAGCAAAATCCACCTAATGAGTCTAGGCTTTGCTTCTTTTTTTTCCATTAAGTATTTTATTGCGGCATGGTCAGTCCATACAACTACTTTAGAACCAACTAAATATTGCCGGAATTTTTCAAAAGCGAACACAACATCGAGTAATTCTTTTTCAGTAGTTGTATAATTCAATTGGGCGTCATTTAAAGTCTTTGAAGCGTAGGAAATCACGGCGGGCTTATTGTCCACCCGCTTCCCCAATACGGCTCCTACCGCAAAGTCCGATGCGTCACACATTAGTTCGAACTGTTTTGTCCAGTCCGACGTTTGAACAACCAGTGCAGAAATCAATTTTTCTTTCAAAACATCGAACGCATGTAGACACTTATCATTGAAATAAAAAACAACGTCTTTCTCCAAAAGCTCGGATAGAGGTTTTGTAATCTTAGAAAAATCTTTTATAAATCGACGATAGAACCCGGCATGTCCCAAGAAACTTCTTACCCCTTTAACAGAATTTGGTGGGGGCAACTTGGAAATTACCTCAATTTTGACTGGATCTACCTCTAAACCTTTGCTAGACACCTTGTGTCCTAGCACTATCCCCTCAGTCACCATCATGTGACATTTCTCCCAGTTGAGGACCAAATGTGTGTCCTCACAACACTGTAAAACTTTGTCCAGATTATAAAGACATTCATCTAATGATGCACCATACACCGAAAAGTCATCCATAAAAACCTCGAGACAGCGCTCTACCATGTCAGAAAATATGACGAGCATACAGTGTTGAAACGTCGCCGGTGCATTGCATAAACCAAACGGCATTCGGCGGTAAGCAAAAGTCCCGTAGGGACAAGTGAACGTAGATTTCTCTTGATCCAAAGGATCAATCGAGATCTGGTTGTACCCCGAGTACCCGTCTAGAAAACATAAGTGTGATCGACCGGAAAGACGCTCTAAGATTTGATCAATGAAAGGTAAAGGAAAGTGATCCTTCAGCGTGGCGGCATTCAAACAGTGGTAATCAATACAAACTCGCCACCCGATTACCAATCGAATGGTGACAGGTTCATTTAACATATTTTGGGTGATAATAATTCTCCCCTTCTTAGGGACTACCTGTGTGGGACTCACCCATGTCGAGTTTGATATCGCGTAGATAATACCTGCAGCAAGAAGCTTAATGACCTCCTTCTTCACAACCTCCATCATGCTTGGATTGAGGTGTCGTTGAGGTTGAATCACGGGCTTGGCTCCCTCCTCAAGCCGAATCTTGTGCTGACATAGAGTAGGGGAAATCCCCTTAATATCTGCAACGGACCACCCAAAAGCTCCCCGGTGGTTCTTCAGCACTATCAACAATTGTTCCTCTTCATCTGCACTCAAATAAGCAGAGATGATCACTGGTAACTTATCTTCCTCAGCTAGAAAGACATATTTGAGGTGCGGGGGCAGCGGCTTTAATTCCAGATCCGGCGGACTTATCAAAGATGATTGAAGTGGCGGGGGAAGTTCACCTAGATCCTCATAATGCCTCGCATAGAAGCATGGAAGCATCCGAAGCATTTTGGTGCACTCCTTAAGTGATTTGCTTCTCATCCAATCATGTGTAATATTCACCAAACAAGCCTCTAATGGTAATTCCGGGTATGCATCAAAAACTGAAATAGCAATCACATCATCTTCCAAAGAGAGTGGAATGTCTTCATTCTCATCATTAGGGAATCCCACAACTTTGCACAAAGAAACTACTTTGATCTGCTCCATGATATCCACAGCTAAAGTTCCATTGTCCACCTTGCTCATCGCATGAGCCATGTCCAGAAATGGCTTTCCAAGGCAGAGTGAAATATTACAATCCAGATGTTTCACCATATTGCATTGTTCCTTTGCTTTAGATGACGCAGTACTGGAAGGCATGACCATCTCAAAGCGGTCATCGGCTATGCCCAAGGTCAAACGACCTCTCCCCATTTCTAAGATCATGTCGGCTGTAGCTTGGAAAGGACGTCCAAGTAACATCTCGTTGCCATGTTCATCCTGCATCTCCATGACTACAAAATCTACCGAAAAAACAAACCTGTCCACCTTTACCAACACATCTTCACAGATTCCATACGGCTTTACCACAGAGTTGTCTGCCAATTGAATAGTCATATTACTTGACCGTGACTCCTTCAATCCCAGCTTTTTGAATGTAGAAAGGGGCATCAAGTTGATACTTGCCCCTGAGTCACATAACGCCTCACCAAATTTAACCTTCCCAATAAAACAAGAAATGTTAAAGCATCCTGGATCTTGCCTCTTTGGCGGCAAAGTGCCCATGATGAAGGCACTCACTTGCTCCTTTAGCATGACGACCTCTGTATCCGGAATTTTCCTCTTCTTAGTGATGACGTCTTTTAGAAACTTCCCGTATGAAGGAATTTTCTCAATGGCTTCCAGTAAAGGGATATTGACTGAAAGTTTTCTGAAACTGTCTAAGAATTTCTTAAATTGTGCATCTACCTTCCTTGCCTTCGCACTATTTGGATACGGGACCGGAACGGCTTGTGCCCTTTGATTAGGTGGCACATAAGGTGTCTTTTTCTGAGGTTCCTCCTCTACAACCTATTATTCAGTATCATCCACGGCTGTGTCCTCAACCTACCCTATGACTGGTGCTGGCTGCTCCTCATTGGTTTCAACTTCTACTTCAGCTTGGGGTGTGCTTGTTTCCCCAGCTCTTGGATTCAACACTTTCTTGCCGCTTCTAAGCAGAATAGCCTTTGCTTGCTGGTTTCCCCCGGGAACATTGGTATTCCCCGGAAAACCTGGATGTGCCGGTTTCTTCAAACTGGCAATCTCGACTGCCATCTGTGCCATGGATGTCTCAATGGTCCTCATTTGAGCCCCATGGCTCTGCAATGTTTGCCCGAATTGATTCATGTACTCTCCTTGCTGCTTGACTTGCTGGCCAAATGTATTCATTAGCTCTTGATTTTGCTTTATAACTTGATTGAGCAGCTCTGTGCTCTTGTCTTCTGCGACTGGCGAGGGTTTGGCATCCGGATCCTGCAGAAAATTGTTTGGATCCTTCCACGAGAACTTTTTATCTTTTCTCCATGAATAATCATTGTTCCTATAACCTTGTTGTTGTCTCATGTATTTGACTTAAGCCTCATCCCCGAACTCATTATCCTCCTTTTCCAGTAGCTTCTTTGCGAGAAGATCCATCTTCTCATTTAGCTCTTTCATTGCCTTGGACTCACCTGCTACTCGAACTTGCTCTACCGGTCCTCTTTCTCTCTCACCCCATGACTGTTTTCTAGCCATATTCTTTAGTATCTCCCAGCATCTGGTGTCTGTATTGTTTAGAAAAAATCCTGACCCAACTGAGTCCAGATTACTCCTATCGTGCTCGGAGAGAGCAAAATAGAAGATTTTCACCTGCGTCTCTTTATCCAGCCCATGATGTGGGCACCTCCTCAGCATGACCTGAAATCTCTCCCAGGTCTCAGAATATGTCTCCCCGGCCTGTTGGGTAAAATTATGAATCTTCCGGATCATGTCGTTAGTCGTCTCATGAGGGAAGAACATCTCGAAGAAGACCTCCACCATATGGTCCCAGGACTCCACGAACTCATCATCTAAATTGTGTAACCACTCTCGTGCCGCTCCCGCCAATGAACTCAGGAAAAGCTTGAGATACAGTGCATCCTGTGGAAACCTATCGATTTTTACCATGTCACAGTTCTCCACAAACTGGCTGATGTGAGCAACGGGATCCTCATTCTTGAGCCCATGAAAAGCATTGGACTTCACCAGATTTATCAAAGCCGGATCAATCTTATATGTAGGTATGTTGATTGCCTGCTTCTTTATAGGCCCTTTTGAAGCTGATGAGGAAGAAGCTTTGATCTTCTCCCATATAGTTTGTGGCTCGGCCATCTCTTCCTGTTCAAATTCCGAATCTACCTCTTCTTGGTGCTCTTGCTCGTAATACTCCTCGTCCTCAGGTCCCGGCAGCGGAACCTCGGGTGCGGGACTCGCGTAGTCAGTACTACGCGTTTGCACCATACACAGTACCTGAAATAAGAAAATTCGGTTCAGTACAGTGCTATGACGAGTATAAAAATTATCGAAAAATAGAAAGAAAATATTTGAAGTTGTTTCAAAATAAAAAAAAATTGTGGCCTAGAGTGGCCGCTCGTAGCACTCAAAGTGCCAACAATTCGCCGTATCCCCGACAACGGCGCCAAAAACTTGACGTGTATTTTATTGTGCGTATAAATGCAAGTGAACGTGTCAAGTAGTACAGGCCTTTGTGAGGCCCGAGTCGAACACAGGGATACTCGGAATTTTTGGAGACTCCTACTAACTATTTGCGATCAGCTAAGCCGAATAACAAATTGAGGGTTGTCGTTGAAATTAAAAGAAAATAAAAACATAAACAAAACAAACGATCGATTAAATGTTAATTTAACCAATTCAAAAGGGTATCTTTAGGATTGCGGTTTCACCGCGGGTTTTCATTGTATTAGATTTTATATAATGCCTCAATTTTATCTCTCTATCCGGGTAGTGGCCTGGAAATAGAATTACCCACCGTCGTGGTGCAATTCACTACCTAGGTTTAGGTTGGTTCCACCGTCGTAGTAACCTATACCCTAAACTAGGTGCATTATGAACGATCTCTCAGTATCCACCATTAATTTTACACCACCTTGGTCAAGGGATTTATCGATTAATGTAGATTTCATCTCTTTTCAACCGTTAATCCTTCTTTCAAAGTGATTAAGGGCATTAGGTTATTATTATGGTGATCAAGCATAACAATATATTGAGAACACAAAACTATACCATGGATTTGAGGGATAAAATATGAATTACTCTTATGAAATTGTCATACAATGAATTCTCGGGCTACTCCCGGTCCTAAAGATGAAGGGGATTAGCCCCGCATGTTCATCTCACACAAGTACATGGTAGAAATAGGGAAAAACATGTGAAAAACGTGGAATGAAAGGGAAAACCCCTGAACGGAGAATAACCGGTTGATCCTTGGCATAGAACACGTGCTCTCCCGCCTTTCGGTGGTGGAATCCATCTTCTGCGGCGTTCAAATCAACTGGTATGAGATTCTAGCCTCCGTTCTCCTCTCTACCACTCCTCGGTACTTGTTCAATGGCTAATCTGCTCCCCTCTCCATCTGGGCGGCCGTCATTAGGTATATCTCGGTCATTAGGTCGCTAATTAACCACCGCCGTCTGATTGGGATCAATCTGAATCAAACGCATATCTAACGATGTCGATACCATCGACGCGAGTCGATGGTATCGACCCGCTGTGGCCGCGGCCGGCTGCACACCCTTTCTTTGTCACGCCCAACAGTATCTTGATACCATCGACACGGGTCAATGGTATCGACTTCCTTTAGGCATCGGTCATTTTAAGCTTCCGACACTGTAGCCTCCAGGTGTCGATGGTATCGACTGAGTGTTGATACGATCGATCGGTTTCTCACCAACAAGCTGATGGTATCTCGATACCATCAACTTCAAAGTCGATAGTATCGACTTCTTCCTGCTTCTTTCAGCTGGCAAACTGTGACAAAGTCGATGGTATCGACGGAAGCAGATACTCATTTTTCCTGGAATTCAAACATGAAACCAAATCAATTCACACAAATAATAATAATTTGACAATTAATGTTCAAAACAATAAACTAAAGGGGATTTGACATAAAATAGCAGCAAAGACCAAAGTAGATGAATTATGCGATATTAACCATAGAAATGACTAATTAAGGCATAAAACACATATGAAACATGTCTATAATTGCGACTCAAAATCGTCGCATCATTGTTGTGCATGCAAATGTTTATTGTTTTAATATTACACTTAAGAGATTGTTATGGCAGACCATCTTATTATCATGCTTGTAAAATGGAATTCTATATGCCTCATTTCTTTTGTTACATTTCTCTTGAACTTACCTAATTGCAAATAGCTCCCTTCTTGTGGGAACATCTCTCTTTGCACTTTTACCCCAATGTAATGCCCAAAGTTTATTATGTGTACATACTCAGCCTTTGCTGACCTCTATGTTGTTTCCTATGTTCTGGGTGATGTTCCCTTCCACCCAGGTTTAGGTACATTGGAAGAGAAGAGCTCAAAAAGATCACCAACATGACATGGACTTAAGGATAGCTTGGAATGGCTGGGTTACCCTCTGCTACTAGCTTTAGTTGTACTTAGTTCAAGTTTTTGTAAAATCACCTATTATGGTGAGGAACAATTGTATTAATGAATCATGAAGTAACTTTGTAATAGTTTTGTTTCCGCTGCTTTATTATTACATGGCTCTTGCATTATATCATTTGAGTGGATCCCCTTTTGGGTCTCACTCTTTACAAAATGGTATCAGAGCCTAAGCAGTCGGTAATTTGACTATTTCAAGTTATCCTAGGTTTCCCTCTACGAACGATCCATTAGATTTAGTTTCATTTATATTTCTTTTAAGTCCATCTGGACCAGTTCTTAGAAATAATTGGATCATGTAATAAATTTACACTTTACATTCCACTGCTTTTGCTTTATGCTCATTTTGCCATGTTATTTTGAGAACGACATAGCTTCCCTTCTACCTATCTGTTGTGTTTCAAATGTTTGGTATTCGATATAGTGGCCTCAAGATAATAGTGTTAGGGAGTGGTCCCCCTAGTGGGTCCCACTCCTTACAGTATATATATACATAAAACTAGATGTATGGGTAATTTACCTAGTTACATGACTCTGGCAGAATATATATATATACATATATATATATAGTTAAACTGCGGTGGATCATAATCATCTTGTCCCTCAAGAGCAAAGTAATGTCATCCAGATTACAAAAGACCACCATCGACCAACACCCAAGCTAGAACAGAAAGACCACTTACCATCAAAACCACTCCAAGGTAAAATCACACCCAAACAACACAACTAATCATCCATCCAAAACTCACAAAAAAATAGAGACACCCCTAAGAAGCTTCTCATGAGAACCAACCTTCACCATTCCTACCACTGAAGCCACCTAAAGAACTAACTAAGTCATCATTATCATCTACCTCTCTTGCATATCCATCACTATCAGGGTTGCTAACCACCACCTTAAAAGATGAGTGGTTGGCATATCCATCAACACTTCGAGGTCGTGAGCTTGGGTAGCCATCACCCCACTAAGGCCCCTAGATATCTCTGAGGCATCGATGTCTCAAACGTCAGTAGGTACTGGCTAAATCATGTACCCATCTCATAACAAAATTGGCCTTGGCACCACCGGGCACCCCACAAGAGACCACAAACTAAGTTGTTGATAGGACCTCAGCCTTAGATTGTTGAGCATCTGTATCCACATTGCATAATTGGCAATCCCTCATCATGTAACCAGGAGACTTGTAATGAAAGCAAGTTGTTGGGGAAGTAAAACACTACCTATGTTGTCCATGTTGGAGGCCGCAAAAACATCGATCCTTCTGAGAGTGTGGATGCCTCCAGACCCGCCTCCTAGCCTCAAAATCGCACGCATAGTGACCCAGAGCCCGACACCAAAAACAAACTATCTCAGCTAAGCATTGGTTCCAACAGTTTTCTCATGCTAGGCATCGAAGACAAGAATCTCTGTGGACACGAGGGCCTAGGTGGAGATCCACAATCTCATCAACAAGTGGGGCAACTCGTGACTTGAAAAACACAACCTGACACCCGTCCAGACCACCATCATCCCTACAGACATGACTTGATGAAGCCCCCAAGTTGGTTGCCTTCAAGGGGACGCAAAGATCACCAACCCAGAAGAACCCCCCCAATCCCAGCCTGAAGCCCCACACCCGCACCGAACAGACGACATTCCAGCAAGACCATGACCTTCAGGAATAACCCCAAACACCTTGTGAGCATCTCCCACCCCCTACATCCTATCTCTATTAGAAACTAAGTCCACCTGATCAACAAAAAGGGAGGTTCATCCTCTTCAACCCTCCCCCACCCCACTAGTAAAACTCCAACCCCGTCCCCAACAATGCCAACATCGATGTCACCTAGACCGACACCGCTGGTAGGCCCTCCCGAAACCTTCGTGTCACCCCCTAGAACTCTAAGGCAAGCATTCAAATCCCCAACTTGGTTCCAAATTGCCTCTGCCACCTTCAAGCGATGTATGAAAATTGAGATGGAGGAAGGAACTTGGGTGGGGAACGAGGTGAGCTTGCAACTCACAATGGTGCTAATGCATGACACCATCACGTCGAGCATTTCGTCACCCATGAGATGATGCATACAGTCACCATAGGAAGACCTCTAGATGACTAGACCACCTACACTCCTTATTAAATGACTACACCTTCTGTCGTGGTGGTGTGAAGCCATGGTGACGACTGTACTTCCAGCTCGGCCTGCTGCTAGGGAGAAGTAGACACCCCAGATCGACCCTCATAGAGCCCAGGCCCTCCGATATATATATATATACATATATATATATATATATATATATATATATATATATATATACATATATATATATATATACATATATATATACATATATATATACACACATATATATACATATATATACACATATATATACATATATATATACACACACATATATATACATACATATATATATATACACATATATATACATATATAGTATATCTATACATAAATACATACATACATATATATACATATATTTATATATACATATATATACATATATATACATATATATACATAGATATATATATACATATATATACATATACATATATATATATATACACCTATATATACATATATATACATATATACATATACATACACATACATATATATATATACATATATATATATATATATATATATATATATAGAGAGAGAGAGAGAGAGTCAGGCTAGAATACACTCGAGTGTACAAATCACACGAATACACTCAAGTGTGTTTGCATATCAAGACTATTTTTTGCAAAATGTAAGCCATTGATCTTCATCGTCATACTATAACTAGACTACATACAAATTTTGAGCCCATTTGGATGAGTGTAAGTCACTCATCCAAGGGCAACAAAATCGACACGCGAAACTAATTTGAAATGCATAATTTTTGCGGTCTTCATAACATGAGATATACATATCCAAATGTGCTCAAATTTTGCGTATGAATTGTTCATGAGATGTTTAAGAAGATCAACATATTAGATTTTCAAAAAAAATATTGCATCATGAAAAACTACTTGAGTGTATTCTGCTCCGGATACACTCGAGTGTATTCTAGCCCGACTCTCTCTCTCTCTCTCTCTCTCTCTCTATATATATATATATATATATATATATATATATATAGAGAGAGAGAGAGAGAGAGTCAGCTAACTAAGGTTAGTTTTCCATACATTTAGTTTTGTAACAGAAAGGCACCAAACTGCAATGAGGTGACCAAATTTATTATACAAAGACTCATTTCATAAAATTAGCGTCAATTCGGTATTTTTCTCTACAAAATTAGTAAAAATGAGATTTCTGGAAAAAAAGTCTCCACCGAAAACTATAATCTGGAGAAAAGAATATGTAATCAGAATATATATATATATATATATATATATATATATATATATATATATATATATATATATATATTTGTGCTTCCCCACGCGTTCTCCACTCTCTGTAAGCTTTTATTTGTTGTTATATACATTAGGCCAAGTATACGCATAGGTACTAGCTTCCTTCTTAGTTTCCTGGTTCCAATCTGGTATCATAACCAGTGAAGGGAAAGGTTTTTGAGAAGTACCCATTCTCTGCGCTTAGTTGAGTTCCTCTTGTGTCCTTCTTTCTGAGGGGGAAGGGTTCTTAGGTCCGAGGCCTCCTTGTCTTAGTGGTACTGTGGGTGCCCGTATTGCCGTGGATAGGCGTTAGGGTTTTGAGCGTGTCGATACTATTGACAGGCCACTAGGAACTCCAAATCCAAAGAAAGAAAGATCTTTTAGAACTCCTTAGACTACTTTTGAAGAAGAACAAGAGAAGTGTTTAATCATCCTAGATCTCTTTGATATGAGTTGACTAGGTCTGAGGCCTCCTTGTCGTAGTGGGCTCCCTGTGGTTTAACGAGGCAGAGTTGTATTCACTATTGACAGGCCACTAGTTAGTTCTTGTTAAGGATGTCAAAGTTGTTTAACCTCCTATCTTGTGAAGCTTCTGCACTTCCTTCTAATTCTATCGTTAGAATGATGTCTGTGACGTCCCCGGATTTTGATTTCTCCAAACCCTATTGGGAATGAGATGTCAGAATCTGAAAACATCATCCAATCATATCAGAGAGCGATGCGGAAGCATAATACGCATACATGAACATACAACCATAACATTCTCAACATTCAACATGTAAATTTATACAACATGAACTTATTACAACATGAATTACAATTATATATTGAAAGATGATTTACAAGTCTAAGAACATGTATGCTAAACTAGGATCTACACAATAGGTACAACCTATACAACTTGCTCACATCCTGTACTTTTCTCCCATGCTATCGTTGAACCTAAAACATACGTGAAACAACAAATCAACACACAAGGTGTTGTGTACATGGGTAGAAAGATACATATATTTATGGCTTTCATAATTTTTGAAAAAGATTTGCAGAAGGAAAGAAAATCATAGAAAACACTTCTTTATTAAGCGAAATACACCAATTTAAGTCATTTTCATAGATGAATTGCATTATCAAGGTGGACTAGTACCAAAACATAAATATTGGGCCCATCCCCGTGTACCAAGTACTCTAGGGAAACTCCCCATACACCGTGTGCTCTAGGGAGGTGTACTAGCCAACATTCATCCATTCCCTCGTAAGGGGGATAATGAACACCTTAAATAACTACAAAACATCTACTCATAATTTATGTTTTCAAGTGACAAAACAACGAGTACTACATAGCAATACTACATCCAATATTTGCAAATAGAAGATAGCATACATACATATCATGATTGCAAGCAATAAAACCATAGTCATATAATTAAATAAACCCACATACCTGAGTTCAGAGATTTCTAACTTATCCTTTATCATCTAGAAGTCTGGTTATCACCTGATTAAGACAAGACCACATACTATCATCAGATTCTCATCATCTTAACCCTAGTCATGTTCATTAGGGTTCAGATTATCTCATTAGGATATTCCAACATTTACTTGTATTATTGTCTTATGTTTATCTTACTAATGTCATTTTCCAGATTATGATTCATTATCTGAATATTAGGTTCCATACCCTTTTTGTGCACATATTAACCCTGGTTTATTTACATTATTCAAAATAAGGTTACAACCCATGTATTAAGGGTTATCTTCATATAACATGAATTCTATGCATATAACTAATCTAAGATTTATATATTATATTCTAGTTACAGTTATGAGGGTTTTCTGTAAATCACATCATTTATTGAGCATGCATGCATTGATTGCATTATCTTTAGTGTTATTAGCCCTAATTAGCCATATTAATCAAATTACAGAATTTTGTGCATCAACATGACGATATCTGACATCATATGCATTCTATACATAATTGTGGACTTACTGATATTTTTCCATGATTTTATATCATCCTTTGATATTTATTATCCATTAAACAAGTATTACATGTCTTATATGATATTGCTAATATTAAAGCATAAAAAGTCTGATATTAAGCTTTCATATTGTTCTACATATTTTTCTGAGAATTTCAATACCTTATTTACATTTTTCTGATAATCGTACTAATTACTATGGCTTTTGCAAGATTTGGTAAATTATTGAAGATTTACCTTTTTAGGCCAATCGGCCTCTGACACGTGGCCATTTGGGCTGGCACGCATCCTTTGCTCGCAGCTACCAGTTCACGTCCTATGAACCCGGTCTGCTGTCCTGGACCGGCCGGTTCTTGGCCTGACTCAGATTTACCTTACACGTCTGCGAGGGTCCAAACAGCAGAGAGGGTCCCGCTTCTCTCTGCGAGGTAGTTGCTCTGTCATCAACTCCGGCGAGCTCGTGACGGCTGCTGGTGTCTCCTCAGGTGCAGCTGATCACAAAGCTACCATCGAGGGGCCTCTCTGGGTCAGGGCGGCAGTTTCTCGGAGCTCGGCTCCCCATGGGTTGTTGTGCCGCCGAGGCGAGCAGGGAAAGTCACCGGCCGCGGAGGGGAAAGCAGCGAGGGGAGTGAGTGGAGATGTTGGGAATTCGAGGAAGGGTCGGTAAGGTTCGGCGTGGCCTTGCACCTCTTGAGGAGGGGTTGATCTGGAAACGTGGAGGATGGGGTGGCCCGGGGCAGGTGCTATGCCACGGCAGAGGGAAGGTGGACATAGTGGTGGTTCTCAGAGGTCAGGTGCCTCGAATTGATCTTTGTGGAAGTCTAAAGGAGATCGGGCGAAGCTATTGGAGGCCTTTTGTAGGCTCTTGAAGCTATGGGCAGTGAAGCCCTAAAACCCCACCGCCGGAGTGAGAAGATCAGGAGGATCGGAGGTTAGGAAGGCACAACGGCGCATGAAACTCGGTCGTTGTTGGGGTAGTTGGCCACGAAATCGTGAGACGAAGGCAGCTCGTCGGGGGAAAGGTTGAGATAAGGGGTGAGGTGGCGCCTGGACAAGGGCCAGGTTCCCTTTCTTCTCCCCGCTCTTTGTGGGAGGTAGAAGACATAGTCCTAGCCGTCGATTCCCTTTGATCTCCGATCAGTCAGATCGGACGGTTGGGGCGGGAGTCTGCATAAGCGTCCCCTCCCAACCTTGTTATCAAGACAACGTGACATTCAAATGTCACACCAAATTAGCAACTTAGATCTAGGCTGATATTAGGTGTATTATTTTCAATTGTCCATAATTCCTAATTGGTTAATCCAATTGCAATGAAATTTTAGGCGTACCTTTATAATGTCATAATGTAATTGTGGCATAAGTTTGGGGATGAAATTCGAATGTTAGGCATGGTTATTGACTAAGCACATTAATACCTAAAGTTCACCTTCATGGGACACTTAGGGTATTTCATTAGGTGAAAATGATAGGCCATTTAGTCAAGGTTGACTCCAGAACTTCAGCATTGATTCATATGTATATGATTCCTCAAAAGAATTTATTTCTCTACTCAACATGTCACTAAATGAATGATTGGTCTCATGAGGACTTAATCAATCAGAAAGGGTATTCATTCATAATTGAATTCAATTAGGCGTCATAGTCCTCCATCCTATTTCCAATCACCTAATTTGGGTGAAGGAATCCATGATTGTATTACCAATTCCTCAATTTGGTATTTGTCCTCTACATAGAATGCTTGTCTCTCAAATATTGTATTAGTTATTAAAAATAAAAAAATCTAGGTTATCACATTCACCCCACCTTATTTGGAATTTTGTCCTCGAAATTCAACTAATCTCATCCTTAGAAGGCTATTTTTGGGGTCAAACGGCATATACATCATCATTTCTTAGGTTCTAAGACCACCATAGTTGCATACAATCTAATTTCTCAGCTTAGGGTCTAGAGATTCTTGGGTGTGTCCACCCTACCATATATATGTGGAAGCATCACTTAAAGTCTTAGCCATAACATGACATTATGATATCTTAGGATTACATCACCCCTAATGATAAGGGTTTCGTTCATACTTTTAATGTTCAGGAGGAATTCGTTTATATGCCATGATATTCAGATCATTCAAATCTAACATCATTAACATCTTACAATGATTTCAGCATTAGAGGAGATTTATCTTCATCCTTGATATTAGGATTTCTTTTCTACTTAAGAAGGGCTTACATAACATGTTTGACCATTAGGGTTTCACCCTATGGTGATGATATTCATACGCAACTTAGAAGCATACATTGAGAAGAATCAAAGTTATAAACTATATTTCTGATCATATATCCTATGATCCAAAAATATCTTTATATCAAGTTCATGAGTTCAACTTTTTATGTCTCGCATGTATTATGTGAAGGGAAAAAGAGAATATACTAAGTTTATCCCATGATCTCAGCACCATATCTTTCATGTTTCATATGAAGGGGAAGAGAATATTTTGAAGTCAAACTTATCATGATTTCAATCTTGGGTACTACATGTATGATATAGGGGGAAATATAGAATAGGTCAAGCTTATACGAGTGACTCCTCATATATAAATCATCTATATAGCTCAAGTGAGGTTTCTATCATCATATATTAAGAAAGAGAAAAAGAAGGGAGAACATGTATTTTGAGTATCTTTTGCACAAAGCATTATACTCTCATAACTAGGGTTCATATATTTCCTCACTTGCAACTAATGATGAGATTTACAAAATATGTCACTCCATCTAGGACCTAACTCAGCCAAAGGATTGACTTTCAATTTCTGAGTTTTCTACCCATAACATTATTTGTACCCAACTCTTACAACTAAGATTGAATCATGCAAAAGGACTCAACTCATCTACCTAGGAGTAATCCAGCTTAGGACATATCATTTCACATATATCTTAGGGTAGGTCCTACGACCCTCTCCTTGTGGGTCTCACTCTCTCTGGAGTTCACCACATATCTTGTCCTAACACTAGAGGTCCTCCTTTGTAAAGGAGCTTGAGGCTCATGCATATTCAACTTTATCTTAAATTAGCTTATCTTAAATAAGAAAAGGGATGTACTTTCATCATCAAGATTTTGCATAAATTCTAAAAAATTAGATTCAACAAGTATACAACTTAAATCTTTATAAGGAAACTTATACCATCAGAGATCAAACTTAGATAAGATTATATATACTTATTTCCTTCATCTTTCTTTTGTCTATCTATCTATCTATAACATAACCTTATGAGGCTCTAGACATCTAATCTAGATCTATTCTCTCTTCTAGACTAATGTCACTCCCTTTCACTTAGATTGCATGAACACTAACTACTCTCTAGTGTGAGGGACACATTTTTATATTTACATATAGGTAATAAAATATTATATAGTTTTTCTCCGAGAAGGCAGATGACAGAGAAAACTATCGAGACTCGAGCCAATTGGAAAACAAAACCAAATTAGCAAAATGAGTGTCCCACACACAGTAGGTAGTCTAGTGCCATGTCACCTAGTGAAATGGTGAGAACATGGTGTAGACTAGTGTAGCTACCCAATACATATGAGCTCTATATGAAAAGGGTTTCAGACACTTGTCTAAGCCTAGTTCATGAACATCTAGGTTGTAACCTAATGGCTAGATCAAACCTTATTCCTATAGCAAAACTTACTAAGTTTCTAGGGTTTAATGTGAAAGGTGAGATTTAGTTTTTATATTTCATGGTGAGTAATTGTTAGGTGTAGCTAATGTTCATGCTCTGATACCAACTGTGACGTCCCCGGATTTTGATTTCTCTAAACGCTATTGGGAATGAGATGTCAGAATCCGAAAACATCATCCAATCATATCAGAGAGCGATGCGGAAGCATAATACGCATACATGAACATACAACCATAACATTCTCAACATTCAACATGTAAATTTATACAACATGAACTTATTACAACATGAATTACAATTACATATTGAAAGATGATTTACAAGTCTAAGAACATGTATGCTAAACTAGGATCTACACAATAGGTACAACCTGTACAACTTGCTCACATCCTGTACTTTTCTCCCATGCTATCGTTGAACTTAAAACATACGTGAAACAACAAATCAACACACAAGGTGTTGTGTACATGGGTAGAAAGATACATATATTTATGGCTTTCATAATTTTTGAAAAAGATTTGCAGAAGGAAAGAAAATCATAGAAAACACTTCTTTATTAAGCGAAATACACCAATTTAAGTCATTTTCATAGATGAAATTCATTATCAAGGTGGACTAGTACCAAAACATAAATATTGGGCCCATCCCCGTGTACCAAGTACTCTAGGGAAACTCCCCGTACACCGTGTGCTCTAGGGAGGTGTACTAGCCAACATTCATCCATTCCCTCGTAAGGGGGATAATGAACACCTTAAATAACTACAAAACATATACTCATAATTTATGTTTTCAAGTGAAAAAACAATGAGTACTACATAGCAATACTACATCCAATATTTTCAAATAGAAGAGAGCATACATACATATCATGATTGCAAGCAAGAAAACCATAGTCATATAATTAAATAAACCCACGTACCTGAGTTCAGAGATTTCTAACTTATCCTTTATCATCTAGAAGTCTGGTTATCACCTGATTAAGACAAGACCACATACTATCATCAGATTCTCATCATCTTAACCCTAGTCATGTTCATTAGGGTTCATATTATCTCATTAGGATATTCCAACATTTACTTATATTATTGTCATATATTTATCTTACTGATGTCATTTTCCAGATTATGATTCATTATCTGAATATTAGGTTCCATACCCTTTTTGTGCACATATTAACCCTGGTTTATATACATTATTCAAAATAAGGTTACAACCCATGTATTAAGGGTTATCTTCATATAACATGAATTCTATGCATATAACTGATCTAAGATTTATATATTATATTTCAGTTACATATATGAGGGTTTTCTACAAATCACATCATTTATTGAGCATGCATGCATTGATTGCATTATCTTTAGTGTTATTAGCCCTAATTAGCCATATTAATCAAATTACAGAATTTTGTGCATCAACATGACGATATCTGACATCATATGCATTCTATACATAATTGTGGACTTACTGATATTTTTCCATGATTTTATATCATCCTTTGATATTTATTATCCATTAAACAAGTATTACATGTCTTATATGATATTGCTAATATTAAAGCATAAAAAGTCTGATATTAAGCTTTCATATTGTTCAACATATTTTTCTGAGAATTTTGATACCTTATTTACATTTTTCTGATAATCGTACTAATTACTATGGCTTTTGCAAGATTTGGTAAATTATTGAAGATTTGCCTTTTTAGGCCAATCGGCCTCTGACACGTGGCCATTTGGGCTGGCGCGCATCCTTTGCTCGCAGCTACCGGTTCACATCCTATGAACCCGGTCTGCTGTCCTGGACGGACCGGTTCTTGGCCTGACTCGGATTTACCTTACACGTCTGCGAGGGTCGAAATAGCAGAGAGGGTCCCGCTTCTCTCTGCGAGGTAGTTGCTCTGTCGTCAACTCCGGCGAGCTCGTGACAGATGCTGGTGTATCCTCAGGTGTAGCTGATCACAAGGCTACCATCGAGGGGCCTCTCTGGGTCAGGGCGGCAGTTTCTCGGAGCTCGGCTCCCCATGGGTTGTTGTGCCGCCGAGGTGAGCAGGGAAGGTCACCGGCCGCGGAGGGGAAAGCAGCGAGGGGAATGAGTGGAGATGTTGGGAATTCGAGGAAGGGTCGGTAAGGTTCGGCATGGCCTTGCACCTCTTGAGGAAGGGTTGATCTGGAAACGTGGAGGACGGGGCGGCCCGGGGCAGGTGCTATGTCGTGGCGGAGGGAAGGTGGACATAGTGGTGGTTCTCAGAGGTCAGGTGCCTCGAATTGAGCTTCATGGAAGTCTAAAGGAGATCAGGCGAAGCTGTTGGAGGCCTTTTGTAGGCTCTTGAAGCTATGGGCAGTGAAGCCCTAAAACCCCACCGCCGGAGTGAGATGATCAGGAGGATCGGAGGTTAGGAGGGCACAAAGGCGCATGAAACTCGGTCATTGTTGGGGTAGTTGGCCACAAAATTGTGAGACAAAGTCAGCTCGTCGGGCGAAAGGTTGAGATAAGTGGTGATGTGGCGCCTGGACGAGGGTCAGGTTCCCTTTCTTCTCCCCGCTCTTTGCCGGAGGTAGAAGACATAGTCCTAGCCGTCGATTCCCTTTGATCTCTGACCAGTCAGATCGGACGGCTGGGGCGGGAGTCCACATAAGCATCCGCTCCCAGCCTTGTTATCAAGACAACGTGACATTCAAATGTCACACCAAATCAGCAACTTAGATCTAGGTTGATATTAGGTGTATTATTTTCAATTGTCCATAATTCCTAATTGGTTAATCCAATTGCAATGAAATTTTAGGCATACCTTTATAATGTCATAATGTAACTGTGGCATAAGTTTGGGGATGAAATTCGAAGGTTAGGCATGGTTATTGACTAAGCACATTAATACCTAAAGTTCACCTTCATGGGACACTTAGGGTATTTCATTAGGTGAAAATGATAGGATATTTAGTCAAGGTTGACTCCAGAACTTCAACATTGATTCATATGTATATGATTCCTCAAAAGAATTTATTTCTCTACTCAACATGTCACTAAATGAATGATTGGTCTCATGAGGACTTAATCAATCAGAAAGGGTATTCATTCATAATTAATTCAATTAGGCGTCATAGTCCTCCATCCTATTTCCAATCACCTAATTTGGGTGAAGGAATCCATGATTGTATTACCAATTCCCCAATTTGGTATTTGTCCTCTACATAGAATGCTTGTCTCTCAAATATTGTATTAGTTATTAAAACTCAAAAATCTAGGTTATCACAATGTCTGTTAAGAATAGTAAACAAATAAACTCTAAAAATATAAAACAATCAATTCAAAATTGGAAAATATCAACTGTGCCTATAAAATACATTTACACCAAAAGAAATAGACTTGACATCTCTGACTATTATATAAAAACAATAGAGAAAAACATCTCTGTAAACTTGTCTTTGGGAAACCTAGAACTCCTCTTTACAAAGGATATAGATAATATTAAAATTACAAAGTATCACTACCTATACTTATGGTTGGCTAAAGTGCTAACTAAAGAAGAAATAAATTCCCTCATACACTTAAGAGATTGTAGGCTTATTGACTCTCTGTTGGGTTTAGTCGAACCTAGTTTGTCAGATGGGACAATCTTCTTTAATGATTTTGATGTATCCTTAACTATTTTAAGATCTCTAAAAACATTAAATATTCAAACACCTAGTGTTTCAACCACAAACTCATTATCATTAAGGGTATCTACATGTAAGGTCCCCAAGACTACTACCAAAACTCCTTTTGATGATCATTATGTTATACACCCTAAGAATAGAGATAATATAGATATTACACTCAGGTCTACATTCTTAACCTACCCAAACTATGAAACAACATGTTTTAGCCATGAGCCATCAGAAGAAAAATATACTATAAACGCCCTTATAGAGTAGGAATTTGAAATAGATAAAGACTTTCTAAAAAGGATTTTCTCTCTAAAGAAAATAAATCAAAAGTTGATTGGTTCTTTGATCACTATAACAATCAGGCAAGGACTGTCATTAGAGAACAATGGTATGACCACATGAAAGATGTTAAAAGAAACATTCTATTCTTTTAAAGGAGTGCATGCTAAAATAAATGGAAAAATGGTAACCTTGACCATTGAAGAACATCCTAAACATAGTTATTGGCAAAACATTCAATCCACCATCTATTACAAAGAAAATTTTGTTAAAGAACTTACTAATGAAATACATACCAATGAGTTAGTTAGGATAATAGAGAACGGTGAATTCCAAACCAAAATAAAAAATCTACAAGATAAAATTGAAAAGAGCATTTGTTCTAATCTACCTTCAGCATTCTGGCACAGAAAGAAACATGAAGTTACTCTACCCTATATAAAGGACTTTAATGAAGAAAAAAATCCAACTAAAGCCAGACCTATTCAGATGAATCAAAGTTTGCTAGACATATGCAAAAAGGAAATAAATGAATTAAGAGAAAAAGGCCTCATTAGATCTAGCTCATCTCCTTGGAGTTGTGCTGCCTTTTATGTAGAAAATGCTGCAGAACTAGAACGAGGAGCACCTAGGTTAGTAATTAACTATAAGACACTAAACAAAGTTCTTCAATGGATAAGATATCCTATACCCAACAAACATGACTTAATCAAAAGAATCCATGGGGCAAAGATATTCTCTAAATTTGATATGAAGTCCGGTTTCTGGAAAATCCCAATAAAGGAAGAAGATAGGTACAAGACCGCCTTCATAGTACCCTTTGGACACTTTGAATGGAATGTAATGCCTTTCGGATTAAAAAATGCACCTTCAGAATTCCAAAAAATAATGAATGAAATATTTAGCCCCTACACTGAGTTCAGTATCGTATACATAGATGATGTACTGATATTTTCAAAATATTGTGATCAACATTGGAAACACTTAAACATATTTTATAATATAATAAAACATAATGACCTAGTGGTATCAGCAAAAAAGATAAAACTTTTCCAAACAAGAATCCAATTTCTTGGATATAAAATTGAATATGGAACCATTCATCCTATTCCACGAGTAATTGAATTTGCTAACAAATTCCCAAACAAGATAAAAGATAAAACACAACTACAAAGATTCTTAGGATGCCTAAACTATGTTGCTAACTTCTACAAAAATGTAGCAATAGACAGAAAGATACTTTCCAACATACTTAAAAATAACCCTACTGAATGGACTAAAGATCACACTGAGGCAATCAAGAGAATAAAAGAAAAAGTAAAAATTCTACCATGTCTAAATATTCTGGATCCTGATGCTCCTAAAATTATCGAGACAGATGCCTCTAAAATAGGATATGGAGGAATCCTCAAGCAAAGGATTAATAATGAAGAAAAACTTATTAGATACACCTCAAGATCATGGAATGATACACGAAGAAACTACTCCACAGTAAAAAAGTAAATTTTGGCCATTGTCCTAGTAATTACAAAATTCCAAGAAGATCTTTTAAACCAAAAATTCCTCCTAAGATTAGATTGTAAATCTGCTAAATTTGTCTTAGAAAAAGATGTAAAAAATCTAGCATCAAAACAAATATTTTCTAGATGGAAGGCAATATTAGCCATATTTGATTTTGAAATAGAATATATAAAAGGGGAAGAAAATTCCCTTCCTGATTTTTTATCTAGAGAATTTTTACAGGGAAATGGAATCCCAGGATGATAGAAGAAAAACCGTCATGGATGCATCATCATCGTCATCAAATTCAGGTTCGTTCTTTATCCCTATAGCCTCAGCGATGAGGACATAACATTTTATAAAAGAAGGCAATGAAGCCACGCATCCATTATATACCCTTCGGTCTCTAGACCATTGCATGATACTAGAAGATAAAGATCTCAAAAGAGATATATTCACTATTCTCAAAATCTATATACCACGAGATTATCACTACATACCATCAAGTATGGGTAAAACCCAATTATATTATGAAAGAATCCTTCAAGAAATAGATCGCGTAAAAATATAACACTACTACAAGAGTATGACTTCAAGACAAAACATATCTTATTCTACCTTGAAGATTGAGAATATAATTTCTTTCAAAGAATGGAACGAGGAAGGAAATCCAAATGTTCCTCGAAAATTTCAATCACAAATAAACCCACAATACTACAACTACTAGGACTATCAACAAGCTTGGGAGAATGTTCTCTATGTACAAAATGAACAGATGAGGCATTCTTGGTTCATCCGATTCACTTATTCAGTAAAAGCCCCAAACTGGTGGATACTCAAAATTTGGGAAAAATTTGGAGTAATCAAATCTATATTACCAGAAAAATTAAGTCTAGCCACCCCTTTGGGAGAAAATCAAGTCGAAGACGAATTAAGAATTCTCCAGTGTTGCTCAATTTATGGAGTCCCTTGGATAATAAAATGGAATTAGATTTTAAATGAAAGAAGATTCCCTTGCTTTCTAACAAGAAGGATTGGAGTAAGTTGGTGGAATAAGTACAATCCAGACAATGCAATTAGAGGAATTATACTACCAAAGAAAAGGTCAAATAAGAATGGGAATTTTGAAAAATTAAAGATGGAGTTATCTAAGAGATTAAGAATCGAACACCCTCTTGCCAGTGAAGAGGAATTACAACTTATATTATTCAATGAGTTAACCAAAGATATAAGGACACAAGAAGAAGTAAAGAAAAAAGAAGATGAAGATTTTGATGACCTAAATGGAGATGATTGTTATGGATTAATTCCATACCCAAAAATATCTTTAAAGAAACATTAAACATACCATTCCAGAATAAAAGGCCCCCATCTTTGTAAAAAAAATGAAGTAAAGACCTTGCATCAAAAGAAAGAGAAGAAAAGAAGACAAAGATCAACTATTCAAAGGAATCTCTACTATTTATGAAATAAGATGAAAGACCAACTATTCAAAGGAATCTCTACTATAGAAGTGCTCACAACTATTCACAAAGCACTAAGAATCTTTCCTATTTTCAAAAGCAAAAGATATGTCAACTATTTGATGAAGTGGCCCGCCTATTAACAAAGAAGAAAACAAAAGAATCTTTACTATTCCAAAAAGATGGAAAAGACTTAAAGTCATGGAAAAACTATGCAAAGGAATATCAACTATTTAAGAATAATGGAGGAAACGTGGAAACCACTCAAAGAGGTCTCTTCTAAAGTCAAAGTTCTATGAATAGCTTCCAAGGCAATAAGAGAAGGCAAGCTAGTTTGTGCCATTTTGTGTTTACAATACTTGAGCCTTGTATTTCCCATCTACCACCTTCTCTAGGTCCCCCTTCTTCCTTAGTAGTTACTTGTAGTAGGCTACCTCCCTTGTAAACTCTTCTTCCGTGTGTTCTTCCCTTGTGTAACACCCCTTCTTCTGTATATTGTAATCACCATCCATTAGTAAAGATTTAATACTTTTGTATGCATAGCTATTTGTTCTTGTGTGCTTGTGTTCCACCGTGTTCCGCCATACACCTCCGTGCCCCGTCGTACCTCTATCGTGCTCTGTGCAACAGTGATTGTAGGTGTTAATCCTCACACTACAGTACCTTTGTGCTTCCCCACGTGCTCTCCACTCTCTGTAAGCTTTTATTTGTTGTTATATATGTTAGGCCAAGTATACGCATAGGTACTAGCTTCCTTCTTAGTTTCTTGGCTCCAATCTAGTATCAGAGCCAGTGAAGGGAAAGGTTTTTGAGAAGTACCCATTCTACGTGCTTAGTTGAGTTCCTCTTGTGTCCTTCTTTCTGAGGGGGAAGGGTTCTTAGGTATGAGGCCTCCTTGTCGTAGTGGTATTATGGGTGCCTGTGTTGCCGTGGATAGGCGTTAAGGTTTTGAGCGTGCCGATACTATTGACAGGCCACTAGGAACTCCAAATCCAAAGAAAGAAGGACACAAAATCTTCCCCCTAAGAATCTTTGTAGTTGTGTTAGGCCAAGTATACACATAGGTACTAGCTTCCTTCTTAGTTTCCTGGTTCCAATCTGATATCAGAGCCACTGAAGGGAAAGGTTTTTTAGAAGTACCTGTTCTCCGTGCTTAGTTGAGTTCCTCTTGTACCCTTCTTTATGAGGGGGAAGGGTTCTTAGGTCCGAGGCCTCCTTGTCGTAGTGGTACTTCGGGTGCCCGTGTTGTCGTGGATAGGCGTTTGGGTTTTGAGCGTGCTGATACTATTGACAGGCCACTAGGAACTCCAAATCCAAAGAAAAAAAGATCATTTAGAACTCCTTAGACTGCTTTTGAAGAAGAATAAGAGAAGTGTTTAATCATCCTAGATCTCTTTGATACAAGTTGACTAGGTCCGAGGCCTCCTTGTCGTAGTGGGCTCCCCGTGGTTTAACGAGGCAGAGATGTATTCACTATTGACAGGCCACTAGTTAGTTCTTGTTAAGGATGTTGAAGTTGTCTAACTTCCTATCTTGCGAAGCTTCTGCACTTCCTTCTAATTATATCGTTAGAACGATGTCTGTTAAAAATAGTGAATAGATAAACTTTGAAAATATAGACCAATCAATCCAAAATTGGGAAATGCCTAAAGTACCTATAAAGGACATTTACACCAAAGGAAGTTTTAAACTCATCTCTGACTATTATATAAAAACAATAGAGAAAACCATCTTTGTAAACTCATCTTTGGAAAATCTAGAACTCCTTTCTAAAAAGGATATAGAAAATCTAAAAAATAATACAAAGTACCACTATCTACACCTAGGGTTGGTTCAACTTTTAGCCAAAGCACCAACTAGGAAAGGAATCAACTCCTCAATATTACTATGCTTAAGAGACTGTAGACATCTGAAGTTTACCGACTCTCTGCTAGGGTTAGTCGAATCTAGCCTATCAGATGGACCAGTCTACTTCAATGCTATCCCTAATTTCTCAGTATCTCTAAGTGATCCAGGCTTATTAAAAGCTTTAACATTAAATATCCAAACCTCATGGTTTCACATGGAACCGTCATTTGAGAATGTTGCCATTTGTTATAGGGTTTGCTTCAAGGCCATGAACACAATTACACCACCGTCTGTCATCTGTCCTGAAAAAGGCACAACAACACTTTTTCTCAAAAATGTTAGAAATAACGTAGTTACCCCAAAATCATTAAAATGGGATGATATTAAACTACCAGAATGTTGGAGCCTAGCCCAAGCTAATCATTCTACACCTTTACAAAATGAAAATGTTGAAGAAGTCATAGAACATCCAAACGGTGATGTAGAAATCAATTTTCTATCATCAAGTAGAAGAATCATGTTTGGCTCTAGACCTTCCACTAGTTACCCCAGGGGTTTTGACACTCCTAGATCTTCACTTTCCTCAAGGAATTCAACCTATGAAACACCTAGAAATTCATTATCATCTAGGATATCTGCATGTGAAGTTCCCAGGACAACTAGGGAAACTCCCTCTGAGTACCATTCTGTTATACTCCCTAGAAATAAAGAGAGAGACGAAGTAGGAAAAGAAAAGATAGATCCCACAATTAGGCCTACAGGCTTAACCTATCCAATCTATGAGACATCATGTTCTAACTATGAGCCATCAGAAGTAGAATTTACTATAAACACTCTTATAGAACAAGAATTTGAAATAGATAAAGATTTGTTGAGAAGAGACTTTCTCTATAAAGAGAATAAAGAAAAGGTCGATTGGTTTTTTGATCATTACAGTGATCGAGCAAGGACACTCATTAGAAGACAATGGTATGAACACATGAAGGATGTCAATAGAAACGTCCTATTCTTTGAATGGTTTGAAGAAAACCACATCACACCATTTCCAAAAACCTCAAAAGATATGGCTATCACAAAAGCCTCTGTTACATGGAAATTGGGTCTTAAAGATGAAGAAGTAGAGTCAATACATCCTCCTTTTGAACCCATAAAAGTCTTAAAAGAAGAAATACCAGCCACACCAATTCTCATGACAGAAATTAGGCATGAGCCCGCTATACAAGAACAAATTGCTGGAATCATGCAACAAAACAATTATTCCAATTCTTGTCTCCAAACTATTGCAAAGCAAACTGATAGGATAGAGTCCATCCTGAAGGATGTCAAATCCACCATTCCCCATAAGAAAAATGATCTAAGAAATAGTCCTATAATTATGCCAACTACACTCTCAATAGAGGTCAAATTAGGAAAGAAAGCCTCAATCACATTTGATAAAAGTCTAGAAGACATAACCAACGAAATCACAAATCGATTACAACAGCTAAACGTAAGCAAAATAAGTATAAACATCTTAACCCAAGATGAATCATCCGAAGATGAACCTATACATATATCTCCTGAAGATGTTCTTTCCTTTGAAAATAACCTAGATTCCTCTATCAATAAAATTGGATCATCCAAACCGAGGTATTCTAAAACAAAGAATTACTATAGCAGGCCAACATCAGTCGACCTACAATTTGAGGAAACTCCTGATCTTCCCTTAGTTCATTTTGATGAACAATCCCTTGTGGAATGGAATATAGATGGATTATCTAATTATCAAATCATGCAAACATGCAGCCAAATGCTTATATATGCTAGTGCATGTCGTGCACATAAGAATTCAGAACATTCTATTACAAACATGATTGTTTCATCTTTCACTAGGCAGTTAAAGGGATGGTGGAGTAAATATCTAAATAAAGCTCAAAGACTTGAAATACTATATGCCAATAAAAGAGACAAAAATGGGAATCAAATAAAAACTAAAAATAATGAAATTATTTTTTATTCAGTTTATACACTAATTGTTAACATATTACAACAATTTACAAGACATACTAGTACGGAAACTCAAAAAACTAGGGAACAACTTATGAATCTCAGTTGTCCTTCTCTGTCATACTTTAGATGGTACAAAGATGTTTTTCTAACAAAAGTCCTCAAATTTCCGGACTGTAGCAATGCAGTTTGGAAGGAAAAGTTTATTTCGGGTCTCCCTACTCTCTTTGCTGAAAAGGTTAGAGAAAACATTAGACAAAATCAGTATAGTTCTGTCCCTTTAGAACACATATATTATGGAGAAATTATACAAGTTATAAATCAAACGGGCATGTCTCTTTGTAATGACCTCAAACTAAAAGGTCACTTAAAGAAACAAAAAATGTTAGGGAAAAAGGAACTAGGAGATTTATGTTATCAATTTGGATATCAAATGAATATTCCTAGCTCATCATATAAAAAACAAAAATATTCAAAAGAGATTAACCCAGGAAAAACAAGAAGACAAAGTTATTATAAAGAAAAAAGGTTTAAAACCCCTAATAAAAGAAATGAGAAAGAAGTTACATGCTATTCATGCAACCAAAAAGGACACTTTGCCAATAAGTGCTTTAAAAGAGGATTCAAGAAGAAGGTAAATAAATTAATCCTAGAATAAAAAAGCCTTACACCAGAAGAGCTAGATAAATTTGTTTCAAAACTAAACCTTAACTATTCATCAGATTCTGATACTAATGAAGAAGAAGACAAAGGATGTCTATGTAACTGTTATGAAGTATCAGATTCATCTGATAGCCTAAACATGATCACCTCTGAGCAACAACTTATCCTAGATATTATAGATTCAATCCCTAATAAAGAAAAAAGAAGCAAGAAACTAACAAAATATCTAGAAATGATAAAGTCAAGTGAAAATTAGGAGACGAGTAAAATTGAAGAATACTACTCTTTTGATCAAGTATTGAAAAGACTAGAGAGAAAAAAATATAAGACCATATCAAATGTAGACATGGTTGATGACTTAAGAGAAATAAAACAAGAAATACGAGATCTAAAAGATAGAGTCAAAACTCTTGAGACATTAAAATATACTGATGAAGATTACACATACCAAACCTTCCCTACATACATCGGAGAAACATCTAATAATATGGTAGAGGAAGAAGGGAAAACAAATTACATATATTCAATATAAGAATATGTCAAGAAAAAATAGAAAGACCAAGTGATTATAAAAATTGATCAAAAATTCATCCTAAAAGGTATAGCTTTATTTGATTCTGGAGCAGACATAAATTGTATAAAAGAAAATTTAATCCCAAAAGAATATAGAAAAGAAACCACCCATCAAGTCAATTCAGCCACCAATGACTATCTACAGATTAACTTCAAAATACCATAAGCATATATATGTACAGAAAATATCGATATCAAAACATCTTTTGTTCTAGCAAAAAATATTTCTGAAGAAATTATCATTGGAACACCCTTTTTTAATAACATTTTACCTATTACTGTTGATAATGAGGGAATACATGCTATGCTTCAAGAAAAGGTAATAAACTTCAAATTTAGAAAAAGGCCTGATACTTACCTCATTAACAAAATTAGAAATTAATCTTAAAGTATAAACTACCTAGCAATAAAGTAAAAGGATCTTGGAGATAAAATTTCTTTTTTTGCACTATTTGATACAATTTCTCTCTTCAGGAAATGGCAACAACTTTGAGCTCAGGGTCTAATGTGATCCTCCAAGAGCCATTATCAATTAATACTGAAAGCATTGATTCTCATAATCAAAACTACATAGATGAGGTCGCTCCAACGACAAATCGAACAATGGATATTATGACTCTAAAAGAAAGTGAATATTGGCCAAAAGGCTATGACACTTGCTTCACACTAGAGAAAAATGACCTTTCTAAAGGCACTGATGATATTATTCAAAAATATTTCCCTAATGGATACCTATTTATACCAACTATGGTTACATATTACTATGAGAAAGTACTCCTTGAAACTAAGAGCATAAAAATTACACACTACTCCAAAGAGGTCTCCTTAGAGATTGAGCCACAATATTCAACCTTAAAGATCGAAAGGGTCTTCACTCTCGAAGAGTGGAACAGAGACGAGAATCCTAACATTCCTAGAAAGTTTAGGGAGTGATCTCACTCCATGCTATTTCAACTACTGGGACTACCAACAAGCCTGGAAAAATGTCATGTATATAAATAACAGAAATTACAGCCATACATGGTCTGTGAAGTTCGTTTATCAGACAGACATTCCTCAGTGGTGGATAGCCAAGTTTTGGTCAAGATTTGGACATGACAGAAAGATCTTTCCTAAATATCTAGATAAATGATACCGTTAGGAAAAGATGGTGTTGAAGAATGGACCAACATTTTAAACCATTTCTCTATCTATGGAGTACCATGGATAGTCAAGTGGACCTGTCATATATCTACATGTTATTACCCAGGCTCACTAACCAGGAAAATAGAAGTCTGGTGGTGGGAGAGATACAGCATGGACAAGTTTGAAAAGGAAATCCCTCTACCAAGGATTGTTCTTGGGAAAAGCTTTTACAAAAAAGTATTAGCCGATTCAAAAGAAAGGTATACAAAATTACGAAAAGATCTTACTGAAGAGATCACAGACATGTTTCCAGAACTACCTGAGGAACAAATACAATTACTAGTACTCCAAGAATTAACGGCAGTAATGGAAAAGGATTAGAGTCAAAAGGTCTCAAAAGAATCTTCACTATTTCAAGAAAAAGCCAAGGAAGACCGAAAGAATCTTTACTATTCCAAAAGGATGGAAAAGACTTAAAGTTGCACAAAGCATCTCCACTATACAAAGGAATATCTACTATTTCAAGAAAAGCTAAGGAAGACCGAAGGAATCTTTACTATTCCAAAAAGACGGAAAAGACTTAAAGTCTATGGCAAGCCTATGCAAAGGAATCTCAACTATTGAAGAATAATAGAGGAAACGTGGAAACCACTCAAAGAGGTCTCTTCTAAAGCAAAATTTCTATAAATAGCCACGAAGGCAATAAGAGAAGGCAAGCTAGTTTGTGCCATTTCGTGCTTACAACACTTGAGCCTTGTATTTCCCATCTACCACCTTCTCTAGCTCCCTCTTCTTCCTTAGTAGTTACTTGTAGTAGGCTACCTCCCTTGTAAACTCTTCTTTCGTGTGTTCTTCCCTTGTGTAACCCCCCTTCTTCTGTATATTGTAATCGCCATCCATTAGTAAAGATTTAATACTTTTGTGTGCATAGCTACTTGTACTTGTGTGCTTGTGTTCCGGTGTGTTCCACCGTGTTCCGCCGTGCACCTCTGTGCTCCGCCGTACCTCCGTCGTGCTCTGTGAAACAGTGATTGCAGGTGTGAATCCTCACACTACAGTACCTTTGTGCTTCCCCACACACTCTCCACTCTCTGTAAGCTTTTATTTGTTGTTATATATGTTAGGCCAAGTATACGCATAGGTACTAGCTTCCTTCTTAGTTTCCTGGTTCCAATCTGATTAATGCCTTTCGGATTAAAAAATGCACCTTCAGAATTCCAAAAAATAATGAATGAAATCTTTAACCCTTACACTGAGTTCAGTATCGTATACATAGATGATGTACTGATATTTTCAAAAGATTGTGATCAACATTGGAAACACCTAAACATATTTTATAATATAATAAAACATAATGGCCTAGTGGTATCAGCAAAAAAGATAAAACTTTTCCAAACAAGAATCCAATTTCTTGGATATAAAATTGAATATGGAACTGTTCATCCTATTCCATGAGTAATTGAATTTGCTAACAAATTCCCAGATGAGATAAAAGATAAAACACAACTACAAATATTCTTAGGATGCCTAAACTATGTTGCTGACTTCTACAAAAATGTAGCAATAGACATAAAGATATATATATATATATATATATATATATATATCACTGCCTACACGGGTAACTAACTTTAGTTACCTGTGAACTTTTTTGAAACAAGAATGCACATAATTATAATGAGACGAACAAAATTGTAATAGATAGACTCATTCTAAAAATACAACATGAAATTTTATTGTCCCTATGAAAATAGTAAAGATGATATTTATGACAAAACAATAAACAATTTATGTTGTATTATAAAACAAGTCTTTATAGTATAATTTGTTCATCTCATTACAATTTTAGCTATCTCGTTACAATATGTGTGTTCCTAATACAAAACAGATGCATCAGTTCTTACATTAGTCATCTCTCGCCCCTGCGCCTAGGGTTCCGTCTTCCCGGAACGCCGACCGTGCAGGTGGTTGTCTTCCTCCTCTCTTAGGTTAGGGTTTTCTCTTGCAGGTCCAAGACATTTTGTGGGTGTTAGATCCCACCCGAGGGCTAGTATCGGATCTGATGGCAGACGACCGAGCAGATCAGTGTGAGAGGTTGCAGATTACAGAGGCAGAAGAGGAGGTTACAGAGGTAAAGGTGGATGACGACCAGATTTTGGCAGAGCATATGGAGCTGGCATTGGTCACCAGGCTATGGATGGAGAGATCCTTAAATTTTGCGGCGATGAAGCGGACCCTGGCGCAGGAGTGGGGACTGCTAGATGCAGTTCTTTTCAACTCCATGGATCCAACAACATTCGTGATCCAATTCACGAACTGGAAGGATAAACAAAGGGTTTTGGACGAGGGCCCGTGGAATTTTGACAACAAGATGCTTCTTCTCAAGGAGGTGAATGCGGGGGAGCAACCAGGGCGGATTGAGTTCCGAGATCGCACCATATGGGTCCGACTATATAACCTACCTTTGGGCATGAGATCGCCGGCGGCGATCAGGTGCATTGTGGAGAATATTGGACTGGTGGTGAAGATGGACTGTGATGGATTGGGATGGGAGACCTCTACTAGAGTGAGGGTTACGATTGATGTATCAAAGCCTTTGAAGCGGATCCAGAAAGTGTACTGCAATCATGGCAGTGTGGCGGTCTTCGATCTGAAGTATGTAAGGTTACCTGTGTTATGTTTCCATTGCAGATTGTTAGGGCACGCGGACAGGGACTGCCCGAGCTTGGAGGAAGACGATGACAACAGAAGGTTCTAGGGAAATTGGTTGCGGGTGTCTCCCTGTATGCCTAGAGTTCCTCTTGAAGATGAGCTCTTTGGGGGGGGCTCCAGGGCAAAGGGACATTTTCAGTTCCAAACGAGAAGCAAATCAACCCCTAGCCAGTCGTGGGGGTCAGAGGGATGGTCTCAGGATAAGAATGAGCGGATAGCAGCAAGTGCGCACGGCATGAAGGAAACGATGGAGGCGCAGAGCAAGAGAAGAGAGGTGAACGATGAGCAGACAGGGGTAGGAGTCTGTGGGGAAAATCTACCTCCGTAGGACGATGCAAGACGGAACCAATACACAATGGCAGACCTACTCACAGTGTTCAAAACTTCAGCAACGGCGCCGTGTGGAGAGCAGCATGCTGGTGAAGATGGGGAGGTAAATGTCCACGGGGGTACAAAGCAGGTTGGAAGGAAGGAAGGGATGGAAGTGATTGAGCGTGAGCCTCGGGAGGAAGAAGCAGTGCACATGGGGGGAAACGGTAGAGCAAAGGTATAGATGGAAGAAAGCCAGGTCCACGGTAGGATGGAAACAACAAAGGGATGTGGTTTGGGGGAACAAGGAGTGGGCGACGTGAGGGAGAAACCAATGGCGAGCGGTGCTGGTGGTGGGATGGAACGAGAAGAGGGGAAGGAGGGGAAAAAAGAAAGTTCTGCACATAAGGAAAGTGGTGCTGCCGGCAGGCCTGGCTCGTTTCCCTGGGAAGGAGATGGAGGAGATGGAGAAGGAAAGAGGACGTGTGCTAGATGAACACAGACAGAAGCTGAAGCTGAGGAAGGAGATGATACCAAAGGTTACTAATAATGAGGGGCAGGGAGAGCAAGGGAGCAACATGCGGGTCACCAGGAAAAATAAACATAAGAGGAATAGAATGTATGTCGATGAGTAGGGCAATGAATCTATGGATATGGATGCAGGTACAATAGGGGTAGCAATTGTTGAAGGATTCAAGAGACAGAGGAAAGTGTACAGTGCAAGTCCGAGAGTTGATAACAAAGGTGAAACTCACCAAGTAGCGGGTGTTGGGGGAGCCCAACCCCGTGAACAACCATGAAAACTCTGAGTTGGAACTGCCAGGGGTTGGGTCGCCCCAAGGCAGTGGACGCTCTCTGGGCTTTGTGCTGGAGAGAGAGACCTAATATAGTTTTCATTATGGAAACTATGATGGAGGACATGTTACTTGAAAATGTGAAAAGAAGGTGTGGCTTTGTGGAGGGAATTTGCATTTCATGTTCTTGTAGAGCTGGGGGCATCAGCTTATGGTGGAAGGATGTGCAGGTGGATATTATCAGCTATTCTGGTAAGCATATTCAATATAAAGTAGAGGACGACAGATCTGATTTCAGCTGGGTAGCTTGTGGTATTTATGGATGGGTGGCGTAGGATCAAAAATATAAAACCTGGGATCTGATGAGACAACTGTTTGGGAGTACAGATGGCCCCGTTGTGTTCTATGGTGACCTCAATGAAATCACACAAAATTCAAAAAAGCGAGGAGGATCGGCGAAGCCAGGAAGAGTTATGAGGCCGTTCTGAGAGGTTATTGATGACTGTGCACAACTAGGCATTGACTTTGATGGTAATATATTCACATGGCACAGGGGGAGGATGTCAGAGACTCTGGTGGAGGAGAGACTTGATAGATTCCTAGTGAGTGATGAGTGGCACAATAAATACACGGGCTGCTCCGTAAAACACCTCCCTTTCAATATGTTAGACCATGCACCTATTATTCTGTCAGCACTGGTAGGCGATCCGGTGAGAAGGAAACGGCAGGCTAGATTTTACTTTGAGCCTATGTGGCTGTCCGAGGAAAGATGTGGCATGACGGTGCAGGAGGCATGGAGGGAAGGGGATGGGTTGGAGCTGAAAAGTAAAATCGAGAAGGTGGGTGGGAGTCTAGACAGATGTGCAGCTACAAAGTTTGGTGGGGTCAAAAAAAGAATTAAGGAGACCACAAAACGCTTGGGTGAGGAACAAAAGAAATGGCCGGATGGGGAGGTGCTGAAAAGATGTGAGGAACTTGCAAATGAACTACAAAAACTCCAAAGAGAAGATGAAATGTTTTGGTGTGTGAGGGCAAGAATAAAAGAGCTAAAAGAAGGGGACAACAACACAGCATACTTTCACCATAAAGCATCCCAACGCCAAAAGAAGAACACTATTAATGGTCTTAAAGATGAGAATGGGATTTGGAGGACAACAGATGAGGAGATCCTGAAAATTATTGAAAACTTCTATAGAGAACTTTTCCATATTGGGGGCTCTATTGAAAGTGAAGGGGCAGTGGCTGGTATACAGAGGAGGGTGGATGGTAGGATGGAAGTGATGCTAGAACATGAGCTATCAAATGAAGAAATTAAAAGAGCTATCTTCCAAATGTCACTTAATAAAGCACCGGGTTCTGATGGTATGAAGCCTATTTTTTACCAAAAATTCTGGCACATAATTGGGGAGGACATTGCAAATCATATTAATGGATGGTGGAAAGGGGAGTGCTCAATAAAGTATTTCAATGATACTCTGGTTGTTCTTATTCCTAAGGTGAAAAGGCCAAGAGTGGTGGGAGATTTCCGGCCTATCAGCTTATGTAATGTTGTATACAAAATTGCGACTAAAGTTCTTACAAATAGGTTGAAACCTCTCATGGATAGCATTATTTCAGCAAACCAGAGTGCGTTTATACCGGGCCGAATGATCACGGATAATGCTCTGATTGCATATGAGTGTTTTCATGCTATGAAAGGTGGGAAAGGTGGCAAACAAGGGCAGATTGCTTTGAAGCTTGATATGATGAAAGCTTATGACAGGATTGAATGGGACTTCTTGAAGAAGGTCATGGAAAAGTTTGGGTTTGGCTGCAGGTGGATTGCCAGATTTATGGACTGTGTATCCTCGGTCTCTCACACTTTTACATCCAATGGGGAAAGATCTAACACTTTTCAGCTATCTCGTGGACTTCGACAAGGTGACCCTATCTCTCCTTACTTATTTATCCTATGTGCTGATGCGTTCTCTACCTTACTTAATCTCGCGGTTAGTGCAAATGCCATCCATGGTATGCGCATTAGCCGGGCCCCCCAGATCTCACATCTCTTCTTTGCAGATGATAGTATTCTTTTTGCTAGAGGGAATAGGAATGAATGCTTGAGAATAGCTGAAATTATCAGCCAGTACGAGCAAGCATCGGATCAAAAGGTCAATCTATCCAAGTCCGAAATTGTCTTTAGCAAGAAGGTGATGCGAAGCAAGAGGGACGAGATCAAGGGTCTTCTGGGAGTTAGGGAGGTGGACAGACAGGAAACCTACTTGGGCCTACCTAAAGCTATTGGGAGATCAAAGAAGACTGCATTTACTTACATCAGAGAGAGGGTGAGAAACAAACTTTTGGGATGGAAGGAAAAGCTGCTTTCTAAACCAGGGAAGGAAGTTCTAATCAAGTCAGTTATACAGGCTATACCAACCTATGTCATGAGTGTCTTCCAACTTCCGACGGGTTTGATTGAGGACCTAAACTCCATGGTGGCAAGGTTCTGGTGGGGGCGAAGGTGGGAGAGAGGAAGATTTCATGGATGAGCTGGGAAAACTTGTGCAAATCAAAGAAGGAGGGTGGTATGGGCTTTCGCGATCTATCAACGTTCAACTAGGCACTATTGGCAAGGAAGCTATGGAGGTTCCTCACAAAGCCAGAAGCGTTGGTCTCAAAGGTCTTAAATGCTAAATATTTCCTGAATCATATATTGTTAGATGCACATCTTGGCCTTACACCCAGCTACACATGGCGCAGTCTTTGGGGGGAAAAATATCTCTTTGTACAGGGCCTTAGTTGGAGGGTTGGAGATGGCAGAAACATCAATATCTGAGAGGACAGGTGGATCCCGAGTAAGGAGGAAATTCTTTCTAGCTCGGGAGACGGGACAGTTGGTTGGCCCACTAAAGTTCATGAGTTGATACAGACGTATGGAAAGAAGTGGGATGTGGAAAAACTCCTTAATTTGTTTTCTAGGGAGACAGTAGCGGTGGTGAAATCTATTCCTCTGTCTACACGGGACACGGCAGACACGATATATTGGTGGTTGCAACATGACGAAAACTTCTCGGTCCGGTCGACATATTAGTTGGGGAGGCTGGGGTACGGTGGACTTAGAGAAACATAGATGCGAGTACCGCATGCCCTATGGAGCCTTATATGGGGGAAACGTTGGTCTCCAAAGCTAGCTCATTTTCTTTGGTGTATTGCTATGGGCAACTTGGCTACTAGAGGACGCTTGCATGATAGACATGTTTCTGATGATGGTTTTTGTCCCATTTGTGCAACACAAGTGGAATCCATTCAACATACGGTTCGTTAATGTTATGGGGCAGATATAGTCAGGCGGAAAAGTTGGCTGGGAGATGCTAAACGGCTTGGGGATTCTAGGAATTTTCATGACGATATGGTAGAGCTGTTTGAGTCATGCACGGAGGCATAGATGGATGAGGTTGCTACTGTGTGGTGGACGGCGTGGACATATAGGAACAATAAAATATTTAAAGATGAGTCCCCTGCCCCACGACCAATCTTACAGACGTATAGGGCGCTGATAGCTGACTACAAGAGGATAGCGGTGTGCGAGGGGGGACATGCCTTGGGAAGGGGGCTGGCCGGAGGGAGGGATGAAGATGGTTGGGGGTGGGGGCGACAAGGTGTGGACCGGTCATGGGTGTTTATACACTCAGACGCATCTGCGTTGGAGGGATCGAAGAGGGGGCTCGAGGCTGTCCTTTGGGATGGGGATGGAAACTTTGTGGGAGCTATTCAGCAGCACATAACAACCTATTGGGATTTGTCAGTAGCAAAAGCCACAACAGCCAGGATGGGACTTACATTGGCTAAGGAAAAATGCCATTCGGACATGAAGGTAGTACTATGTTTAGAATCTCTCTCTCTAGTGAAGGCGCTGAAGGACCTGGTTGGAAGAAGAGATTACTTGGGTCTCCTTGCTGAAGACCTACGCAGCATGGCTGCCTACTTTAGTCTTTTCCGTTTTTTCATGTAAAAAGAGCCCAGAATGCTCTGGCTCATTTTATCTGTCATGATGCTATTGACTCGGGAGGCCATACTATTAGACACGGTACTATGCCGATTTGTTGGTGTGACGTCGCCGAGAGTGACGATTTATTTGTACCTTGATTGCTTTTTATAAATGATGATGGGGTTTTGAAAAAAAACAGATGCATCAGTAACTAACCTTAGTTACTGACACGACTGGTGGATGAAAGACAATATATATGTGTATGTGTGTGTTTGTTTGTTTATTTGTTAGTGTTAACAAAAAGATAATGAGATAGATTAATATTTTGTATTCATAGGGCGTGCACACACACACAAGTACACAATATGTGACTATTCCCATATATACGAAGGAACATACAAGAATAATGAATAAAAGTACTTATTATTCTAGTACTTTCCCTCAAGTTCGTGGGTAGATATCATAGATGTAAAGAGGCGGGATCACCTCCTTACTAAAATTTAAAGGAAATACAAAACATCAACTTTTTTTAAAGAAAAATGGACCATGTGGAATGTATGTATAGTATTCCAAGTAAATAAGCATGATTCAGATACATATAAAATGTCAACAGCAGCGGAAAGAAACTAGTTATTACATTGCTTATAGACTCTTGTTCCCTACATGAGTTTCTTTGAAAAAGAAAAGATCATAAAAGAAACTATGGGATCTAGCAGCAAGAAACCTAGTCATCCTTGATAGCAAAAATTGAATCTACTACTCTTGAACTTGGTCCTCTTGGTTTTGTTCAACACCTTGATCTATCCATGGGTGGTTAGGAAAGCACCCAGCTAAATGGGAAGAAAAAACAAAGTATGTCTCAGAGAAAATGAACAAGAACAAAAGTGAAGAAAACTATAAGGAAATAGGGTTAAGATTTCATCATAAGATGAAGAAAGTCAAAAGAATGAGGCATAAGTAAATAGATGCTTTCCATAACAAAAATAGTAAACAGGTTGCATGTGTGATTATTATTAACTACCTAAACTATGTAGGGTTGAGGCAGCTACCTAACCTCAACCAATAGGTGATGGAGAGTAACACATTCCAATCACCTATAAATTTTCTATATTGGGGAGAGTAATACATTCCCCAGTGTGAATTTAGACATGCCCTGTCTATGAATGGTTGTACAAAAGTACCACTACTCTAGTTTATTAGTCTAATAAAATCAACATGCTAAGAAATATGGCAAGTAAAAGCATGAAGTAATTATAGATATGGAAGTGGGGTACAAGACCCAAGAAATAAACATTAAAATTGATTTTGAGGCAATTATAACTAAGGAATTATCAAAAAGGAAAATTAGGGTTTAATGATAGCCTCATTAGGGAAACTAGGTTTACATATATTCCCAACTTAGGTGAAAGGAAATCACGTTCTTTTCTTAATATATCCAATTACTCCTTCTTCACTACTTCAATCGATTCCAAAGATTGTTTTCCTATTTTCAATGTTCAAACATGAATTAGGGTTCACTCATGTATAAAGGCAAGGAAACCCTAACTTTTGGACTTTTCAAACAAAACCTCATTTTTGACCCTAAAACTATCACCATTGTCTTCATTAGATTTTTCTGATTAACAAAACATATAATTTTGTATAATTTGGAGTTATGAAGGTTTACATGTGTTTTTGGTGGTTTTTAATCATTTAATTCATTTTCTAAAAATACCTTTTTGAAAAACTCAAAATCAAAAACTAAAACTATTTTTATTAGAAATATGTGATTTTATTGAGTCCAGAACATATTTTATTTTTAATTTTGGACAAACGATTAATTAGTTATGATTTTATGAAAATCAACCAATCAGAAATTGCCACGTAGGCAAAAGTGAACGCTAAGCACCAAAGCCAAGCAAAAAGGGGACCCGCATTGCTGACTGGGCCCAATCAGAGCCGAACAAGTTAGGAGTCAAAGGTACGGACTTGACTCGCCCCAAAGCAAAACAAAACTCAGGCGAAAAGACATCTTTGCCCTTTGGAGGAAAATGAAGAGAAGAAGAAAGCAAGAAGGGGAGGATAGACAAAGCACACAGGGGATTCATCCCCTTCATCATGCCACCTCATGGCCAATGAGCAACAACTCACAATTTGGGCAAAATCGCATGAGTGGGACTCAAAAGCAAGAACACGAGAAGAACAAGTGAACGATCACGAACCTGATGAGCCAGTCAATTGGGACCGAGACGCCAAGGATCTTGAGCACGATCTACTGCAAACTCAAGAGCAAAATAGGATCACTGACGAACACCCATGAGAGCATGAGGGAAATTGAGGGTATGGTTGAGTTGCAAGGGAACCCAACAAACCTCGGGTAGGGTTATATATAGGTAAGGTCATGTAGGGAGGTGAGTAGGTAGTTGCCCGAACTTGCTTGGAGGGCAAGGTTTGGGACTTTCTCAAATTGTTGACAAAATACCAAAATATTAGGATCAATTGATGCAGAACCAAATTTGGAAACCATAGGATAAGAAATCATTCGATTTCATTAAGAAACGATCGGGAAATCTCAATTCAAAAATCCTAATCCGAGTTGTACTCTTTCCTTGTTAATCACGAGCTAGGTGACGAGTTCCTAGCCGTATGATCAGTCAAGCGATCAATCCGGGCCATTTGCTGGCACGAAGAAAGAAAAATACCGCACGACTGGATAAATACAATCCTAAACCAAATAGGACTTGTGTGGATATATTAATTTCTCTTTTTCTCTCTCCTCATTTGAAGGGGCAAACATGTTCAAAATTTAATAAAAATTGACACCCTGACCGATTTTGAGGTGTAGAATCTGAATATGAAATTATTTTTTCCTTTTGGAAACTTTTAATTTGTTAAAAATTCAAAACTTATTTTCTTTTTCTTCCTTCATTAATGGTGATAAGATTCCCTAAGTTTGATGAAACTTTACCCTAAGTGTCTTGGATACGAATTTGTCATTAGTTTCACATGTTGAGATTATTTGTTCTTTTATTTAATATATTGAAGGTTCTACACAATTTCTCTCTCTTAATTTTACCCTTTAAACAAATATTCTCCAAATTGAGTGAAAATTCACCCAAAGCTATATTTTAATATGTAGAAGACGAATTTGGAATCCAGTGTTACATTTAGAGTCATTAAATATTTTATTTTGTATTTTTAAGTTATCCTCTATTTTCTCTTTCAATAAATACAATTATAATTACCAATTTTCCAAAAGTTGTAAAACTTGTCACCCAAGCAATCTTATACCCAAAGGAAACAAATTTGGTTTTAGAATTGTCTTCTAAGTTCCACTTTTATAATTTTTAGGCAAATTATCCTTGTATTCACTTAATGGGAAAATAAATTCATTTATTGTTACATTATCCTCGACATTAGGATTTTCTCTCTTTTTTCCACACAAAAAGCATAGAAACTTCTAGATCAATTTTTATTTTATTCCGATCTCTCATAATTGGTCATTTTGCAAATTAAACCCATTAGTAAACTTTCACTGAGATATTTGTGCTTAATTCCTTACAAGGTAAAATATTGGGAACAAATGTAAACAAAACCTCAATAATTTCCACGAATTCAACATCTAGGACATAAAAGAAAGAAAAGCTCAAAAAAAGGTTGAAACTAATATTATACATGGATTTCAGTTCGTTACAACACTCCACCCGTTAAAAAGGATTTCATCCCCAAAATCTCATACAAAAAGAGAAGGGCGAGTACGTAACATTTCATTTCTAAGCCCCCAAGTAGTTTCTTCCAAACCATGATACTTCCATAAAACCTTCATCAGTTTGATCTCCTTGTCCTTCAACTGCTTAACTTGGGAGTCAAGAATCTTCACAGGTAAATCTTCATATGTCAGATTCTCTTAAATCTCCCAATTGAGAGTACATGAGAAGGGTCCTTCACATACTTTCTTAGCATAGAGACATGAAACACATTATGGATCTTACCATAGGTAGGAGGAAGGAATAAATAGAATGCACATTCTCCAACCTTATTCAAGATCTCAAATGGTCCAACATAATGGGGACTATGCTTGCCTTTAATTATAGACCTCACAATAGAACGTATAGGTTTGATCTTCAAGAAGTCATAGTCACCCACTAAGAAACTCACATCTGACCTATTCTTATCAGCATACATCTTCTGTCAATCTTGAGCAGCTTTCATTCACTTCTTGATCAACTAAAACTTCTCTATCATCATCTGCATATCATCAGTCTTCACTGGATCTCGTTCCCCCACATCTTTCCAATGTAATTGAGAATGACATATAAAGCTTCATAAGGTGGCATATCAATACTAGATTGGTAGCTATTACTATAAGAAAAATTTGGTAATGGAAGAAACTTATCCCATACACCTATCCAATCCATCACACATGCATGAAGAAGAACTTCCAAAATTTGCACTGTTCTTTCGGATTGACCATCGGTTTGAGGATGATATGTTGTATTGAAACGCAAGTCAGTACCCATCTCTACCTGAATCTGACTCCACAACTGAGAGGTGAAATTCAGGTCACGATCGGATACTATCACTTTAGGAACTCCATGTAGACGAACGATCCAATCCACATACAACTGAGCCATCTCATCAACCTTGTATGTGGACTTGAAAGGCAAAAAGTGGGCAGATCTAGTAAGTCAATCAATCACAGCCACACAACATCAAAACCCTTCCTGGTTTCATGGAAACCAGTGACAAAGTTCATAGTAATCTTCTCCCATTTCCATTTTGGAATCTCAAGCGGGTGCAGATGACCACTAGGTCATTGATGCTCGATCTTGACTTGTTGACAAGTCAAACATTTCATGACAAACAGAGCAATATCCTTCTTCATGTTTTTCCACCCAAAACTTCACTGCAGGTCTTTGTACATTTTGGTAGTACCAGGATGTATGGTGTACTTAGAACCATGGGCTTCACACAAAATCTTCTATCGCAAGTTCCCAACTTCAAGTATCCACAACCTTTATCGAAAACACAAAGTTCCATCCACTCCAACTAAAAAGTCATACTATGGTTTTTCACCTAAGGCTTTCATCTCCTCAAGCTCAGAACTTTCAAGCTATGCAAAAACAACTTCAAAAACCCAATAAGGTGTAATGGACAAACTAGCCATGTGAACACACAACTTCTCAGCATCTTCATCATCATCAGGCTATGGTTGCCGATAGGAAACAAACTCCAGGTTCATGGCCATACATACCACATTCTTCTTTTGACTTGAAGCATCAGTGACTACATTTGCTTTATCGGGATGATAGCTGATAGTAAATCCGTAGTCATTGAGATACTCCATCCATCTTTTCTGCCTTAGATTCAGATCCTTCTATGTCAACAAATACCTCAAACTTTTGTGATCTTAAAAAACATCGAACTTCACTCCGTACAGATAGTGTCGCCAGATTTTTAAAGTATGCACGATAGCTGCTAGCTCTAAATCATGGGTAAGCCAATTTTCTTCATTAGGTTTCAACTAGAGCGAAGAATAGGCGATCACTCAATCCTCATGCATCAAGACACACCCTAAACCTTTCTTAGAAGCAACAATGAAAATAATGTAGGGTTTGCTTTCAACAGGTAGAGCAAGAACAGGAGCAAATGTCAAACAACTTTTTAACTTCTGAAAACTATCCTCACATTCAGGTGTCCAAACAAACTTGACTTATTTTCTTGTCAACTTTGTCAGCGTAAGATTCAACTCAAAAAAACTCTTGATAAACAACTGGTATTAACCTGCTAAATCGAGGAAACTACGAATCTCAGATGGGGTCTTTGGAGCTTTCCACTTCGTCACATCATCTACCTTTGCAGGATCAACAATAATATGTCTGGAAAAAATCACATGACCTAAGAACATCTTGATCCAGAACTCATACTTTGAGAATTTAGCATACAGTTGATTCTCTCTTAGTGTGTTCAGAATGATCCAAAGATGTTCACAATATTGTTCTTCAGATTTAGAGTAGACCAACACATCATTGATGAACATCACTACAAACTGATTGAGGTATGGATGAAACAGTCGATTCATCAAGTCCATGAAAGTAGCAGGGGAATTAGTCAAACCAAAAGGCATGACCAAGAACCCGTAATATCCATAACATGTTCTAAAAGATGTCTTCGGGACATCCTCATCCTTCATGCGCATCAGGTAGTAGCCACTTTGTAGATCCATCTTTGAAAACACAGTGGCTGACTTCAGTTGGTCAAAGAGATCGTCAATGTGAGGTAAAGGATAGCGCTTCTTTATCATCACTTGATTAAGCATATGATAATCCATGCAAATACGCAATGAACCATCATTCTTCTTCATGAACAGGACAGGGGCTTCCCAGGGTGAAACACTAGGGTGAATAAAGCCCATGTTGAGAAGCTCCTAAAGCTGCTTCTTAAGCTTGGTGAGTTTTGTAGGGGCCAAGCGATAAGGAGGCTTTGAGATGGGAGAATTTTCTCATGCGAGATCGATGGAGAACTCTACCTCACGAGTTGGTGGCAAGCCAGGAAACTCCTCATGAAAAATGTTGGGGAAGTCCTTCACCACATCAATGTGGTCGAGAGAAGGAGGTGTAGCATCGAGGAGTATAGAGGCTAAGAAATCTCTACACCCTTGATATAAAATCTTTTCAACTTTGATGGTGGAGATGACAAATTGCCGATCCTCTTGCTTCCTACCCTTGACACACATTCTTCCCACAATAAGATGTAACAAACTAACTTTTTTATACCTCACAAAACAAAACATCTTTGTACCTCTTCAACCAATCAATTCCCAGGATGACATCAAAGGTGGTCATGGCAAGCAAGATGAAATCTGAGGGAAACATTAAACTAGAGATACAGAGGTCCAAGATTGGGAGTTTAAGATAAGAAGAGAAGATCCTACCACTAGGGGTTTTAACATCTAGAACATGATCCATATATTCTGATTCTATCTCTAATAGAGAAGCAAACTCAGATTATATGAATGTATTCGATGAACCAAAATCAAAGAGAGCTTTAACTGGATGCACATTAAGATGTAAGGTACCTTCGATTACTTCATTGTCTCCTTCATCTTACTCAGCATTAAGGGCAAACACCCTTCCATTCTTCTTGTCCGTAGGTGGATGTCGGCCTTGCCGATTATGATTGTAGTTTCTCGGGGGTAGGTTTTGTTGTTGTTGTGGCTGCTGAGTAGGTTGCTGAACTGGAGCTGGTCCTTGCCCAAGCTGAGGGAAGTTTGGTCAAATGTGTCCAGCTTGACCACACTCATGGCATATTGGTGTAGGTCAATCATCTTTATGGTGTTGACCATTTCTAATAGGGCACCTTCCTGGCAGGTGAGAATGCAAACAGCGGTTGCACCTGTCACGTCCTTGGCTTCCACCAACATTCTTCCTCTTGTTGTTGTTGTTGTTGTTCCCAGAAGACTAGAATCTCATATAAGACTCGATCGCCAAAGCCTTATCCACCATATGTTGGAATGTCAGGACAACTGGGGGACAAGATTCCAGCCAACGATGTAGCTCAAACCCTCAAGAATCAGGGTTAATCTCCTTTCAGATCCAAGGTCCACCACATAGTGCTCCAGGAGGAGGAAACGTTGCACGTACTTGGAGATGCTCATGCTTCCTTGACGTAGGTTGTAGAACTCTGCCTCTTTCTTCTTCAAAAATGTGAGGCAGATGTACTTCTCACAGAACAGCTCGAGGAACTTCTCCCTGGTCATACTAGCAGTATCACAGGTATGAGCCATACCTGTCCACCAGACATGTGTCGACCCATCCAGCACGTAAGACAAGAAACTAACCTTTAGTGAGGAGGACACACCATGCCTCGAAGGTATGCTCCAAAGAAAAAACCCAGTCATCCACTTTATCCACCATGTTTGGCTCACTCTCACCCTTGAAGTATGGTGGTTGAATCTTGATGAAGTCCGTGAGGGTGAACTCCTTCAGTTTGCTACAGCAGCTACTGCATTAGAAAGTTGCCCCACCAAGGTAGTCGAGAGTAGTTGGCGCAACATGGTCAACTCTTACTCAGGGGTTAGAAGAGGGGTACCAACATGGGCAGTAGGGACTGTCCCAGTATTGGAGGGAGTCATTTGGAGTGTCCTGATTGATGGTGTTTCTGGATGTGGCCCCAGAAGCGGAGTTGTTCATGTCTCCAAACAAATCTCCCTTCCTAAAATATAAGGTTTTAACATAAGATAACAGGAGTAGGTAACAAGAATGGCTAAGACTACTATTGCCTCTGATCATACTATTTCAGGCAGTCAATATCAGTGCAGGCCAGGCCGGTATCATATGGATCTGGGAGTCCCCGTAAACCAAGTTAGTTGCACGAAGGAAAATATGGCCAGCCCCCAGACCCTGATCCATTCTAGACACCCTTTCTTTCAACTTATTCCCTAGTAGTCGCCCAACAGGCTCTGATACCATGATGTAAAGAGGCAAGATCACCTCCTTACTAAAATTTAAATGAAATACAAAACTTCCACTTTTTTTAAGGAAAATAGGCCATGTAGAATGTATGTATAATATTCCAAGTAAATAAGCATCATTCAGATATATATATAATGTCAATAGTAGCAGAAAGAAACTAGTTATTACATTGTTTATAAAATATTGTTCACTACATGAGTTTCTTTGAAAAAGAAAAGAACATAAAAGAAACTATGGGATCTAGTAACAAGCAACCTAGTCATCCTTGATAGCAAAACTTGAATCTACTACTCCTGAACTTGGTCCTCTTGGTCTTGTTCAACACCTAGATCTATCCCTGGGTGGTTGGGAAAACACCCAAAAAAAGGGAAAGAAAAATAAGGTATGTGTCAGAGAAAATGAACAAGAACAAAAGTTAAGAAAACTATAAGGAAATAGGGCTAGATTTCATCATAAGATGAAGAAAGTCAAAAGAATGAGGCATAAGTAATAGATGCTTGCCATAACAAAAATAGTAAAAAGGTTGCAAGCATGATTATTATTGACTACCTAAACTATGTAGGGTTGAGGCACCTACCTAACCTCAACCAATAGGTGAGGGAGAGTAACACATTCCAATCACCTATAAATTTTCTATATTGGGGAGAGTAACACATTCCAATCATCTATAAATTTTCTATATTGGGGAGAGTAACACATTCCCCAAGGTCAATTTACACATACCCTATCTATGGGTGGTTGTACAAAAGTACCACTACTCTAGTTTATTAGTCTAAAAAATCAACATGCAAAGAAATATGGCAAGTAAAAGCATCAAGTAATATTAGTCACGGAAGTGGGGTACATGACCTAAGAAATAAACATTAAAATGGATTTTGAGGCAATTATAACTAAGGAATTTTCAAAAAGGAAATTAGGGTTTAATGATAGCCTCATTAGGGAAACTAGGTTAAGTTACATATATTCCCAACTTAGGTGTAAGGAAAGCACATAACTTTTCTTAAGTGATCCAATTACTCCTTCTTCACTACTTTAATCGATTCCAAAGATTGTTTTCCTATTTTCAATGTTTAAACATGAATTAGGGTTTACTCATGTATATAGGCAAGGAAACCCTAACTTTTGAACTTTTTGAACAAAACCTCTTTTTTGACCCTAAAACTGTCAACATTGTCTAAGTTAGATTTTTCTAATTAAGCAAACATATAATTTTGCATAATTTGGAGTTATGAAGGCTTACATGTAATTTTGGTGGTTTTTAATCATTTAATTCATTTTCTAAAATACTTTTTTGACATACTCAAAAATAGACATTGAAACTATTTTTATTAGAAAGATGAGATTTTTCTGAGTCTAGAACATATTTTATTTTTAATTTTGGAAAAATGGTTAATTAGTTATGATTTTATGAAAATCAACCAATTAGAAATTGCCACGTAGGCAAAAGTGACCGCAAAGCACCAAATCTAATCAAAAAGTGGACCCGCATCATTGAACTGGCCCAATCAGAGCCAGCCAAGTCAAGAGTCAAAAGTGCGGCCTTGACTCACCCCAAAGCGAAACAAAACTTGGGCGAAAAGAAAGCACACATGAAGAACAAGTGAACGATCATGAACCTGGTGAGCCAGTCAATTGGGACCGAGATGCCAAGGATCTCGGGCACGATCTACCGCAAACTCAGGAGCAAAACTCGATCACCAATGAACACCCATGAGAGCATGAGGGAAATTGAGGGTATGGTTGAGTTGTAAGGGAACCCAACAAACCTCAGGTAGGGTTATATATAGGTAAGGTCATGTAGGGAGGCGAGTAGGTAGTTTCCTGAACTTGCTTGGAGAGAAAGGTTTGGAGCTTTCTCAAACTATTGACAAAATACCAAAATATCAGGATCAATCGATGTGAAATCTAATTTAGAAACTATAGGAGAATAAATCGTTTGATTTCATTAAGAAACGATCGAGAAATCTCAATTCAAAAATCTGAATCTGAGTTGTACTCTTTCCTTGTTAGTCACGAGCTAGGTGACAAGTTCCTAGCCATCTGATCAGTCGAGCGATCCATTTGGGACATTTTTTAGCATGAGAAAAAGAAAAATACCGCGTGACAGGATAAATACAATCCTAAACTAATTAGGACTAAAGTGTGGATATATTAATTTCTCTTTGTCTCTCTCCTCATTTGAAGGGGCAAACAAGTTCCAAATTTAATAAAAATTGACACCCTGATTGATTTTGAAGTGTAGAATCTGGATATGAAAGTAGTTTTTCCTTTTGGGAACTTTTAATGTGTTAAGTAATTTAAAACTTATTTTATCTTTCCTCCTTCATTAATGGTGGTAAGATTCCCTAACTTTTATGATACTTTACTCACAAGTCACCCTAAGTGCCTTGGATATGAATTTATCATTAATTTCACATGTTGAGATTATTTGTTAATTTATTTAATATATTTATGGTTCTACACACTTTCTCTCTCCTAATCTTACCCTTTAAACAAATATTCTCCAAATCGAGTGAAAATTCACCCAATGGTATATTTTAATATTTAGAACATGAATTTGGCATCCATTGTTACTTTTCGAGTAATTAAAGATTTTATTTTGTATTTTTAAGTTATGTCATATTTTCTCTTTCAATAAATACAATTATAATTACCAATTTTCCAAAAGTTGTGAAACTTATCACCCAAGCAATCTTATACCCAAAGAAAATGGATTTGATTTTAGAATTATCTTCTAAGTTCCACTTTTATAATTTTTAGGTAAATTATCCTTGTATTCACTTAATGGGAAAATAAATTCATTTATTGTCACATTATCCTCACCTTTAGGATTTTATCTCTTTTTTTCCACACAAAAACCATAGAAACTTCTAGTTTGGTTTTTATTTTATTCATATATCTCTTAATTGGTCATTTTGCAAATTAAACCCATTAGTAAACTTTCACTGGGATATTTGTGCTTAATTCCTTACAAGGTAAAATATATTGAGCAAATGTACATAAAACCTTAATAATTTCCACTAATTCAACATCTAGGACATAAAAGAAAGAAAAGATTAGAAAAGACTAAAACTAATTTTATACACGGATTTTAGTTCGTTACAACATGCACTAAACTTGTTACATAAGAAATTGATACAACAACCATTAATGGATCTAGTAAATAGATTTGCCACTTGATCTTCTGATCAAACTGACAAACATGATTTGTTGATCTTGTATCTTTTCTTGAATGAAATGACAATCAACCTCGATGTACTTAGTTTGCTCCTGACAAATAATATTGGAAGAAATGTAGACAACAACTTGGTTATCACAGTGGAGCTCCACGATCTCAGACTGGATGTATCCAAGTTCTATGAGGATGATCTTGGTCCACAATAGATTTTCAGTTACATTAGCCATGGCATGGTTATCGAATTCAATAGTGGATCATTCTATGATGGTTGATTTTTTTCTTTTCTGTGATACTAAATTGCCTCCAAAAAATTCTAAAATTGATTATTGTTCCTTTAGACAAATGATTTTTAACACACCCAGCTCAATCAACATTTGAGAATTCATGTAACTTGAGATGTCCATAATTTGAGTACAATATTCCTCTGCCTGAACTTTATTGAGATATATAATAATTTGAATGACAACCTCCATATGACTAGTATATGGTTTATCCATAAATTAATTGATCACACTATTAGGAAATGATATATATGGACAAGTAACAATGAGATAATTAAGATTTCCAACCAGTGTTGTATTCCTCAATTAATCTTCAAGTGGCTCCCCCCATTCCTTATATAACCTAACTCTAAAATCCATGGGAGTACTTGAAAGTTTCACTCTAAGTAGGCCCATTTCTTTAATAAAAAAATAGTATATTTTCTTTGTGATATAATAATATCATATGGGGACCTAGACACTTCAATACCCAAAAAGTATTTTAGGAGACCTAAGTCTTTAGTGTGAAATATACTTTGAAGAAACTACTCAAGTTGTTGAATACTATGTTTATTATCTCTAGTGATAACAATATCGTCAACATAAACAATAAGGAGAATTAAACGTGAGGATCCTCATTGATATAATACTTAATGATTAGGATCATACAGTAGGAGATTGTATTCTAGGAGTGCATGAATGAACTTATCAAACCACACACGTAAAGACAGTTTAAGGCCACATAGTGACTAATGAAGATTACAAACAAGATGAAACTCATGCTGAGTAATAAAATTAAGAGGTTCCTCCATATAAATTTCCTTAGGCAAATCACTATGGAGGAAAATGTTCTTAATATCAAGTTGATGCAGATGCCAAGAAAAGTGAGCAGTGAGGGGAATAAAAAGTTGAACAGATAACATTTTAGCTACTAGAGAAAAGGTTTTGAGGTAGTCTTGTCTATATACTTGAGCATGTCCCTTGGATACTGACGAGCCTTGATATTATCAACAACACTAGTAGGCCCTCTCTTCACTAAGTAAACCCATCTACAACCAACAACATCCTTTTCATTTAGAGTAGGGATAAGACTCCATGTGTGCTTTTGTCAAAGAGCATTCATCTCATCTTCCATAGAAAGATGCCAACCTAGGTGACCCATAGTAATAGATACAGAACTAGGAACAATAACATTAGATATGGATGAGATAAAGGCATTGTACGAGGGAGATAAACAGTCATATGAAATGAAAATGGAAATAGGATGAAGAGTACACGACCTTTTTCCTCACAAAAGTGTAATAAGAGGATAAAGAGAACTATTGTTGTTGGCAGACTCTCTAGATTGAGTGGTGATTGAAGGAGGGTTTCCATCTTTGTTGTCTAATACTTATTGCAAAGTATTTTCTTCTCTATGTGGTTCTCCTCAGATAGGGAATTCAGATGACAAGATCTCAAGAAATTTGGGAAGTTGTAGATCTTCCTCAAGTTCCCATATAGATGGAGAATCTTCAAAGAAAGAAGTTTCTTCAATAAAAGTGACATCAACATACACTATACAATTGCGTTTAATAGGGTCATATCGTTTGTACCCCATTTAAGTCTTAAAATAATGGAGGAACACACATTTGGACACCTTTGAGATGAGTTTATCCCGAACAGGTCCAACATCATGGACACAACAAACATATCCAATATTTTTGGGAGAAACACTATAAATGAGATAGTTTGGATAAAGGAGTTGGAAATGTATGTGGTTGTTTAAGATGGATGATGGCATGCAACTAATGATATATGTGGAACTAAGAATAACATCATTGCATAACTCCTTTGAAACTTTCACATGTAAAAGAAGGGAGTTGGTTGCTTCATTAATATGGAGGTTCTTTCGTTCAACCACCCCTTTTTGCTGAGGTGTGTGTGGGAAAGAGGGTTGGTGAAAAATTACTTTCGAAAATAGAAATTGACTAAAAGTATGAGTAAAATACTCTTTTGCATTATCAGTTCAAAGAATACAATTTTTCTAGTAAAATTGAGTTTCTGTTTCATAATGAATACTTTGGATTATAGAAAAAATTTCTGAATGATCTTTCATTAAGTATAACCATTTGATGTTAGAGAAGTCATCAATAAAGGAACAAAATACTCATGGATGAGTTTCAAAGGAACCCAAAATGATCACCAAACATCAAAATAATAATCTCAAACTGTGAGTTAGCACTCATCTGAACCTTAGCCTTGAAGTTGGATTGATGATGATTTTCTAAATGACATGACTCACATTCTAATTTAGTAAGACTAGATAGTTAAGGATTAATAGTTTGAGTTTTTCCAAATTTATGTGTCCAAGCCAACTATGAATATGAAGAGGAGTAGATGCTACACATGCTTTATAAGTTAGACCGACGTAGTAGAGAGGGGCAAATTTTTACCCGCCACCAATCACCTATTGCGCCTGGTGGTCTTTTATAATAGAAACAATAGGGTTAAATGTAATTGAGGCTTGAAGAGAATGAGTTAACTTTCTTAAAGAAATTTAATATAAGAGAAACTCATGAACAAATAAGGATGTTGTTTTTGTGACAGTAGGTAAGGGTTTGATTGCTTTTGTGCCTTGTAGATTCACTTTAGAACCATTGACAATGGTGAATGATGGTAGTGATGATTTACTAGTGGATAGGTTAGAAATAAGGTTTCTTGTACCATAATGTTATATGTTTTACCAGAGTTAAGAATCCAAGTAGACTAACATGTATAAGAAGCTTGAGATATGAATGTGGTATGATCAACTAGATGACCACAGTGTTCGATAAAGGAATCCATAGTTGCAACAAATGATGACGCTTGTTGGGATGTCCTATACTTATAGAATTTATTTTATTCATCATCAGTCACCTGTATGTGGAAGGTGGTATCTCTTGGAGTGTCTTCAGTGGATGTAATATTCACAAATGGGTTTCTTGGAAGATATCTTGGATCTCATAGCATGTTTCTAGGTAGTGATGCATCTGTTCACAATGGGTACATTTTCAATGGCCTCATCCTCTAGGAGATCTGCCTCCTTGGCCTCCTCTTTTTCATTGTACTCTTCAATGAGTAGTGAAACCGGTATTTCTATGACTAATTTTAGAAGCAATCATGACGGATTTATTAGAAGAGGTGCACGAGACATGATCTATGAAGGAACGAGATGCTTCCTAACATGTTTCAAGTAATTTAATAAGTTCAAATTAAACAAGTATTTGACTGCCCACTCCTACATATTTACGTCAGAGACCAGCTAGGAAATTGATTACCATTATATAATATCTTTGTTTTTGGAATTCTTTGAGACCCAAAGTCAATGAAAGTGAAAAATGAAGATAATTAGTGATTTGGGCTATATCCCCAAAGTATTGATCTAGAGACTTATCACCCTATGGAATATTCTACATCTCCACAGTCATCACATACATGTGTGACATATTTAATTCATACATGAGACTGAGATGATCACATACAACCTTGAATTTCTCAAAGTCACTGGTGAGAATGACAACATGTACCTCCATGGAATTACACAAAATAGATAGAAATTTTGCATCAGTTTGCTCCCACCATTCAAAGTTTCATCTTTGGGAGGATCTACCTTAAGGTTTCTATACTTCCCTTGGCCTTTGAACCAAATCTTGACTGAGTGACTCCATTGAGTGAAGTTATTTTCATTGAGTTTTTTAGCAGTGATTACCTAATACAAATAAGGAGGAGGCTATTGGTACCTTCATGTCTTCTTTAGACATGATGACAATAAACTAATTACATGGAATGTAGGAGTATACATGATGTGTAGTGTTGAAGAACAAATTTTTGAAGACACAATATGTTTATCCCTAGCTTCATAAATGACCCCCCTTTCTTGAAATAAGCCTCCTTGATTTAGATCTAGAGGAGGAAAGAGGAGAGATGATCCATATAAGGAAGATAACAATCTAGGTGATGTCTTCCACCATAAAAGAGGTGACACAAGGACGGGAACTGGCTGAACTTAGGGATCAATCGCTTACTGGCGCTTACTGGATAACCCACTGAGAGGGAAAAAAGCAAAGAGATGATTAGAACTTCCTTAGCCAATAGGAAAAGCGAAGAAAGCCCAACTGGGAATGAGTGACTCAAGCTTATAGCTTTTTCTGTCCCACTTTATAAAGCAGCTGATTCGCATGATTGATGAAAAGTCTCAGGAACAGGTGGGGATAAGGAACTTGCTGTAGTAGCTGAATCGAGATTTGTTCTAGATGATGAAGATGACTGACACCATAATGTAGATGAAGACACATATCTAGGTGATGGATATGACGTCCATCACAATCGAGATAATGATCTAGGGATCGAGGTGATGGAGATGATTTCGACCATTACAAGAAATTCAAAAGTGGTATATATGAGTACTACCATGAAGAAGAACTAAAGATGACAAAGATGGAGATGAATTCCACCTTGAAAATATCAAGAAGACGATGGTAGATGTGGGTATACCTTCTTGATAGTTGCAATCATCAATTGATTCTTACTTAGGAGAATTAGGGCAACGCTTACTCTCACACTATGTCAACAGATAGGTAATGAGGAAGATCAACTTGTATTTTGTATTCACAAGGCACAACTATATATATGGACTTGGGTGGTTCTCAATAACACAATTACAAAGTGTGACACCAATCACATATATACAAAGAAATATAATAAAATAATAATTAGCATTAAATATGTATTGTTCTAACAACTTTTTTATTTATGTTGTGTACATGTATATATTTATACTCTTATAAAAGAGTGATATCTTTTTAAAATAATTATAACAATGCAAAGTAAGTTTTTTTAAAGAAATTATACCCAACATTGATGTTATGATTCAAGATAACAAGTTTTATTTTATTGTCTCTCTTACCGCCTTTTTTCCTTTCTATTCTTTATCTCATATTAGTTTCTATTTCTCATAGAAAAAAATGCCATTAATGTTTCATTTCTCTCTCTAGAAAGCATATTCTCCCTTGAAATTACTTTAAAAACCCTATTTAACATACACCAAAGGAAGAACATGCCATTAACTCTCTCTTTTTTAATATGTTTGTTTGTCACTCTCCTTCTCAATACATTGTCACATTTCATTGTTGTCTTCCCCTCCTTTTCAATGAATCAAGATATAATAAAATTACAGTGATTGACTTTATTTTCTAATTAATTTCCTAATGGTGTACAAAGTTACATTCACTTTTTGTCTCTCAAACCATACCCATTAATGACATCCCTTCAATTTCTCATCTCTCATTTTTGTTAAAATTTATAGGCCTTTTCGCAATGTGAGAATGATATTCGAATAGTAAAATTGGTATTTAGTAAAAATTTATATTAACTATATTGAAGACAATTAAGTAAAATACATAGAACAATAATATCTTTTTGACCTAGAAGAAGAGCATTTATTATAAAAATTTATATTAACTATATTGAAGACAGTTAAGTCAAATACATGGAACAACAATATCTTTTTGACCATAAAGAAGATCATTTATTATATAAAAAACAATACATGCCACTAACCAATTAAATTGTTCTAATTTCAAAAGGATGTACTCTCTTGAACTCTCTAAATTCTCTCCTTTTTCACTTTTTCTATTACTTATATTAAGATTATTGTTTCTAATCCCAAACCAACGATCCCCACTTACCCTCTCAGCCCCAATCTTCCCATATTATTATCATAACTTCTAATGTGATCTATCTATCTATTTATCTATCTATCTATCTATCAATTAATCTATCTATATATCTATCTATCTATCTATCTATCTATCTTTCTTTCTTTCTATCTATCTGTCTTTCTATCTATCTATCTATATATCTATCTATCACTTAATCTATATATCTATTTATTTATCTATCTATATATCTATCTATCTATCTATCTATATATCTATCTATCTATTTATCTATCTATTTATTTACTTGCCTACCTACCTATCTATTTGTCTATCTATCTATCTATCTATCTACCAACCTATATATATATATATATATATATATATCCTCTAAAGAGAATCCTTAAATTTCACAAACCCCCCATCCCCCGTCTATCCCTTCTTGACAATAAAAAATAATAAAAAGTGAAATCCAAAACTTCATGCAGACATCCTAATATGTATTTCTCAAAATTATTAAGAGGAACATGATTTCTTAGGGTAAGTGCATTGACTCTCAGTTCTCCATTGGGGTTATAAGATAGGTGTCCTTTTAGTGTTTTTCTTCTTAGGGATTAAAGCACACTAAGTTGGTATACTAACATGCTCTAAAAAAGTAGTGTCCAAAACTTAGAACTTTAGGATTTCCTACCATTGTCCCTCTTTTTCATTTTCTTTTCATTAGGAGGGTTTAATTTATCCTTGTCTTGACCATGGACATTGACAGACCTCCTGGATGCTCCTACTAAACCCTAAAAAAAACTCTAGATAGCAAATTTCTCATTCCTCTTGAATCCTAATGTATGTCCTAGGCATAGATCAAATTTAGGAGCCTCATCACAAGTCTGAGGTGCTAGTAGTTAGGTCTGAAGGCTTAAAGTATAGTAAGACGGTCTATGAAATCTTCATTTCTTCTTACTTCTTCTAGGATATAGGAAAACCTATACATAAGTAGAATCTTCTATACCTAGTCTTTCATGAACCTATCTCCTTCCTTAGGCAATAAAACTATTTGGTATCTTTCCTATATGAGTAAGGCATATACATATGAGTGGGTATGCCTTTGAATTTATCCATGGTAGGATAGGGAAATGTTTTCTTTGTGGCATTGTTATTTAGTACACCACAATCTAGTTATTTATGTAGAATATATATTACATGGGCTACCACTTCTCCCCAAGTATGCTTTGAATAATAAAGACATTTTCCACGAATAGGATCCAACCACAAAGGAGGTATTAGGCTGAAATCTAACAATTCCCACAATAATTGGATTCTTCTTCTTAGGTTTTTAGGTGGTACACTATGAGAATCAAAACCAACTTCACTCAATAATAGGGCATGTAAATTGTCAAGTACCAACTTCCAATATTATTCCTAGTCATCCAAGATCACTTTCTAGGTTTTCAAAGATCTACTTCTTGTTCCTCGTTCCTATTGAAACCTTCATTGAATTATTAGGTTATCTTGTTTTATCCCTAGATTCTTAGTGTTTCCATATTTTATCCTTGTAATAGGAACATGTATGTCTCATATATTTAGATCTTTAATTAGAATTACATGTGTTATATTTAGTTGGTGGAGGATACTTTAACCCTAATTCGTTTTGAAATGCTAATTTTGATTAGATGGGAACTAAATCCATGATTTAACAAAATAAATGTAGGGTTAAGATAGACAATATATGAGATGGATGAAATTTAGGGAAGAGTGCCTAAAAGATATAATATTTTATCCAATCCTTATATTTTTGTCCAAGTAGGGTTCACAATGGCATGGAAGTCCTCATAAACCAACTAGTGGTGAAGCAAAAATATTTTTGGACGTCATCATCTTTCTATTAAAACCTAATATTTTACTTTGACTATATAGGTTTTTAGATTTATGAATAATTATAAGATAATTATTAAAATATCTGCTCTCTAATACCAATTGTAATGACCCCTATGCTAATAATCCCACAAAATGGAGCCAATGGGGAAAAATATAGTTAATCAACTTTCATGCAACATGATTTCTACAAATAAACAAAGTAGAGAGATGTTATTCAAAGCAGTATTAGAAGTTTCAGAAGGGTAAAGTAATAAGAATATCCTTTAAGGAGTTACATAAAGATGATTCTAAAAGGGATATATGCATTTTTTCTGATAAGGAAAACTAAACTATGACGAGATAAATAAAATATTCAAAGTTCCTATCTAGATATTGATTTTTTTTTTACATTTTTCCCTTTGAACACAATTTAAAACCAACAAAAAAAGAGTAAAAATAATGGCATCAAATACAATGGAATATAGAGAGTAATTCACTCCCACTCTTCCATGTCGGTGGCAGAGGCCAGACACCCGGGAGGGTGCTAAACCAAGGCGGTTTGGTGGGCATCAACATAATATTTATGTGTTTATGTGAAGTGTAGAAAAATCACATATTCAGTAAAATGTATTTCTGATCATAAAACAATGTTGTTCTATAAAGAAATGCTTTTTTTCATTTTTTATCCATTTTTAGTATACTAAATTTGTGAATTGACATCTAATTTCAAGATATATAAGCTCGGTATTATCAATTAACCAAATATTCTCAAAATAGAATGCAAGTTTTCATACCAAATTTTCCCTGGGGGATTTCTAGGTTAATGGTTGTTTTTGTTTTCTATTTTTCTGTGATTTTGAGTTGATTTACTATCTTAATAGGGAATTATTTTTCCCATAAACATCCTCATGTGATTTTAATAGTCACCATAATTTATGTGTGATATCCAAAGGGGTTGCAAGGTGGAGTTGAAATTGCAAACAAATATTTGGAATCTTCAAAAATATAAATCCACTATGGATTCCCAAGCGAAGATTAATCCAACAATTATAAAAGTACACACATACCTATTATGATGTAGGATTATTCAAAGTACAGTTCAATCAATAGTAGATATGGTCCAACAATACAAACACATGCCATGTTGGGTTCATTCACCAATTCTTATTGCTAATCTTTCTCTTATTGGATCTACTGAACCCACGACATCTTATATGTGATACCATCATCAATTATTGAAATGTCTAATTATAGATGGCCAATTGGCCACACTAGAACTTGTAATGAAAGTTCCACCACTAACTCTTCCCAACCCCCTCAGCCACCCCTCTCCTTCTTCTCTTTATCACCTTCTTCCTCTAACTATTGGCATCTTGAGGGATAGGCCAATGCCATAAATGGGGAAGAAGACACACATATGAAGCATGCATCATCGTCTCAAGCACGAAATCTTGCAGACGAGCTCCAAGGCCTTTTTAGGTAGTGAAAATTTACAATAGCCATATATCATCCGAGATCAAAGGCGGGACTGGAGGGTCAACGATACCCTTTGGCGTAGCTGCTAGTGCTTGTGCAAAAAATGTTCTATATTATTTTTATAATGGTTCTCTATTTTTCTATTAGTCATTTTTAATAGATCCCTTCTCATAATATTTTCAATAAAATCTATTTGTATGATTAACATTTTTTTGTCTCCGTTTGTGATAACTAACTATAATTTAACTTTGTTGAGTTTGTAAACTCTCACATAAAAAGAGGAGATTAAGTATTTGTTTTGGACCAGGTGTTAAATCTTAGATTGATTACTTTCTTCCTATAGTAAAATATTTGTGGTCAATAACATATTATAAAATTGACACTATTAATTTTTTTGTTTTAGGTAAACACCAATTTGATCAAAACCATGACACTTAATGTCCAACTATCAAACTAAAATTTTTTTGGGAATGGATGTTATGACTGCCAGTCATGAGTTTTTCACCAAAATCATATAATATAGAAAGATAGTTATCAACATACAATTTTTAAAGAAAATGTGTTTATGTCGAACACACCATCTGGAACAATTTTAAATCTTACTATTCCAGATGAAGAATTTTAATAATCCAACAAATACAAACATTAAAAATTTTGGTATTGAGAGAAGTATGACAAGGACATTGTAAAAGAAGAAATGAGAAATATAAAACCATTATAAAATATAAATGAGCTTGTTCACTACATTCATTTGTGTGTCTTCTTCTTCAACATGTTCCATTCAAAGGGGGAGTATAGGGATCGAGAATAAAATAGAAGAGGGGGTTGAAGTGGAGTAGGAAGGGTGAAAGTTGTGATTCCATGGTTGGTGCTTGGTAGCCAATTGGATAGCCATGACTAGCCATTGCATTACCTCATGTTGGCTTCACGTGGAAGACATACTCTGGGACCACTAGGTCAAAGAGTAAGAAGTGGAAAAGATAGGGCATTGGGAATAGGATGAACCCAACCACACGTGCTAGCATGACCTAACCAAATACACTACTATTGAAATGTTGTTCAAATTTTCCTACATTATAACAAGTTGTCGGTAAATTTATAACTAAGCGCATTATTGAGGTTCTAGATTCAATGTCTTTTTCAATATTTTAATTATAAGATTTTAATTTTATTTGATAGTAAAATCCATATGGTTGTCACAAATACATAATATATTGTAACCATAGTCAAACCTCAATGAGATCGAGGAGAATAAATTTAATGCTAGATAAGAAACCTACATGCGTATACACATCTTTACAAAGTTCACTTTTCCATTTTTATAAAAATTAGGTCTTTCCCAATCATTATTATCTTATTTAATTACTTTAAGGAGTTTTAATTACTTTACCTTTTCTCAAAGTGTTATTTTTTCTTTGAAATAATTCATTTCATTCTTTGGTTTATTTATTACAATCCTTGCTTTGGAAAGGCATGTAAACACTAATGCCCCATTGTCCTCATTTTACGAGGATTATTGAGGTAGGAATCGCTACAAAAAATTACTTACCTCTTGTGTCTTTATGTTGAAAATAATTCCATTTTAAATTATCTTCTTTTCCCTAGAATACATCCAATTATAGTTATTAATAAAGCCAAATGTCAATATACTCCTTTATTTATTGATACTCTCTCTTATTTCTATTAACTTCCTTTTTCTCCATCCCACTCTCACTTTCATCTTCTACTAGTATCTACATCATTCCCTTACTCCACGCTCATGTCTCTCTATTTCTAGGAACTCTAAAACTTGAATACTTCTTTCCTTTAAATCTCTTCCTATATAATTCTATCACAAGTGATCCATACTCCACAATTTTTATGTTGCAACTCACTTCCTAGGCATCACCATATTTTCATCTCAATATACACAAATTTACATCTTCTCCAATAGTTAAGCACAACGTCGACGTTATGAAAAGTAGATAAGTATTGCTTGAACATCAAGTAAATTCTAACACCATGGCTAAAATTAGTTTCTGCTCCCTCTTCATAAAAATTTCTCGACCCCCACATCTGAAGGACATGTAGGTTTTGTAGTCACTACTTTCTTAGATGAGTATATGGATCACCTTTTCATCCCTTCCTCCTCACCTTGATTTATCTTGCTTTGTATATAATTTCTCTTATGATTGTGGATCTCTATATCAACGAGTCTTTTGTCTATTACTGACAAACCACCTTAACTTACATGTTGACTTCTTGCGAAATCACCTACACTCATACCTAGTCTTGGGGCTTAACAACCGTATTGGATAATTTGGGAACCAATGAAGTAGAATCGTTCACCATAAACACAAGTATGGGTTCCGTAGGTGGTAAGCTAGTTCTAGATACTTACCTGCACACCACCTTTATATCATCAAAGGTCTTAATAGGTGCATCATTTTTTTATGGAAACTACATATAATTATCTTTATTTGATATGTTTAATTGGGTCAAGAATAGTTTATTCTTTCATTTATCTAGGCACACGATATATAAAATAAGTACTCATGGTAATTCAAATGGATGAAGCTTCTTTTATTTGATAATGATCTAAGTTTTTTGTATTCACCTATATACAATGGTTGTGCTTATGTACATTGTAACAAGTATGTTTCATAGTAAGTGGAATTGACTCTTTATGATTTGTTCTAAGTGTGAATGGTTTATCATGATACAAGTTAAAATTTCATATTTATTAATTTATTCTTTATGTTTAATACTTGATGATCTATTTGGTTGAGTTATTCATCTAAAAGTGTCTTAAGATGGTTTATATCATTTATTAATCAATTATTTGAACATATATTACTGCCTACATCTATCTTCTAAATTTTCTCAGAGAAATAATTTACATTCCAAGTTTATGTTTTTATATTATCAAAAAGACTATATACAAAATATCAAAATGGTGCTTCAACACAAACATACAAATTCCAAATACGTATTATTTTTTGACCATGTTGTTTGGTTAAATATAAAGGAAGGGGTGGTTCAGGTGTACAATGGGGATGGATGACTCTATTACATGTAAAATTTAAGCCATAACATTCACGTAAGAATGGAAATGGTAGCTAATGTGTAATTGTTTCACTTATTGAAGTTTTTTAAGATCATTGAATGCATTATGATCATACTATAGTCAATGGAATATGGTAAAGTTAGTGGGTATTTTCCCTTATTCACCTTTTTTTAATTATTGGAGGCACTATTTATGTATTTTTTTCAATAGATAAATTTATGATTCTCTTTAAATTCTTATTATGCATACTATAATGACTATTCTGGGTGATACTTTTGCATCTTAGAAATGACATTTCAAATTATAATTTTCTTCAAATATTATAATTAAGAAACTAAAAATAATTGTCTATCAAATATATTTTGATTCTACTTAACTAATTTGTACAAGTAAAATACTTGAATGCCTTAAATATATTTCATACTTTTGATTGTGGTTTAAGGATACACGATTTTATGAAATATTTTATAATGAATATTTGGAGACATTTTTTCATCTTAGAAATTACATTTCATATTATGATCTTCTTATAAATATTACATTTAAGCCATAAAAATGAGTGTCTATAAAATTTATTTTGATTCTATTAACTAATTTGTATAAGTATGGTACTTGAATGTCGTAAATATTTTTTTTACTATTAATTGTAGTTTAGGCCTACTAGCTGCATTCCCTTTCCTTAATTACTATTTATTTACTTTGTAATTCATGATTAAAAAAATTGGTGATTAGTGTGTGATGTTTATTCTGTGAGAATTGTAAATGGAAATGGTTTTTGTGAATATCAGGATATGAGCCTATCAAAATAAAATTTGTGACCCCAAATGTGTAGATATATTGGGATCCTTGTGTAAAAAATTAGACTCTCTCCGCTTTTACTATTGAGTGGCAATATAGAAAATAAAACATAAATCATGTATATTATTAGAATATTGTTATTTAATTTATTATATTCTATGGGCCTACATTTTTTAACCTATTAGGGCTAGTTTGATTCTCTCATACTTGCCTTGTTTCCTACATATAGGGAAGAAATTTTCCTTTTATTAATGAGAAAATATCTCATTAGCCTCCCATCTTATTTTAACATGATATCTAAACAAGAATCCCAAAATATGATGCAACTTGTTTGCACACACACATTCACTAAGGAGGGAAATACCTAGTGTTTAACTTTAACACCAAAAATCAACTTGATAGCAAGAAAATGCATCAATCATAGTACAAAAAAGTGTTAAGCCCATGAGACAACTTAATTAAGAACTATTTTAAATATATTACTAATTACAATGTTTAGATTCAGTTGTTTGAAAGATATTATAAAAAATTGGAAGTAAATATTGAAAAATTATAATTGATTAAACCAAAGATTTCATTCAATCAATAAAGACTACTGGGGTCCAGGTTTCACCACAATATGCCATGCGGTTATTTAATTGTTTTAACTCTTTGATTTTAGTATGTTAGATTAGGACTATGCAGATTTGCATCCTTACAGAATATAAATCTCACTAGGATGAAACTCCAAACAAACCTGAGACCTTGGAGTTTATGGTTCATTGTATAATCATCTAGTAGAATTACATCCATGCTCTTTTTTGAAGTTCCAAGCATTCATTTAGTGTTCTAACCTTAGGGTCCATGGTCTCCTCACTAGGGATTACAACAAACAAAAAATGTGATTTATTGAATCATAGATCTCTGTCTAGGATATCATACAAAAATCTATGTGTTCATTAGGTGTTCTAACCTTTGGATTCATGATTTCTTCACCCAAGATTATAAAAAGAAGAATATAATCAATTAAACCATAGAACAAGTTCATAGATTGGAAGAAACACATCTAACAACATAATTTTTGGAGTCAATATCAATTTAAATAAGGTATGGGATTCGAGGTTACACCTCATGCCCTAATAATAGATCTAAACCCTCACATTCAGAATAGACACAAAGATCAAATACCAAAAGGATTCATTTTGCTAGAATCTACCAAAAATTTTATGTTTCCGTGAGGAAGGTGACAATTCATTCTCTCTTTTATTTGCTTTATGCTCCCAAAGTAGGCTTTGAGATGATAGGGTATGATACACTTGGTATTTGGCCTACCCCTCCTTCTATGGGGGAGGAATGTGACCAAGAAACCCAATATTTGCTTCCTGGTAGGGACTTCAAAGATTGGGTCCACCGTGCCAATTGATTGATTGGGGGTCTAGTTAGTCGACTGGGGTAAATTGATGCTCAGGTTCATATGCAAGTCAGTTGATTTGTTATAGGTCCAACCGGTTGACTGATGTCTTGATGCTTGGGATCATAGGAAAACTATTCAATAAGTTAGAAGTGAATTGACTAATTTGACTACAATAGAAGTCTCCTCTTTTTCATATTGAGTCAGTCGATCGGGTGACTTGTCGATCGATTGAAATTTTGGATCAATCCAATTCTTTCTTGTGTATTGACCCACTAGTGATGTCAGTTGACCAGTTGGAATCTTAGAAATTTTAGATGTGCACTTGATGCCTCCTTGATACTTACATCCTAGACTATTTTTAGGTTTCATCAATCTTTGGACTTAATGGGTACAATGAGTTGATTTCCTACAATACATGATGAAATCTAATTAAAATTCTAATTTTTGGAGAAAAAAGAAAAAGTAAAGCAACAAAATCCTAAAACTAGAAAATAACAAAACAAAGTTACTTAGAAATGATCTAAAAGAAGTGATAAAAATATATGAATATATGTATTCATTAAATAACCCCAAACATGAGTTTTCCCTCATCCTCTAGCCACCTAGAATTACAAACAGTCACAAAATAATGGTAATAACTTGTCCTCCTCTCTTGCATAAAATCACTTGCAACCTTTCCACATTTCTATTGTCAAATGACTCTCATTTCCTAAATTCTCAAAATTTAGTTTCCCATACTTTATACTCAATGTTGTTTCACAACTTGTTTTGATGTCAAGACTTTAGGAAGGAGATGTAACATTCTTTCTTCTTTTCATAGTCTCGCACAATATTATGAGTTCTGCACAAGAATAGGATTTATTGAATGAGTGGATTTGGGGGGTACATAGATTTCCTATGTAAAAAGTGAAGTGAATGGAGGTACAAAATAAGGATACCTCTCCTCTATTTGACTCGAGACCATTTCTTTTGTTGCAATTATATTGATTGTAAGTCTTTTCTTATTATGGGCATTAACATCTTTTCTTTATTGGTGGTATTATCTTGTTACATAGGAGGGTATGGAATAAGTGGTAGAGTGAGCGACGGTGTGCCACCCCAAACATGGAATATGGCATTGTTTTTGCATTTTGTAATTTTTGGTGAATGAAGGGGTAAGACGAGCATGAAGAACATGCATAATATGCCTGCATATCATATATTACGTTTAGTTCATTGGGGGCATCATATCATAAGTTCAATTCTTTTCTAACATGTAGCAATCAAGATATTTCACAAGAAATTATACAAATAATCCAAAGAAACATTGCATTTGATTCTTATCGATCCTTTATGGCTTGTCATATTTTCAAAGGTGTAGTGATACTTAAGGTCCTCGATAATAGGGTGAGTTCTAGCAATGACAATCCATGATTTTGTTACAAGAAAATTCACTTCATTCAAAGGGGTTCATTGACAAAACATGCATATAAGAAACAATTGGCCGACTAGATAAAGGCCATAGCATTCTAGTTATTATATGCATCATTTATCTATGAATCCTTTGAATGCAACAAATTCTGCTATAACAAATTAATGAATTGCCATTACTAGAATTCACCATGTCACCTAGGAAATTAAGTAGTAGTACTCCTTGGAAAAGATGGCACGTCATAAACAATTAATAGGAAACAAATGCAATGTGTCTTCACTTGATTAGTGTAATAGTTCGTGAAATTTGTTTTGCATGTTGTATAAAGAATTGAACTAATGTTATAATGCTCCCAATGGACTGAATTCGAATACAAAATGCAAACTTCATCCATTTTTACATTTCTTATGTCATACCCCTCAATTTTCCAGAATTGAACAAAAAGATAAAAATAGTGTTGAACTTCAAGTTTAGGGTGGAATACCTACTACACTACCACTTCTTCCATACCTCTCTTATGTAATAGAGTGTATCAACGATAAATTAAAGTTTCCTATACGCACACAAAAAAAATGCAATTAATGAAATTGCAACAAAAAATTAAAATGGTCTCGAGTCGAGTAGAGGACATGCGGGAGTACCAAAAGTAGAAGGGATATGACCTCCATTCCTTTGCATGTCTTGACATGAAAATAAGTTGTGAAATAATTGTGGTAGAGAACATATATATTTGCATTCTGTGATTCCAAAAAATTAGGATCACTTGGCCACAGAAGGTGGTAAGGTTTCAAGTACGTTAGGCAAGAGTGAAGTAATGATGTTAGTATTATTTGGTATTATTAGTCATTTTATGTTACTCGAGCATGAGAAACAATCACGTTTGGGGTAACTAATATGTTTTATTGCATCTTCAAGATCATTCTTTATGAACTTTTTTTGTTATCCCATTTTCTTAAGATTCTATTGACTTTGTTTTCCTTTTCTTTTTTAATTTGGAGTTTTTATTATATATTCTTGGTTATTGCAGAAAGTGTTTGCAAAACTTTTGGTAGTGTATTACATATATATATATATATATATATATATATATATATATATATATATATATATATATATATGTCTGCATGTATATATATCCTACACCAAAACGGACATATATCTACATACAAACTGCAACTTTAAAGTCCAGTATGTGTTTCAAAGGTAATTTCATTACTTATATGAAAAACATATATTGAACCCAGTCAATGGACTCACTTGCACAAACTAGATAAATTTAGAATTGCCAATCAATTGACCGAACACCCAATTGATCGACTTGACATGAGAAAAGGGGACTTATATTAAAGTCAAAATGATTAATTCACATCGAGTTGGTCGAATGACCTGTAATGAACCCAATCATCAAATTGACCATTCGACTGCATGGTCCACCAATCGACTAATTGGCCTGCATATGATCCTGAAGTTCAACCTACCCTAATCGACTAGTTGACTACTAGTTGATCAACTGGTGTGGTGGATATAGTTGTTGTTGCCTCCACAAGATGTATTTTTAGAGATTTAAGGAAACATTCCCCCCATAAAAGGAGGGGACAGTCCAAGAACAAACCACCTCATGGTGAATCACACAAATCCTCCATAGGGAACTAGAAGAAAGGAAATGAAAGGAGCAGTCATCATGCTCACGAATATTGTTTCTAAATTTTACCAACATGAGCAAGTAAAATCTTCATACTGGGGAATGGGGAGTAGCCCCGTATCCCATATATTATTTTAATATATTTGAGTTCAATATTTCAATTGTTTAGATGTAGTCCTCACTACAATGTGTTGGTTCTATGGTAATATTTTTAAGTTGTTATAATCTTGGGTGATAAGATCATGGATTGTAAGACTAAAACACCTATGAACTCATAGAACCCCAGATGAGATCTCTGATGGAATTCTATAATTGATCAACTATTTTTCTTCTTATTTATAATCATTGGTGATGAGGTTCTGATCCTTAGATTGGAACAATGACCGAAACTAATAAAAATATGGAGGAGACCTCATATTGGTGATGAAGTTTGACCCTTGCAAGATATACATTCCTCAAGGACATAAATTTGCACATTGTTTTTCTGATTAATTCAAAAGGATTTGAATCAATTAAAGCAAATATGTGCTTTATAGTTGTGAACCCATAAACCCCCATTATCATGTAATAGTTGGTTAAATCTTTGAATTGATTAGTTTTTTATTATACTAGATTTAATTTTGTTTTAGTTATTGTCTCTCTCAAAAATTGGGTTTTAAATAATTCTCTTAAAAATAGGTTCAAATAAAATTCTCAATCATGTTGTTTCATGGGATTGACCCTTTTCTGTACTATTTAACTTTTTGCTTGCTAGCGAGTTGATTGCTGCTTTAAAGGATAAACCTTAGGGAATCATATTCCCTTGTGAATTTGTTGTAAAAATGATTTGAATCAATCACTGGAGTGCACATAGCTCCCAGATTGCTTCACGATGAAGGGATGTTGCCATAACAGGTCAATGGATCATGGTCGACAGTAGAGCAAGGGTAAAATATCAAATGGTATCTGGGGGGTCATGGACTAGGTGTTTTTGGTCATGGAGATGTAGGTGGGGTGCAAAAGGATGTGTACGAGGTGGATATAATGCTTGTAATTATGTTGATCTTCCTGATGAGATTGAGCTCGCACAAAACTAGGGGTAGAGACAAGCTTGGAAAAGTGGACTTCTCTTGAGTGAGATGAAGGATTAGGAAGATACATCACAAGTTGGCAAATATGTTTGGGTTATAATAGTTAGGACCACACAAGGCTAAGGTTCAAAGGTCATGAAGTTCACCAAAAGCTTGCAATAATGGCGACTTGTTGATGGGGTATGCATGGGATCATATAGAAGCAACTAAGGGTATGGTTCATTTCATGGAGTTATAGGAAGGTCCAGAGTAGTCCAATTGAATTTGAGGTGGTGTGAGGGTTACTAGAGATCCTCATTAGCATTTTTGGCTAACAGGAAACTGCCTAGTTTGGTATATGTGCTTTGGTGCACTCCAAGCACTATACAACTACTGTCGGGATAGGGATTGAGTGACGAACCATCAGAAGGTGAATTGAGGGGGAACAAAGGATGGTGAGTTTATTTTACATTGGGGGGCAAGCAGCTGTCGTGGTCAGGGAAGATGTTGCCCAAACTTTCAGATGTGTGTCCCTCCCAAACTTTCAAATGATCGTGATCTTTCCAATCCAAGATGGATGGTTGGTAGTGCATCCAAACCTAATTATTTCCAAAATTTCTAGATACCACATATCAAGATACTTTTGAATTGGGAATTTTATGATAGATATGTGCCAATGTCTATCATTTTAACAAATGTGCTAACTGATATGGGTATCATTTAGTTCCCCTCCATTTATTATTTGAAGTAATTATTCAAACTAAAATAAAAGGTTTTCTAGTACATTTCATTGAGTATTCCCAAACCAGTGATTCACAATTGTGTCGAGCTAACTGAGTGTGGGTTTTGATCTAATTATATTCAATAAAATATATATTTTTGTTCACAATATGCAAGGGTTATACAAGTAGGGTTCAAACCATTGTGTATAATTATAAATGTATATTTGTAAAAGGTGAATTTATGCAATTTAGCTCAATAATATTATTGATACTAAAAAATTAGTATGTTACACAAGTGTAATTTACTATTATAGGACCATCTTATGAAGAGTCATATCCATTATATTTTAGATTGTGACAGGTATTATGTGGATTTAGTTTTTCTATAGAACACATATTGCATTGGGGTTTCTTTTATATGAACTATGTTTGACTCAAGTCCTATATCTATGCCTTGTGTTTATCTATAATGCTTCACGCCACAAAATGCGAGATTACTCAAAACCTATTTCCAAAAAAACACAAACATACGTATTAAAACAAATAGAGAATTAAAACTAATTTACAAAAACACCACATGCCAAAAACTTATCACATATGGGTCTACAACAATGTCACATGTATAACATAACATATATAATGGTGCTTACATCAATGTTGTTCTCAAACATTTCTGTCATTAACCTAATACATGAGATATTTGATTCACATATATGAACAACTGCCACATGTATACAACAAAAGGAAAACCAGCCAGAAACCTCATATCAGTAACATCTCTGCAAAACACATCAAAAACGCCCCCAAGACCTGAGTGTACAAGGATGAATCTAGACTCTATCACCAAAAGACTAGCATCCCATCCAACCTTTTCAAGTAATGCTCATGCACATCCTCAGGTGCACGATCTCTGCCTTTTCGTGCATGACCACCTAAAAGATATGGAAACCCATGAGGTGAGACCAAAAGTCACATATAAATATCCTCCAACATCTATTAAAGCACATAACTAGGAAGGTGGATAAAGCACTCAACAAGATGAGAAAATTTGATTAAATAATAAGTATTCAATAGATAAACAGATTACAGAACTAACAGTTATCAGTGAGTAGTAAAACAATTATTATCCTAAGAACGAATATGAAGAATGTGTATTTCTTCTATCAAATATATTGTACAAAGCAAGGCAAGGTGCATCCAATGTTATCCACATTTGTCCCTTGTCAAAACACTACATGGCATTGTTACATCTTTTATTATGCCCTGACGAGATGAGGTATACCATTCATGCACCAACTGACCATTGCTAAGTCAAAATCAGTGCCATACAAGGTCTATGGAAGAGCTGGAATCCATGACCCCTCCCACCTCCTAGTAAGCACGAGAAAACACCGCAGAGACATTTCAAGTCTAACTGCAAATCAACCTAGCCTGCTTTGGTATATAGGCACAACACTAGTGAAACTGAGCTACAACCCATAGTCACACTCCTTCCAGGGTATGGCCCGCAACCAATCCTATGAAAGTATCATAAGAATATGTACTAAGTGACATCATTGAACTACATCCCGCAGTTGCTCTCCTGCAAGTGTATGGCCCGCAACCAATCCTATGAATGCATATACTCAACAATATATGTCTCCGAGATTCTACTAAGGGAGAACTCATTTCACCATCCAACACTAAGATTGGAATAGGAATGGATCTATGGCACATGGCACTTACATAATTAGGTTTCACTTGATTAATTAAGCCAATTGGGTATCTTTTAGCATCAATAAAGTTACAACATACAAATCCAAAACAAACACTACTAAGGTAAGAGAACAGTGCAACTACATAAGATATAAAATGTATAAGGTCTGAACTAGTAACATCACCACCACATGATACTACTACCCCGCAAGGTCATCATCATATTCACACTGTCATGGGATGTCATTCCCTTATCACATCACTGGAGGATAACACATCACATTAGGCATATAGCTTCTTCCAGGTCATAGGACCAAATCACATAGTCCCTTTATGTACATCATCATATTGTGCCTCAACACTATACATAATCATCATCCTGTACTATATAATTCACCATAGCATTCTCAAAGATGTGTCATTCAAGTTCACATGCAAGGTTAGAGGTTTATAAATAGGAGAGAGTAAACATCACAATATGATGACCATTTCATGAGAGAAAATCACATTAGATTAAACCTCATTACTTGGTTATGATTAGATCATTATTTCAAAAACACTACATAGTTGATCATTCATGCATATCTACCCCCATCCTACTATGTTGTGCATAGGTAGCAACCATGTACTATGTATGTGTTAGCCATCCCATTTGTATTACGACCACCTTCATACATAGTGTCTCGACCTCACACACCACAAGACATCTCGACCGTGACACACCTCTACCTAGGTCACGACTGCGACACACCTCCACCCAGGTCACGATCGCGACACACCTTCACCCAGGTCATGACCACAATGCACCATGGCTAGGTGTCTCGACCAATGTGAAATAGGCATTACGACTAGCACATGAACATGAATGTCTTGACCGAAACCCAAGTAGGCATCACGACCAACACCTCAAGCAGTGTCTCGACCACTAGTCATACAAAAAACAAGGCTTCATGACCCAAATTAAAACATCTCTTGCCTAGAACCAATACTCTGTGTTACCACCCTACATCACTACCACAACAAAGCAACATTGCGACCCAAGACAAAGGTAACGTCACAACCTCTAATTTAAAGCAGATGTTGTGACCAAACATCAAGCAAATTGCATGTCACGACCCCAAACCAACACCTAGCTATGATTGATACACATCATAGTTAAGCGTCTCGATCACCCACAATAGGGTGTTATGACTAGGCGTTGCGATCTCAACAAGGAAAATGTCTCAACCTCCCAACAACAGTGCATCACAACCAGCATCAAAGCACAGGGCAAGGTTTTGACCAAGACCAAAGGCAAGACATCACGACCAAAATAGAACCAAAGACTTTTCTCGTCCCAAAATAGGAACATCATCTCGACCGAAACACCACAAGGCAAAGTGTCTCGACCAAAGAAGAAACATGGGTGTATGTCTCGACCAAAACAAAGACCAAACAAAAATAAAACCAAACATCAACAAAATCAAAACTCATGGATCCAAGATCATCAAACCCTAAAACAAGCACCATGGAGATCATCTTGTAAAACCTCTTGGGAGATGAAAGCTAAACTTCAAGACATGTGGGAGAACATCCAAAATTCCAAGGTAGAACATGAAAACCAAAATTTAGATCATGGTGATAAAACCAAATCTCAAGATAATGTGAAACCATATTCCCAAAATCACTTAGAAAACGTGCACATAGAGGTTAGGGTTTAATAAAGAGAGTTATCTTCATGAGAAAACTACAAAGTCTTAACCCTAGATTAAAAGAACATCATATATCATTTTAACACCATCTTTAGATATGGAAACAACAACATGCAAGAACAAGATAAGGAGCAAGTAATAGATAAGGTTAAGAGTTATATAACCTGCCTATTTTGAAGAGAAAACAAGCTCCAAGCTCAAGCTCCAAAAGAGGGAAGGAATATCCAACAAGGATCACCACTTCAGCCATAAGATCACCTCCAAAAAGAAGAACACCTTGGCCAAAGGTAGCTCAAGAAAAAGGGCAAGGAAACCCTAGGACGAACTAAGGAAGAAAAGGGGGAAAAGAGAAGAAAGCATCCTCATACTAGTTACCACCATGGAAGAGGAATTTCTCTCAAGGTGACCACTAGGGTAGAACCCTAGTCTACGGCCAAGGAAAGAAGAAGAAGAATATGGAGGTTCCAAAGAGAAATGTGATCAAGATGGTAAAACTACTTACTAAGGGAAGAAACCACCACAAGGAGGCATATCTAGCTATTGGCACCACATGCAAGGAATCTCGATCACCAAGCTCCAAGGATCAACTCTCCTTGCTCCACCAAGCTCCAAGGAAAAGCAAGCAAGGAAGGAGAAGGATAAGGGCCAAAATGGGTCACTTGCATGGAGAGAAGATGGCTTATATTGAAAACAAGGAGATAAATAGGGTGAGAGTGTTAACTCAAGGTCAATTAGGTCAATGTTGACTCACGTCTAAATTGACTAAACCCGTGTTTTGATGATGACTAACCATTCCACATATTGGTGTCTAATGTCTCTACTTGAGTGATTTCATATTAGGTATAGACACACTCCAATAGCCCTAACTTGCGCATCTCAAATTGGAGAAAAGACAAGTCAAACTCATACAAGTGCACATTTTTGTAATATGATGTATATCCATTAGAATCATGTTGTAAATCACTTGTAATGATTGTATGACTTGTAATTAAGCTTAGAAAAATATCAGGAGCACTTAGATCGAATATTAGATCACTTTTGATGCAACTTTGAAAATTGATTACAGGCACTTTGTCGGTCGAGTTTTCCAGCCTGAAAACTCGACCGATCATCCTTGATCAATTTTCTGAAGATTGCATCGGTCGAGTTGTGTTTACACAAAACTCGACCGATGGAGTAATTGACCAATTCAATTTTCATTGGTCGGTCGAGTTTCCTCAGAACAAACTCGACCGATGGTCGGAATATCGGCTTTGTCTTTTACTCTATCGGTCGAGTTACCCCTATAGAAACTCGACTGATTGCACTGTACGGAAAAGTGGAGAAAAGTGCTTCTAGCCATTGTGGAGTTGCAACAAGTAAAAATAGATCTGTTGCAAGCCACAAAATGGCTAGTTTTTGGCACCAAGTGTTCCCAAAGGCTAAGAGGCATCTCCATCTATAAATAGGACCCCTTGGGCTTCATTCCAAGGTTGAGCATTCAATGCAAACTCCATGTGAGGTTCCTATTCTATAGTTGAGTGCTTCCTACAGACTCCTCTCTCTCTCTAAGCTTAATCACTTGCTACATCCATTAGAGTGAGTAGGAAATCTGTAAGAGAGCTATTCCTACTTGTATATCTCTCACTTCCACCACCTCCCCATCTCTCATTTGCAATCATGAAGATGAAGGTTCTCTCTCATTGTCCAAGAGAGGTGAAGAAGAATAAGGGAAGGAGTCCCTTGGTGAAGATCAAGGCTGAAGACTTGGAGCTAGAGTGGGTAAGCCCTTGGTGAATGCATAAGACTCCTTGCTCAAGTGGGTAAGTCCTTGGTGGAAGCTTCTCCGAGTGAAGGTGAAGTCAAAAGTTGAAGATCCAAGAAGAGTGGGTGATCCCTGCAAGGCTGAAGACTTGTGCAAGAGTGGGTAAGTCCTTGGAGAAGGCCGAAGACTCTTGAAAAGTGGGTAAGTCCTTGGTAAGGTTGAAGACTCTTTGTATTGGATAGGTAAGTTTTTTGTTTGTCCATGCATTGTATGTCTTATGAATGAATATAAGAGTGTAATAGTTTGGAAGTCCTAGAGGTTAACCTCTCTAGGCAAGTGGACTGACACACTTCTAGTTTGAAGTGTGGAACCACTCTAAATAGATTGTCTAATTGGTGCATGTTCAATCTCTCTCTCTCTCTTGCTATGTATGTTTTAGTTGCACTCAAATTACCTATTTAGCAACCTTATCTTGTCATATATTGTGAAGGTTTAATGAGTTTTGTTTAAGTGCTTTCAGCTCTATTCACCCCCCTCTAGAGTATATAATCACCCATCTAGGATCCAACAATTGGTATCAGAGCGGGTCTTCTCCAAGCATACTTCAACAAGTAGGAGAAGATGGGTGACTACCACAGAGGGAGATACTTGAGCAGCCTTCCAATCTTTGATGGGAGCAATTTCCTCTATTGGAGAAGAAGGCTCCAATTCTACATCCAAGGATCAAGTCTTGAGATGTGGCAAATGGTGAACAACCCATACATGCTATCAAAGACAAAGATTGAAGAATGGGATGAAGATACCTTAAGGAAAGCAACCTTGAATGCTAGAGCCATGCACATCCTCTATGCTTCCATGACCCCCACCGAGTTCAACCAGATTTCTTATTGTGAGACATACTATGAGGTATGGAGAAAGCTATGCATCACTTATGAAGGGACGGATCAAGTGAAGGAAAGCAAAGTCTACATGCTCAAAGGGCTGTTTGAGAACTTCAAGATGGGAAAGGAGGAAAGCATAGCCAACATGTACTCAAGGCTCAACACCATTGTGAATGGTCTTTCTGTTCTAGGACATCCTATGTCTAGTGGAGAGATCAACTCAAAGATCCTTAGAACTCTCCCTAAGAGATGGGAACCTAAGGTAACTTCCATTGAAGAAGCAAGGTCTCTTAAGAATATTCCTATTGAAGAGCTCATTGGAAATCTACAAGCACATGAAGCCACACTTGAAAAGAGGGAGGAAGTAGAAAGACTAGAGAAAAAAAAGCTAAAGAAAATGAAGAAGGCTGAAACGAAGGCTCAAATTGAAGCTATCATGCAACAAGTCTCTCCATCCTCTCAAGTTAAAGAAGATGTCATGTACTCCAAGGGTAAATTCTACAAAGGCAAGTCCTCCTCAATCTGGTGCTTCACATGTGGAAAGAAGGGTCACTACAAGGAAGATTGCCCACAAGGCAAAAAGACCCATCTTCCCAAGATGAAGGAGAAATGGAACTCAAGCTCAAGTGAAGATTCAAGTGAAGGATCAAGCTCAAGCTCTAGTGATGAAGGAGAATGTCATTTTGCTCTTGTAGCATCAACAAGTGAAGACTCAAGTGAGGTAAATCTAAACTCTTTAGATAAAGAATCTTTGATTGCTATTATTCATGATATTTGTGCCTCTCTTAAGTCCTCTAAAAGGAAAAGGAAAAAGCTTGCTAAAATTGTTGATAATTTGCATGTAAAATTATATGATCTTGAACATGCTAATTCTTGCTCGCTTGATAATAAAAATGATTTTCTTAGCCAAGTAGACTCTCTTAAACTTGAAAATGCTAGTTTTCTTGATAAGACTAGATTTCTAGAAGCTCAACCTCTCATGCCTAGTTCTAATGAAGAGCATACTTTAATTGTTGATTCTCTCATGCATGACATTGATGTTCTTAAATCTGAAAACAAGGACAAAGATTTTGTTTTGCAAGAGTTAGAAATAGAAAATGCCTCCTTGCTTGCTAAAATCAATGGGCATGAACCTTGTTCTAGTTATACTAATAGAGAGAATGATGTTTCTGCTCTTCATATTGTTAGAGATTCTTATTTAACTAAAACTCTTTGCTTAGAAAATGATCTTTTGCATGCTAGAGATAATATCAATCATTTGTCTTCTACCATTACCTCTCTTATGCATGATAATGATAGTTTGAGATCTTCTTTGCAAAGATTCTTAGTTAGTAAAAAGAGTCTTGATGACATCCTACACCATTCTACTAAACAAATTGGTAGACATGGTTTGGGGTATGATAGTAGTCAAGGGAACAAAAAAGATAAAGGACCTCCAATATTCCATGGAGAATCCTCTAGTTCCAAGACTATGGGCACATGCAACTATTGCAATGAAATTGGTCATTATTCTATTTGTTGTCCTTTTAGGAAAGCACCCAAGAGAAATAAGACTTGGGTTGCTAAACTAACCCCTCCGGACCCAAAAACATGATTGGGGACCATTTCATCTTTCTTCTTGTAGGTACTTGCAAATGGATTGACTTGAGCTATTGAATTGCAAATTGACTTGTCAATCCACATGAAAGAAGAAAGGTGAGATGTGTAGAGGGTGACAACAAATGGAAAAAGGAATGGTACGCACAAAGGTAATGTTTCTCTTGCTTTTAACCAATCCTAACTTGTTTTTGTCAAGTTAGTGTGCACTATACATATTGTTTTTGAGTCAAAAGTGGTATTTTTGTGTTTCTCTTCACACTCTTTCTCAAAAACTATTTCTAATGCTTCTATAGTGCATTACTAACTTGCTCAGACATGTTTAGATATGGTTTGTATATTTAGCATGCCTTTAAATATCTTTTTATGAAATATATGTGCTTTTTGACAACTGATCTGTCGGTCGAGTTTGCCCTGCTTGAAATTCAACCGATAGGCACCAATGGGTGTTGCCAGCAGTTTTCATCGGTCGAGTTGTCAAGGCACAGAACTCGACTGATAACATTGTGCACAGAATACACAGTTGGCTTATTGAATGAGAATTTCCCTCTCAACTAGATTTTCTCAACCAATAGACTTATTCTTTGGCACTCTCATTTGGTACCTTTATATATGCATATGGCCATGTTCTATTTTTCTTATCTTGCTTACAACTCTATCTCTCTATTTGCTCTAAATTGGTATATCTATATCTTGCAATTATTTGCTTTGAGTTGTTTTGCAGGTTTTGATGATGATCTCTTTGGATCTGTTGGTTGTGTCTTAAATTGCTTCCATTGTGCTCTAACTTGCTACATCTATCTAGGTGTATATCTTGTTTTGATACAACCTTGAGGTTCTTAGTGGTAATCATCTTATGGGTACATGGATCTACATTATATGTAGAAATTGGAATATATTTTTGGATTTTATGCATATTTTGCTCCAGTTTTAGTTTTTGGTGCAAAACTAGTGTTTTTCATGCAGAAACAACCTTCTGAGCAAGACTCATCGCTTTGCGATGAGCTCTGATGGTTTTTGGTCAAAATCCGTCATCTTGAGGGTCAAAATTATGTTTTATTATTTTTATGCAGCACTTCATCTTGCATTTTGGGTTTTTCAAGTATATGCTTTAACTTTCCTTTCTTTCGATGCTTGGACAAGCCCCTATCTGTGTTCTTCTACTCTCCTTATATACATTTGTGTTATCTCCTTTTTCTTTAACAAGTGATGTTTCTTATTTCTTCATAACCCCACTTTTTGAAATGACAAAGGGGGAGAAAGGTATGTCTTTTTTTGACAAAAGAGGAAGAAGGCATGTCTTACATGAAGAAGAGAAGTATGTTCATGTAAAGGGAGAAGGTAAAGGAGGAGACATATATGTTGACTCAAGGTCAATTAGGTCAATGTTGACTCACGTCTAAATTGACTAAACCCGTGTTTTGATGATGACTAACCATTCCACATATTGGTGTCTAATGTCTCTACTTGAGTGATTTCAGATTAGGTATAGACACACTCCAATTGCCCTAACTTGTGCATCTCAAATTGGAGAAAAGACAAGTCAAAGTCATACAAGTGCACGTTTTTGTAATATGATGTATATCCATTAGAATCATGTTGTAGATCACTTGTAATGATTGTATGACTTGTAATTAAGCTTAGAAAAATATCAGGAGCACTTAGATCGAATATTAGAGCACTTTTCATGCAACTTTGAAAATTGATTACAGGCACTTTGTCGGTCGAGTTTTCCAGCCTGAAAACTCGACCGATCATCCTTGATCAATTTTCTGAAGATTGCATCGGTCGAGTTGTGTTTACACAAAACTCGACCGATGGAGTAATTGACCAATTCGATTTTCATTGGTCGGTCGAGTTTCCTCAGAACAAACTCGACCGATGGTCTGAATATCGGCTTTGTCTTTTACTCTATCGGTCGAGTTACCCCTATAGAAACTCGACCGATTGCACTGTATGGAAAAGTGCAGAAAAGTGCTTCTAGCCGTTGTGGAGTTGCAACAAGTGAAAATAGATCTGTTGCAAGCCACAAAACGGCTAGTTTTCGGCCCCAAGTGTTCCCAAAGGCTAAGAGGCATCCCCAGCTATAAATAGGACCCCTTGGGCTTCATTCCAAGGTTGAGCATTCAATGCAAACTCCATGTGAGGTTCCTATTCTATAGTTGATTGCTTCCTACAGCCTCCTCTCTCTCTCTCTCTAAGCTTAATCACTTGCTACATCCATTAGAGTGAGTAGGAAATCTGTAAGAGAGCTAGTCCTACTTGTATATCTTGTGAGGCTCTCACTTCCACCACCTCCCCATCTCTCATTTACAATCATGAAGATGAAGGTTCTCTCTCTTGTCCAAGAGAGGTGAATAAGAACAAGGGAAGGAGTCCCTTGGTGAAGATCAAGGTTGAAGACTTGGAGCTAGAGTGGGTAAGCCCTTGGTGAAGGCAGAAGACTCCTTGCTCAAGTGGGTAAGTCCTTGGTGGAAGCTTCTCCGAGTGAAGGTGAAGTCAAAAGATGAAGATCCAAGAAGAGTGAATGATCCCTACAAGGTTGAAGACTTGTGCAAGAGTGGGTAAGTCCTTGGAGAAGTCCGAAGACTCTTGCAAAGTGGGTAAGTCCTTGGTAAGGTTGAAGACTCTTTGTATTGGATAGGTAAGTGTTTTGTTTGGTCATGCATTGTATGTCTTATGAATGAATATAAGAGTGCAATAGTTTGGAAGTCCTAGAGGTTGACCTCTCTAGGCAAGTGGACTGACACACTTCTAGTTTGAAGTGTGGAGCCACTCTAAATAGCTTGTCTAATTGGTGCATGTTCAATCTCTCTCTCTCCCTTGCTATGTATGTTTTAGTTGCACTCAAATTACCTATTTAGAAACCTTATCTTGTCATATATCGTGAAGGTTTAATGAGTTTTGTTTAAGTGCTTTCAGCTCTATTCACCCCCCCTCTAGAGCATCTAATCGCCCATCTAGGATCCAACAGAGAGATGAGGTGTCAACAAGATAGGGCTCAAAAGGGACACTTGTCCACCCAAGAAACTAACATGCAAGCACTTAAAACATACATGCACAAGATGGTGATACAATCTATGTTGGGTCTCGACCACATTTGATCCCCAACATATAGTCTCAGTTGTGACACACTAAGTACACACCACATTTTCGAGACAAAGCACCAAAACATCACTTGGTCGAGACAAAAGGATCACCACAAACACTAGGTCGAGACACCTAAAACCCTAGAAAACTTAATTGCCTCTAGTGATGCCACCACTCAACCAAGGCTCAACCAAGGTGCCTCAAAGCATCACACTCTCTCTCATGAAGCCATGAAAGAGAATGAATACACTATATGTGGCAAATTACAAGATAACCCTCACAAATAAGTAAATTGCAATTTGACCCAAAAGAAGCACACAAAGCACAACCATCATCCAAACAAGCTCAAACTAGAGACTTAAGCTCTCCACAAGCTCTAAAACCATCTCAAGGGATTAGAGAAAGGTTCTAAACACATAATAAAGCCAAAGAAAATAGGATTAACCCAAAACATAGGTATGGGGTCATACATTATCTATCTTGTTGGTGATGATTATTACAAACCAATGGAATTGATCTAACATTTGTTATTTTCTATGATAATATGGACATTCTCCATGTGTTTTTATATATTTTGGAGTCAATTGGAATTGATCTAACATTTGTTATTTACTACAAATTTCCACAAATAGTGAAATGGCCAATAGGAGGGTCTATCAATTGACTAGAAGCCATCTGTAAATATACTTGTTTCTTTGATAATAAAATTTCACTTGCAACACACCTTGAATCACAAAATTTTGACTTTGAATGTGGAATATAGAGCCATTTTACTGTTTGGATATACTTTTCATTTGGTTAAGTCATGGAAAAAGTCTGACGATTGAACTAATAACATGGCACAAGATGATAAGATCTCTTATATCCATCTAGGGAATCATATATCCACCTTTATTACTTGTACAAGGAGACTTATCATGCAGGAATCCTTATTCACTTCCATGTAAACCCGAATTACAACTCATAGTGACAGACTCATCATGCATGAATCTGTATTCAGCTGTCCTAGTAACATCTATGGTTTGGTATGGGGGTTTGGATAGGTCATGGACAACTATCCTAGATGTCCCCCATGTGCATTTATCATCTAGCAAATTCCAAATCAATTGGAAATGATTTAATATTTGTTATTTGCTGTAATTTTTCACAACTAGTGAAATGGGTGATAGGAGGGTTAGTCAATCGACTAGAAGTCATGTACAAATATACTTGTTTCATATATAATTAAATTCCACTCCCAACACATCTTGAATTGCTAAATTTTATTATATAGTTTATAATGAATATTCTTGGTGGTACTTTTGCATCTTATAAATGACATTTCATATTTATGCTTCTCTTAAAAATATTATATTTATGCCAGTAAAGATGGTCGCCTATCAAATTTACATTGATTCTACTTAACTAATTTGTATAAGTATAATACTTGAATGTCATAAATATATTTCTTACTTTTATTTTTTACATTTTATTAAATATTTTATAATGAATATTTTTATATAGTTTCATCTTATAAACAACATTTTGTATTATAGTTTACTTGAAAATATTATATTTAAACCTTAAAAATGATTGTCTACCATTTTTTCATTCTATTTGACTAATTTTTAAGACCATATTATTTAAATGTTGTGAATATAGTTCTTACTTTTTATTGTAGTTTAAGTCTACTAGTTGCATTCCCTTTTCTCAATGACAATTTCTTTGCTTTGTGAGTCATGATTAAAAAAATTGATGATTATTGTGCATTGTTTATTTTGCAAAGATTGTGAAAGAATTTTTTTGCTAATATCAGGTTATGAGCCTATAAGAATGACCCCAAATGTGTACAGATATTGGGAGCCTTGTGCAAAAAAAGTGGAGTCTCTCTTTATTTTAATATAGAGTGGCAATATAGAAAATTAAACATAAATCATGTATATTCTTAAAATAATGTTATTTAGTATATTATGTTATGTGGGCCAAATTTTATTGGCCTATTAGAGCTAAGTTTGCTTCCCTTGTACTTCCCTTATTTATTATATATATGGGAGAAGTATTTCTTCTATAAAAAAATATCCCATTAACCTCCCATCTTATTCTTCACATGGTATCTGAGCAATGTAACCAAAATTTGATGCAAGATGTTTGCACACAAAAATTCACTAAGGAAAAAAATCCCTAGAGTTTAACCTTAACAAAAACAATTAGCTCATCCACAAGAAAATGGGTCAACCATAGAATAAAAAGTGTCAAACCCATAAGACAACTTGATTAAGAACTTTTTCGAACCTATTACATAGATTATGTTTGAAAGAGATTTACCAAAAGAATTAATTCAATTAAAAATGAATATTGGGGTCCAAGGGTTCACCATCATAGGCTACATAGTTATTTGGATTTATTTAGGTCTTTATATTTAGTATGTTAGATTAGGACCATGTGGATTTGTGTCCTTCTAGAAGACAAATCTCATAGGGTTCAAACTCACCATAAACTCGATATTTCATCATTTACGTTCATTGTCTAATCATCTAGTAGAACTCCATCCAGGATGCCTTTCAGAGTTTTATGTGTTCATTCAGTGTTCTAATATTAGGGTCCATGGTATCCTCACCAATTTATATTGCTTGTTTTAATTTTTGCATTGTTGCATTATCTTTTATGGAAAGTTAATTTGATTGCTTAATTCAATATCTCTTGAAATTCATCATAGGAAGTTTTCTTTGATCTTAACTCAGACTTGTTATTTCATTATGTATACCCTCATTAAATTGTACTCTTTGTATCTTATTTCCTTCCTTAACTTCTCTCTATTATACTCAAATAACATTTGTATTACATACCCGTATTTGTTGATGTCTCATTATTTTCTTTGTTTATATCAGGTATATTTATATACCCAATTTAGGTTTATCCAGAAGACTATATAGATACAAGTTGGACCTAAAGGAATTATTCCACCGACTCTCTGGCTTGAGACTTACATGAGACAGTCAAGTGATGTTTTCTGGAAGTTTTCACAGAATGATGTAGTCACTAATTTCTAAATTCAATGTATTTGAAACACTATGTATATGTTGATGTTACTGTTTATTACTTATGATTGTTGATGGTTTTTTCATGATACCTCAAATAATCCTTCCACTACATATTGCTTTGAATACCTTAGGTTTAAATTATTAACAAGATTACTTTAATCAACTAAATAAAGAAAAATAAACAGTGGGATTCCAATGCTTTAAAGCATAGAAGTACAGTCGGGGACCCCTGTAACCCTGTCTTTAGAAAAATCATGCATTTCTATAATAAAACTCCAACATTTCATTTTCCAACATGATGAGAAGTATATCAAATATGAAACATCTTTGTTGGGTTTGTAAAAAATGTCCAATCACATCTTATGTACCAAAAACCTTTCATGTACCATTAAATTAATCAAATTCTATATCCAACATTTCAAATCACACACCAATAATAAATATCTGACTAAAAAATCCAATTAATAACCACTTTTTTATTATTAATATATCATATATATAATATGGATTTATATTAAAAATGAAAATATAACATACTAGTTATACATGTTCGATATATGATTGTGTCATATATGTAATGTACTTAGACATGATGAGTTTTGACATAATGAGTTTCGACATAATGAATTTTCATGTAACTTTATCCAACCATCATGGGAGCAAAATGATTTTTCATGTAACTTCACAAAATGATCATGGGACATGATTCAATATTCTTGATTGACCGAACACATGTTAGTATTTCTACTTTATTAATTTGGAAAAAATATCATTATCAATTCCCATCAATAGTTTTTGAAGTAATAAATATTGTTACTTTCTTATGGGAAAATCTTAGATTTTGTTTAATTCTATTTCTATTTTCTTAAAGAAGTATATGGGACGTACTAGTACACTATTCTCATGGCTAGATCCATCTTATGTATGTAAATTAAGGGATCCATTCCTCCCAGCCCGCCTCTTACCCACTTCATCTTCTAAGCTTGTCATGCCTATAAAGAGCTCATAATCATAAAGATGAGGTATTTCATAGCCCAAATTTGAATATTATACAACTAGGTACGAAAAACCAACAAATGTTTTCTCATTATTATACTTCAATAGTTTTTTAGCCATGTCATATTAAAATACTAATGAGATTCATAAGTTGCTCTCCAATTTATCCAATAACTTGAGTGTACTTTAACACTACTCGAAGAATCCTTAAACAAGGGTTTCCAAACAAATAGTACTTGGGTGACCGTGACACATGAAAAATAATTGTGGGTGACATAGATGGAACTTTTCCCTCCTATTCAAGTGATATCCTGGCCTTTTAATGAATGATACTAAGAAATTGATGTCCATCTTCATGTGAGCCAATATCTCATATTGATCCCATGTGTTTCTCAAATAGTCTATTGTTGTTCACGAAAAAAAAGACTAAACATAAGAGAATGATGATTTTGTGTCTTTGATTTAATTTGGATATTAGAGACAAAGGGACTATAAGATCACTATAACACTGGTCAAAATATGAGGTTGATATTTGTTCTTTAACTAGTCCAATTACTTGGGTGGTAATTAACTTCTTCTAGATAATATTTGATTTCTAATGAATTCATAATATGATTATAGACATCACTGCCAACATAATGTGGATCGTATAGGGTCATACATGTAGATTCAAATAGAAGAGGAGTATCATTGTGATACAACTCAAATGATTCTTAAATGGTTTAGGCCATCAATTAAAACAATAACTGTCTATTTGGAATTCCAAGAAATTGATGAGAAAGTGTAATTGGTAAAATGAATGAGAACTCCCATATGGTTAATAGGAAAGACCGGTCTATTGATTAGACAAAATCATCCTAGATGATCAATTTAGAATCCAATTTATTGACTGGTCAAGATCAATCAATTGGATGAACAATTAAAGAAAATTTTGATGTTGTCTAGTTGACCAACTGGATTGACCAGTCGATCGACTACATGTGCATGAGTGGGCCACTTTAACACAATCATTGGGTTTGTGTTCTTGATTTATTTTAGGAACCCAATTATCTTTGTTCCTCTATTTAAAGGGGCATGATGACCATGGCTTTTGTTAGACATTTTTCCACGTGAACCTTGACCATCATTGCCCCAACTCAGAGAGATAAGGAGATAGTGTATGATGCTATCATGTTTCCTAGAGAAAGAATTCTCCTTCCTACAAGCTCAATTAACACAGTGTGGAATTCTTGTCTTCCATGTTACTATATGAAGATGTAGACACTGAGTAACTACATTGAGAGGATGTCATCAATTGCCACCCCTGCACCACTATGAGAGATGCATATAAAAATGCCAAGAAGTTTTTGGACTTGCTCCAAGACAAGGTATATCACATATCCCTTTTCCCAATACACAGTTGTTGGTGAGATTAGTGGGAACATGATTTTTTTTTACAATTTTAAGTGTTTATTGCCTCCATTTTCCTACACAAGGTATTCCCATAGACACTCAATGTTGACAATAACTCTTATTATCTCATGATATCAAACAAACAAACAAGTGTTGATCCTTACACACCAGTAGAGGAACCATTCTATAATCATGTCCAAAGTATGTGAAAAGAGAGAAAGAGAGAGAAGAGCATCATCACTACGAAGCTAAGAAAAAAATCAATATGTTGTTCTCATGAACATCCGTCTAATGGTTGTTTTGGGAGTGCATTCTGATGGTTATTTTTAGAGTGCCTTTCGATAGTAGTTCTAGGAGGGTGCTTTTCAACAGTTTTTTTGGGTGTGCCTTCTGATGGTTGCTCTGCATGACAAAAATCAAAGGTTTTCCAACATACTCAAAAACCAAAGGAAGTTCTGCATGTTCATAAACCAAAGTTTTTTTTGAATGGTTACAAACTAATGGAGTTAGTGGATGAACAAATCAAAGGGAAACTTGGCCTTTGACTAATGGTGAACCAGAATCTGACAATCAACCTTCTTTCTCTTTTCCTAGCTATATATGACCCTCCCCATTTCCTTCAAATGCCCCTTTCACCAAGTTCTTACTACAAGGGACCATCAGAAGTTATCACTTGACAAAGGAGGAGCTTCTCCAACACAAAGCTTTGCGATGCCATGGTTTGCATGTGGGTGCAAGCCTTGGATCTTTATCTAGAAGGACCTTTTGAAGCTTTCTTGCCTAGTTTATTGTTTCCTACATGCAATATATTCCGTCCTAACCTCTTTTTCTTGATGTATTCCTTCTTCTTCCCTTCAATATAGATGGAACCCATGGTGTTTCTTGCTAGAAAGTCGATCATATGGGTGAAGAACCCTCTTTTGTCTCACTTTTACTCTATAACTACCCCATTGTCAAAGATAGGAGCTTTTGGGGGATTTTGGAAGAAAAATCTTGGGTCTTTCCTTCTCTTCTTCATGACTCCTTTATGTTTGGAAGTTTTTGTCACCTCTAATGGTGAATCATAAAACATATAAGGTGTTTATTGCCTACTTAATGCGTGTATGACCAATTCTTACTCTAGAAAGTATATAATATGTCAAAAGATGGCTATTTAGGTGTTATTTTTCATGTCTACGATGAACAAATGAACTTTTGAACTTCACCTAGATCTTGATTGATCATTATTCATCATCTACAAATATCCAAATTTTCATGCGCAATACCCCACAGATAGTTCAAACCGTATAGAAACAACCTCCTTTTATGATTTCTTCTGTAAGTGGAGTGTTCCTTTGTACTTATAAAGAATTGAAATTTACAACATAACTACAATGTACCCTGCATATGCCTTTTTCATGATGTTTTAGTACCCAATGAAGATGGAACTTGACATGTATAATGATCATGGTTTTCTATACAAATTTTTGTGCTTTTTTTCATGGTTATAATACTAAAAAAATTGTACGAAATATCCTAAGATAAGGTTGCTCGCCTATAATAGGTTTTGAATATATGATTTCCTAATCTTATAAAGTTTCATATTTTGTATATCCGATGGAATTTGTGATTAACCTTTGGGTGATATCTTGTGTATTATTCATTAGGCTCTCTGTACAATTTTGGAGGATAATTATTTTCCTACATGAATTTATTACTATTTTTTCTAAGTGACATTTTGGATTGTTATGTGGTCTAGTTTTATGTTTGGGCCTCCACATGGACAGGGGTGGTTGAATATTCCATGATGGAATAACATGGAACATGTTTCATTTGTTTTATATCTTCTGAAGTTATAACCTATGATTTTAATTTTACAGAAAATTATTTTGGATCTTGTATCTAACTTGTTTGATGCAGTCATAATAAGTAAACAACATAATTAATCAAGTGTAACCCTAATTATGTAGTGCCCTATACCATACATCTATGTCAATGTTGGAACTTTTTGCATAGTAAAATAAGTAATTCCAAGATGTGCTCGGAGTCATAAACGGTTGAGTATATGCAGGTTATGGGTAGGCATATTCCTGTCATCCTAATCTTAAGGTTTAGAAAGTTGTTGAGGTTGTGTCTCAGATTTTGATGTGATTTAGAGCAGATGTGGTCGTAACTCAGATTTGAAGGTTTATAACCTATTTTTACTGTTGTGGTCTTTTTTTCCTGATATGAACCAGGTTATTTTTTAGTAGGATGGTCGTGGTGTCACTATAGTTTGTTACTCATACTAACCAAGGGGAAGAGTTCTTTGGAATTCCAGACATCCTATTTCTTATACATGGTTGATTGTGACTTCGTAGTGGTCAGCTAGTAGTTTGAGTGGTATGCCTCAAATTACCCAGGACTTAATAAAATCAGTGACTAATCTGAGTAGTATACTTGTTAGGTTTCTCTAGCGAATCACCTTGGATGATGGTATATATCTTGCTTTCCTGCTAGCATTATATGTGATTTATATCTTGTTAAGTGTAATTTCATGTACATGTAACCTTTAATTATGCATGAATGTTGCTCAAAATATCTAATTCTTAGACAATCTGCCTTACCTAGTGTAAAAACGTAACATGCTAGTAAGTAATAAATATTATTAGATGTTATATCCTATCGCTGGGACATGGGTCTCACCTCACAGGTTTCCACACCTTTTTAGGTGATCATCAGCACAATTGTACTCATTTTGGTGAGAAGGTTCAATTTGTATACCAGTAGAGCTCAAGATGTTGGTGTGGTTTGGTGTAGAGTTCTTGAGTCGTCCCTATACTCTCAGGTCCAGATAGGGGGATTTGTATATTGTGTAAATTGACTCAAGTTTTTGGTTTTATGTCTCAACTTAAGTAAATGTTGTAAATTTTTAGACAACACCTTTTGTACACATTTTGTGGAGGAGTCCACTGAGCTTACGTAAAGTTACCTAGTAAGAATATATACGTGAAGTTGGAAATTTATGTAAATGCTTCTTTTGAAATTCTTGGAAAAAAAGTATTCGATTTTAATTTTTTACCTTTTTTGGTAATGTGGTCAATTGGTGTTGAACCGCTATTTTGTTTTTGAGTAATCTCATCTCGCTTGGCAGGTTGTCACATTTAGGTGGTATCAGAGCCTTAGTTTTACTGAGTCTACATGGACATAGGACTGAGGATGTTGTGTATGTTCTTACATATCCAACATATCTAGCCATGATTTATGGTTATGGAGATATGTCTAGACAACATGAAGAACATGCCAAGAGTAGTTTTTTGGAACTTGGAGGTGGTGTTAGAAGATGGTTACAAGAAGTAAGAGCACATAGAATGGGGCCCGAATAGCCCATCATGCATTCCTTTAACCCTACAACCATATCCGATCTGACTTTTTAGTATGTTTTCAGACAACTTATGTAAATGATCATGAATCTAGATAACATGGTGCATGCACCTCAACCATGGGAAGTTGTCCCAGATGATTAGTCACAGGGGTCAAGGAAGACCTTTGAGAGGCTGAAGCTTGTGGAAGCCACAAAGTATGTAGGAACAGTAGGACCAACAGACACAAATATGTGGTTGACGGAGTTAGAGAAGGCATTTAGGATCCTAAATTTCTCTAAGGCAGACAAGGTCAACTATGACATCTATCTCCTAAAGGGTAGTGATGGCCACTGGTGCACTATAGAGGAGGAGGAGATATTGGGTGAGGCAATCGATTAGGAGGAGTTTTGGTAGAAGTTTGTTAGACTTACTTCCTAGAGACATATCTGGAAGAGAGTTTGGCTCAATTTGAGAAGTTGTGCCAAGAGTCGTGGTCTGTGAAAGAATATCAGGCAAACCTCATGGAGTTGTTGAGGTTTTTTCCTCACATTTTAGAGATAGAGAAGGAGATGATAAGAAGGTTTGAGGAGGAATTGAATGCCAAGTTGGCAAGGATGACATCATCCTCAGAGTTCGGATAGAATTTTTCCACCTTTGTGGAGTCATTTAGGAGGATAGAGAGGACACCTTTGGAGGAGGAAGAAGCTAGTGCAAGGAAGAGGTCATCCTAATTCCAAAGACAACAGTCAAGAAGTTTCAAGAATTAGAGTTTTTTTGACCCCACAGTTTTAGTAGACATAGAAAAGAACAACAAATTTCTAAGCCAAGGACATAAGTAAAGTCATTGTAGTCTCCTAGCAAAGGGAGAGGTCATAGTTTTCCACCAACTACAGTGAATAGTTTGGGTTTGATGTCTCTAAAAGGGCCATCTAGGTTGTTGTATGATACAAGGATGTGTTTCAAGTGCATCCAGGTTGGGCATATGCGATGGTCTTGCCCCAGGAATAACCAAGAGTTTATGCAACAACTAAGGTAGTTCCAATGGGGCTCACAAAAGCAACAATACAATAGTGGTGGCAATAGAGTTCATGGACAGACATCACATGCAAGGTATTTAGGACCAACAAGCAGAGGACAACGACGAAAAAAGGCAACATATAGATTTTACACAATGAGTCAGCCGGAAGGATTGGTCAACCTGTAGGTCATGACATGTCATGAGGAACGTTTTCATTCTATCTTATATGCTTATACCTTTGTATATTCAATGGTAAACCCGGGTGTAACACAATTGAGGTTCAAATCTTCCTAGGCTAGTTGGTTACCACTGAAGGTTCATTAAAGACCTCAATGCAGCTTCTCTACCTTTAACCAGACTATCTAGGAAATGTGTTCATTTTGTTTGGGATGATAACTAGGAACATTTTGTTCAATTTTTGAAGGAGAACTTGACGACTGTTCCAATATTTGTGTTGTTAGAGCCTGGGAAAGTCCACATCATTATCTGTGATGCTTCAAATAATGGGTTGGATGTGTGTTGATGTAGGACAAGAACATAATTTCTTTTGCTTCTCGATAGCTTAAGAAGTATGGGGAGAAACCCAATTGATGACCTAAAGTTTGCAACCTTGGTTCTTGATTTGAATATTTGGAGGCACTATATGTATAGATAAAAGTGTCAAATCTTCATTGAACACAAGAATCTCCAATACACCTTTTTGAAGCAAGAGTTGAACATGAGGAAAATAAGATGGATGTGTACTCGATCAAGGACTGTGAATTTACAATATACTATTATCTAAGAAACATGAATGTAGTGGCTAATGTGTTGAGATGAAAGTCATATTCATCGTCGTCTATAGACAAAACATAGTTGTACTCCATGAGTATCACACTAGTAGATGAATGTACAATTGGAGGACCATTTGTTTTCAGGATTGTTGGCACAATTATAGGTGAAATTGGCATTTATAAAATAGATTAGGGATGCATAAATGTATTATATTGTGAAACAGAACATCATTTCAGAATTTGGTAGTAGGATCCATGATTATTTCATGAGACAAATGATGGGGTAGTGTGCTTTGAAAACTGGATGGTGGTTCTAGATGTTAGTGGCCTAAGATAGATGGTACTTGAGGAAGCTCATTCCTTAATGTACACTATGCATCCTGGCAGTACAAAGATGTGTCATAATCTAAAGGACTTCTTTTGGTGGCCACAATTTGAAGCATGATGTGGCAGAGTTGGTAGCCAGATGTCCAATTTGTATAAATGTCAAGACATAGCATCAAAAGAATATCAGAACATTGCAGCCTTTGCCAATTACACAGTGATATGGGATCATATAACCATGGAATTTGTGGTTGGTCTTAAGGAAAACCAAGTTTCATGATTCCTAATGGGTGATTATTGATTGGTTGACAAAGTTAGCTCACTTTTCCAGTCAAGACCACCTACAATACAAAGACCTTGGCACAAATCTACATTGATGAGATAGTTCATTTGCATGGCCTACTAGTTATGATAGTTTCAAACAAGGTTCCTTAATTTAGGAGTAGGTTTTGGGCACATCTACATACGACTTGGGGACACAATTAAGATTCAGTACAACCTTCCACCCATTGATAGATGGCCAGTCAGAAAGAACCATATAGACATTACAACATCTTTTGAGAGCATGTGTTCTTCATTTCCTTAGGAGTTGGGATGTTCACTAGACTCTGATTAAGTTTTCCTACAACAACAACTAATAGATGAGCATAGACACATTCTATGAGGATCTATATAGAAGGCGTTGTCGATTACCTCTTGTTGGTATGAAACAGGAGAGTATCAGCTATCAAGTCCTTAGTTGTTTCAACAAATTGTACAAAAGATCATGGTGATCCAGTAACAATTTAAGTCGACACAAGATAGATAGGAATCATAAGAAAACAATTGTCATAGGGAGTTGAAGTTTCGATTATAATATTTTGTATATCTCAAGGTTTTCACATTGGGAGGGTCTTTTGAGGTTCGGAAATAAGGGTAAATTGACACCCTAGGTTCATTGGACCATACCCTATCATCTCCCAAGTTGGGAAGGTGGCTTATTGGCTAGAGTTTCCATTAGAGTTGCATAGGTTTCATTATGAGTTCCATATTTTGATACTGGAAGTGTCACCTAGACAAGGACAAGATGACAAAACCAATAGAGGTGGAGTTGGATGAAGATGTTTCTTATGTTGAGGGTCCAAATTTGATCTTAGATAGACATGTGTAGAAGCTAAGAAAGAAGAACATGTCCTTAGTGAAGGTGTTGTGGCATCACCGTGGTGTAGAGGAATCCATGTGGGGGTTAGAGTAGGAGATGCGTAGAAAGTACCCGTCGATGGTTGTGTAGGATTTTGGGGGCAAAATGCATGATAGGGATTTATGGTTGTAAGACCCTAACCAAGTTTAATGATTAAATATACTTGTTTGATTTAATTCAGGGATTATTTTTGTAATTAAGCATTACTTTATGTTTTCACACAATTTACTAAGCTATGTTTCAAATTTGTGCCAAATCAGACAATGATTGCTCAAGTTTTGCAATTTTGTGTACTTTTATGGACCAATCTACAATTTTCCCTTGTCTAGGGACGTAACTATAAATTTTAACACATGAATATTTTTTTAGATAATATTGCTTATAATATATAATGTTTGACTTATTTAAATGTTTTCAAACTGTGTTGCATAAAGGTACCAACACTTGATATTCATTTTGTCTGGAAGTGATGGTATTTGCACCTTCCAATACTTGCCTGGTGTTCAACAACCAATGATGTCTACACATTCAACAACCTAGTGTTATTCTGGGAGTTCCTTTATTGTTCAAGAGTCATACCACTTCTTGAACCATTTCTGGGTGCCCAATTCACTCATTTGACCATAATTCTACTCTCAATCACAATAGATTTCCCACTCGTTAGCCGGTTTGCTTGTTTCATGTTTGTGATCACACATACATGATAATGATAAGGAAATGGGGTTAATACGACCAGAATCAAACCTTCGTTAAATTCCTCAAGAGATTGTACATGTTTTAGGCTATTTCTCAATGTTTCAAAAAGGAATAAAGTGTGTGTCTATTAGCACATGTCATGTGAGATTATAGGAAAAATTGTGTTCCTACTTGATGAGGAGCAACATGGCATGTCTCTCAGACTACAAAGTGTGTTCAATCAAGTCAAAGATTTTGCTAAAGTCCCTGTCAAACAACACAACATGTGTTTATTAGCTGACAACTTGTTCATTTCATCCAGTTCTGACAAGATCATCAATAATTCTCAATAACCAGGTGTATTTTCAAACCGACACGCAGTGCATCCTGTGAGCAGGGTGGTTCTTCCATCAGTTATCTATAGCAATGCACTGTGTATCTTCTCAGATAGGCCATGACACTATCGATTTCTGTAGTTTCTTAGAGAAACCTTCCCGAGCTTTTAAAAATGAAAGGGGCATACACGGAAGAATTATCACTCATCATTTGGAACATTTTTTACCAGAGAGCATAGCATAGGAGAAAAGGGACGATTTTGGATAAGCAGAGGCAATTATTTGAAAGAGGACCTCTTCTCTACTCCATTCTTTATCACAGGCTATTTTAGGCATTTTGGAGTGGGATTCAAGCAAGGAAAAGCCAGGAGGAGTTGGAGGCATTCCAAAGGAGAAAAGGTGGTTTCTCAAAAGAGAAACTTCTTCTTCCTTCTTCTCCAAGAATTGTAGCAAGGATCTTCAACGTTCTCTTCTCTCCACTCTAGTGTGAAGCTTTTAGGAGAATTTCCAACAACAAAGATGGCTTTGTGACTCCTCGACCAAAGATCCAACTTGATCTTACTTCTTCCATGGATAAGTTTATTTCCTTCTATTATGATGTCTAACACTGCTTTCTACAACTTTTATCTACTTTCTACAACAATGGAAAAGTAGATCTTCTTTTCTTGGGAATGGGGGTGTACCTTTCCTGTCATGCTTTGTAAATGAATTTTCTTGCTCAACTTTGGTTAAATCATTGTTTTGTGGATACAACGGTGTTTATTTCACATATAAGCTTGATTGACCATCTTGTATGTATGTCTTCTGCTTCTTGTGCATACTAGGTAGGTGTGCATTGAAGTAGGGAGATGCATTATGTAGCTTTGTTTCTTTAACAACAGTAGCGGCTTGAAAGTCAAGCATATTCCAAGGTTTTTGGTGGTTCTATTCTGAATATATGCATGGTGGTGTCATATAAAGGTAGAATTGTTCTACACTATCGGTAGGAGTGTATAACTCAGACCTCCCTTTGTGATTTTACTACTTGTGAATTTATAAGTTGTTTCATGGCATGATATGATAGTGAAACCCTATCCTCAAGAATCCCTAATACAAGTGATTTGTGACTTAGTCTATTTTATTCTACTTTGTTTAGCTAACATAACACAACCTCGCTTGCTAAAAAGCTCTATATTGCTAAAGTTCAATACTCTTACACCAAACAATACCTTGATCCTTAGACGACCTCGATAATACTACACACACCTGTATACTTGCGGGGTATTGTTTGATTTTATAAATTTAAGACTTGCGCACACAACTAACAAGTTTTTGGCATTGTCATTGATATTTTTGTTAGAGTAAGAAGTGTTGAATAGTAAGAAAGACTATATCACACCATCACCTGTCATATTCGACATCTTTTTCATCATGATCATCATCACTATCATATATTTCTATCTCCAAATTTCATGTTTCTACTTCACTCACCTTCTTTACTTGTAGGACTGAGGCGATCAAAAAGGGTCATGAAGCTTACACATTTGTAGACCCCAAAAGTGAGCACAATGTTAGAAGCCTTCAAAAAGCAAAGAGGAGTGAACCTCAATTAGATATGGATGAGTCACATTATTCATCACCTTCCACATAACCACCTTTACCCAAACATCCATATCAAGAAGAAAAACCAATCATTGAAGACGATTGTGCCCTTAAAGACTTTATTGTTCCTACAACTATAGACATCAATGGGGTTATCAATATCCCCAAATTGAGGCTGACAATTTTTCTATCAGCCCCACAATTGTACAAATGATACAATAGAACCAGTTTGTGAGGACACCCTTGGAGGATCCAAACCTCCATATTTTTTAATTTCAATAGCATCTTATCACTTTCAAGATAGACGGTGTTCCTACTAATGGGATTTGCCTTATTCTTTTCCAATTCACTTCGAAGGGCAGAGCCAAGTCATAAACTCTATTCTTTACCAAGGAATACTATTAACAATTGGGAAGAGATTCTCAAATTCTTCTTTGCCAAGTACTTCCCACCAAGAAAAATGACACACTTGAGGATCCAGCTCATTAATTTTTCTCAAAAGGATGGGATGAATTTCTGTGATGCAAGAGAGAGATTGAAAGACTTCCAACACAATTGTCCTCACCATGTTCTCAATAATTGGTTTCTTCTTCAAACTCTTTATAATTGTTTATTTTATAATAGAAGTATGTCAATAGATGCAATTGCTTATGAAGCTTTGATTAATAAAACCTACAAAGAAGCTTACGCTTTCAAAGAAGACATGACAGTAAATCATTACCAATGGAACACTGAAACGATCAAACAACCTTATTTTTCTTCTATTATGTAAGATCACTGACCTTGCTTTTTTGATGAACATGTTTTCTTATCATAATAAGATGCTTAAAACCTTAATCAAACCTACATTCTATGATATCATGTGACAAGCTTATGTTTCAAGTCTGGTCCGATTTGGACATTGTTTGAGCTAGTTATGCATATATGTGCTTGTTTTGGACCTAATTGTAATTCACCCATATCTAGGGTGTTTCTTGCAATTTGTCAATCCTTGTTGTGCCTCACATGTATTCATATCATGTTCTATATAGTTGCTCTTTAGGGTGCCTTTTCGCATCTTAGTTTGAGTGGTGACATCTTGTGTTGAGATTAGGGTTTGCATGGATGCCCCAACTCATGGTTGACCTTGGGTGTTGACCATCTAGTATTGGCGGTCACCAAGTATGTGTCTCTAGGGCTGTCGGTCACCAGGATTTCATGTGAGCCACCTAGGGTTGGTGATCGATGACTTTTTAAACTCTCTTGGTTGCCAACAATACTAGGTTAGGCGATCTTTTGCTTCTTCTGACCAGCTTGGTCGCTAAGAATTTTATGAGGTCGCTATGTTTTTCTACTCACCCCAGTCAAGGAGTTTTCTAGGTGGGTTTGTCTAGTTTTTGGTTGACCTAGTTGCATCTGTAATATGCTTTCATGGATGAGATATGTTGGCTTTGGACACATGGCATGCATGGCTTGACACCTACACCTTTCTCTCTCTCCAACCCTAAGCCATATGTTCCTCCCTCTTTGCATGAAAACAAGCTCTTTATAGATCTATATTTTCCTCTGTTCTTCCTTATTGTTGGATCTCATCCCCTCTTGATTGGTGTAGAAGTAGAGCTAAAGTTGAAGGCACTTGGATGATCTACCTTGCATGTCCATATAGGGTTTAGATCTACCCTTCTTAAAGTCATTTCGTTCATCCTTGCTTTGCTTCTTGGTCTTGGTAAGTGATATTTTACTCTTTTACTTCATTTTCCTTGATTTTCTACCTCTTTCTTTCTTTTTCTTGGTCATATCCATGGTGTTCCATGGTGAAGCTTGATCTAGAGGTTGAATACACCTTCTTTCTAGCCTCTTCAACCTAGGGTTTTACTTGTTCTTGGAGGAGGAGCTAGATTGGCAGAGAGGAGTGCTCAAGCTAAGGTTTATACCTTCTTTCCTTCAAGATACCTTGTTGTTTGGAGTTTATTCATCTTCTTTAAGGCGAGTTATATAACTTTCTCCGTGATTATTTCTTATTCTTACCTTGCATGCATATGATCTTGCTCTAGAATGTTGATTCAAGTAGAAAGATAATATCTTTATGTAAGACTAATCTTAGATGGTAGATCCTTGAGTATATGATCCACCTTGATGCTTCCCTAAACCTGATGCATGCTTCTTCATTGATGATAACAAACCCTAGATCTGGTTTTGTATGAGACTCCATGTTGGTCGCCAAGGTTTTACTACCGATGTGGTTGATGAGATTTTGACACCATGAGTGGTCACCAATTTTTTGCTCTTATGTGGTTGATGAGTTTATGTATCTCCTAGTGGTCGCTAAGTTTTTGTATAACATATGGTCAGCAAGTCTTGAACTCATATGGTCGATGAGATTTGTATCACCATGATGTTCGCTAAGATTTTTACTTATTGATGGTTTCCAAGATTTCACCTTATGTGGTTGTTGGGATTTTTGATTCATGTTGGTTGATGTGATACCTAATACTAGAGGTCGCCAAAGTCTCTAAACCCTAATGGTCACTGAGATGGATAACCCTAGTAGTCTCTATGTTTCCTAACCCTTGGGGTCACTGATTTTTCTGACCCAAGTGTTCGATGAAAATTCCAAATGCTAGTGGTTGTTGACCTTTCTGACTCTTAGTGGTTGCTATGTTTCCTAACCCTTAGTGGTTTATGAGATCTATGACCCTTAGTGGTCGATGAGAATTTTTTACTTAAGTGGTGCTACGTTTTCCTGACTTATGGTTGATGGGTTTTCTTATGCTATGAAAATGAGTCAAGAGCTTTGGGGTATGTAATCAGATGTTATGTTTGACCTTATGCATTCAAGATCTAATGGTAACGTTAATAATTAAGGTTTACCCTTGAGTGATATTTTGTAACCCTAATTCAACCTATCTTGCTGAGCTGAGCCTAACCCTAATACAAGTAAAATCATGATGATTAGTCATGCTTAGTTTCTTGTGTGATTAGTATGATCAGGAAATACCTTCTCACTCGTGATGTTTTTGTAAACCTAATTTGTTATCATATGTACATCATGAGATCTTAAGTGGAATGCTATGTCAAACTTATATGGCACATGTTTAGTGATGTTTGATGAGCCTTTGACAAGGCATGGATGGATAATGATGTCCTTACATGGAATGATGTGATGGTCTTAAATACCTTGAGCATGGTTGAGCTCTTATGGATGTGTGATCCTCTTCATAATGTGAAAATGATTGGTATTCAGTGATGATATGATAAAAATTGTATTTCATACGTTTTATATCTTTTGGTGTTGTAACATACCCATGTTTTTCTAGAACTCTTTTAGGATTTGTCTATAACATGCTTGATGAAGTTAAAATATATCAATTGGTATTAACTAACCAAGTGAAACCCTAATCATGTAGTGCCTTGTGGCATGGATCCAATCCAGTGTCAGAATTTGTTGGATGGTGAAACGAGTATTCCTCTAATGGAAGCTCGAAGTTGTATATTGTTGAGTATATGCATGTTTTTGAGGATGGTTGTGGTGATGCCTTAGAAGGAGAGTGGTTGAGGTTGTATCTCAATTGATTATGATTCAGTATATGACATGTGATTGAGGACATTTGTAGTTGTACCTCAGATCATAGGGTTTGTATACTCTTGTTACTAGTATTGTGACCTATATACCGAGGACAGACTAGATTATTCTGCAATTGGGCTATATATGTCATTGTGGCTGACTTGTACTGGCTAAGGGCATATGAGATCATAGGAGTCTGACTCTCCTCAATGTTGTATGACACTAATTTTGAATCAGCAGTGGTCAATTGGAGTTTGAGTGGTATACCTAAAACTCCCTAGGGATTAATAAAAAGCATAATACAACTGTATAGTATTTTTGGTTAGGGTTAAATATGTTTGCATTGGATGTTAACCCTTGCTTTGTTCCTTATGCTACTAGTTGTTATATAATGCAGCAGGAGTAGTTAACTACTTAGTGAATGATAGCCTTATTTGTTCCTTCAAATACCTGTTAATAATGCTTGTTGCCATTCCCATGAATTTAATTTGTTTAATTTTCTAAATCTTCTTAACTTGTTAAATAATATAACATGTTGTAATCAATAATTGTTGTTGGGAGCTATATCTCTCACCGGAATGTTGGTCTCACCTCATGGGTCACCGCATCTTTTTAGGTGATCATCAGTGACGTTGTCAGGATCGTGGTTGTGAGGAAGAGCAGCTCGGAGAGCATTACAAGCGGGAGGTTGGATAGTTATCAGTAGTGTCCTAGAGTCATCCCTATACTCTTAGGTTCGGGTAGGGGATGTTTTGAAGGTGACGTGTTCTTTGATTGAGTTTTTGGCAATATGTCAATGTTTGTATCTGACATGTATATGTCAAACATCTCTTTTGTATACAGGTCATGGCTGAGGCCACTTGACATGCATGTAAATACATGATATGGTATGCGTTAATGAACAGGTTGATGGACCTTTATGTAAATGTTTATGAACATGATGGTAATGTTTAAATTGATTTTAATGTACCATCTTTTTGGGTTATGTGATTAAATTAGTAGTTGATCACATGTTTTGTTTTGAGTAATATCGTTTATTGTGATGGTGTGTCACATATTGCTTCAGGAAAGAAATTTGGCATACACTCTATGGATGCATTAGATTTCACTACAACAAAGTTGAAAACCATGTACAAAAGTTTGAAAATTCGAACACTCAATAAGCTCATCCAGTCAATTTATTCTATGACACAAGTGAAGTTCTAAATCAGGCATCTTTCTTCACTCCATATGAGGAAATTGTGGAACAATGTGATGTCATAGGGGATTATGGGAGAAATAAGTCTTACTATTATTATTATTCAAACATTTATAATCTAGTCTGAAGAGATCATCCCATCTTCTCCTACTGCAGAAGCAGCAACAACAACCCCAAATGCTTCAATAACAACATGTTCAACAACAACAACCACAATCAAATTCTAACTTATAATCACACCTAGAGGTTTTGTTTCATCTCAAATGAAGCAAAATGATGAGTTCATCCAAAAAAGATAGCTCATCTAGGATGTCATTCATACTCCTATTCTAAGGTGGATGGGATTTCTATTCACATAAGAATCTTGGAGAACAAAATTGCTTAACAAGCTCTTGCCAATAAAATCACCTTCTGGTTCCTTGCATAATCAACCGAAAGTGAATCCAATGGATACATTCATGTCAGCTACTTAGAGGAGTGGATATTCTATAGGAGAATCTTCATCACCTTAAAATACAATATCCTATGAAAGTGTTGACTCTAATGTTAGCAATGAAATTTTAGCTCAAAGGAAGAAATTTGCACATGCTCTATAGGGTGGTTCTTCAAGCAAGACAAATATCATTTTCCCACAATGCCTTGTAATTTCTTAATGATGAGAAAAATATCCCCAAATTAGATTATGATTATTTTGAAGAGAACATTCATGTTCAAAAGACTATACTTGCTGAAAATCACAAGCATATATCTTTGAGGCGAATAAGTTTTATATTGACAAAGAGACAAAGAACCATAGCACAGCAATTTCCAGCCCTAAATAAAAGCATTGGACCTCATGATCATTCATCATGAGAGGTATCTAGTTGCAATCCTCTTGATTTTTTCATATGCAATGAGGACACTGTAGTTTCAAGCTTAAAGGGGGAGCAACCAGCTGACAGTTTTAGTTTTCCCTTACATGTCAATTTCTTTTTTTTCAATTTGTTTTCAATTTTCTACTCAACCTGTTTCACCCTATTTTGTTGAAATCTTGAACGATCATGAGCTAATAGTTTAGATGTGGTCAATACCTCTCCTATTGTTTGACCCATCTTCTTACACTAATATAGTGCCTATATGATGATACTTGGGAAAAAATCACCCTAATTGAATTTTTTTTACAAAACATGGTTATTATCTCCACATTTAGGTATTTGCTAAACATGAATTGCAATTATATCACTCTTGCTCTTAAATCATGTTATAATTCAAATTTTTTGAATCTCTAAACTTTAAAGATTTAATAGAAATATGATGACATTACCAACTTTATAATGCATTTTTCACTGCTCTATTTGAGAAATTTTGTAAAATGAGTGATTTTCCACCTTTTATAAGGAAGATGAACTACCATATGAATGCTTGGTTCTAAATAGGAGTTTGATTCACATAAAAGGGCAATTTTGATCATGATTTGAAACTTTAAGCCCAATAAAAGATGGCTAAATTTCCCACATTTTCCACCAACTCAATGAGGGTTGGGGATTATGTCTAAAAGAGGGATATAAATCCTCAATTGGTATTCCACATGTGCATAAACCTAAATTAGAATCCATGTACCATGCACGTGAAGCCTAGTTTAAGTTTTTTTATTTTGATAATATCTCATTGCAAATGAATGGTTATTTAAATGAAATTTTCATTTCATTTCATTTGAACAATCAATGGAGTTATGTGGCAAATCATTACATCATTGTCACTATTATCTTAGTTCTACTGATTGGTCTGTAGTTGATTCATCCAAAGAAATTCAAATATCTATTTGACCTTAATTTCCAATCTTGAGAGTTAGAATTGACGTCATTATTAGTTATATATCTAAATGATGAATTAGCCATTTTTGGATCTATCAATTCATATTCATGAGGATCTGATGTTGTGACCATTTGTTTATCTTTATCCATGTACCTAATTCTTTTCAGTTAGGACAAGAAATGGTTCAAGGTTAGAGGAATTTTATGTACACAAATCATATCACTTTTTGAACCACTTCTGGGTGCACAATTCAATCATTTTGTCCATAATTCTACTCTCAATTTTTTTTTTAATTTAAGCCAGAGGATCTTCTATTCATCCCACTCCTCTCTTTGTGGGCTAAAATCAAGCAAAAAGGTTACAACTCCTACTTACTAAGCAGGTAAACATCCTTCAAGAAAACAGACCAAAAGCAGAAGACATCCATACATGAGCCACCCACATAAGACTAACAAAGACTAGACATTCTCCCATCTAAAGAAGATATAAGGAGTGTCGTTTCTCTCTAAGATGTTCATCCCTCTTATCCGCATAGGAAGAGAAGATGGATCAGAAATGATGTAGGTATGCTCGAAATGAGCACCCCAAAGCCCAAGCTCCCGAGGAATAGAGTTTATGATCTTCGGGACCAAGGAACCAGAAATGGCTTCAGTGTCAAGTAACTCACGAATCTCTCTGGTGGTATGAGTAAGGTGCCAAGGGCCATGGTCATCATGCCAAAGGATCTTCATCACGTGAGGGTCTACAATCTCAATAGTAGAAATCGTCAGGTTCTTATCGTCAGCAATCTTGAGAGCAACCATGATTCCACAGATGTAAGCCGATACATAATTCTACTCTCAATCATACTAGATTTCCTACTTTTTAGTTGATTTACTTGTTTCATGTTTGTGATCATGGGTACATGATAATGATGAGTAAAATGGTTTAATCTAACTAAAATTCGACCATAGCTGGATTCCCCTAATGATTGTACATGTTTTTGGGAATTTTGAATGTTTCATAAGGGAACACAAAGTGTGTATATTAGCACACGACATGTGGGATTACAAATAAATTATGTTCCTCCCTGATTAGTAGCAACACAGTGTGTCTCTCAGACGAGACAACATATCTCTTAGATGACATGATGTTTCCAATCAATCAAAGATTTTGCCAAAGTCCATGTCAAACAAAATGTTGTGTGTTTATTAGAGCATTGCGTGTTCATTTGGTCCAGTTTTGCCAAGACCATCAATGATTCTCAACATCATGTTGTGTTTTCCAATTGATACACCATCCATCCTTTGAGTAGGACAGTTCTACAGTCAGTTATCTATGGTGAGACACCATGTGTCTTCTCAGACACACCAATTCACTATCGATTTTTGTAGTTTTTCATAGCAACCATTCCTCATTTTTAATTGTGAAAGGGGCATATATCACTTGTTATTTGGGGCACTCTCAGATTAGAGAGTAGAGAAGAGGACAAAATGAGTGATTTTGGAGAAAAAGAGATGGTTATTTGAGAGAGGACCTCTTCTCTACTCCATTCTCCACCACAGAATATTTAATACATTTTTGAGGGGGACTCAAGCAAGGAAAAGCCAGGGGGATTTGGAGGTGTACCTAGGGAGAAAAGGTGTTTTTTAGGGAAAGAAAATTCTTCTTCTACCTACTTCTCTAGCAATTGCAACATGTATCTCCGTCATTCTCTTCTCTCCACTCTGGGTGAAGCTTTCTAGAGAGTTTCCAACATTAAGGACAGATTTGAGACTCCTTGACCAGAGTTCCAACTCTATCTTAATTCTTACACAGACATCCAAGTTTATTTCCTTTAGTTATTATGTCTAGCACTACTTTCTACAACTTGTATCTATTTTAGTAATGGATGAGTAGATATTCTTTTCTTGGGCATGAAGGAGAAACTCATATTTCATGCTTTGTAGAACAATGATTCTATTGCTTAATTTTGGTTTAATTAAAGTTATATGGATACATTAGTGTTTGTTTCACATATATTCTTGATTGTCTATGATGCATGTATGTTGTATACTACTTGTGCATATTGGGAAGGTGTGCATTGAAGTAGGGAGATGTATTTTGTAGCTTTGTTCCCTTGACCACAGGAGTAGCTTAGAAGTGAAGGGGATTCTAAGGGTTTTTGGTGGTTCTATTCGGAATATATGCACAATGGTTCTATATAAAGGTTGAATTGTTCTACAATACCAGGAGGGGCTTAGAACTCAAACCTCCCTTTGTGATTTTATTTCTTGAGAATTCATAAGTTATTTCATGGCATGGCATGATTGTAAAACATAATCCTCCAAAATCCTTAATCCAATTTGAGCCTTAGAACAAGTGACTTTTGTCTTAGTTTGTTTTCTTCTAAATTGTTTAGTTAACATTACAAAACCTCTCTTGATAACAAGAAGTTTGTGGGAGTTCATACTCTTACGCCTAACAATACCTTGCTCCTTGGATGACCTCAATAATACAACACACATGTATATTCGTAGGGTAGTGTTCAAGTTTATAAATTTAAGACTTGTGCACACAGCTAATATAATTTTTATGGTTGTTCTGGGAGTGCCTTCCAATTTTTGTTCTGGGAGTTCATTTCGAAGGTTGTTCTGGGTGTTCCTTCTGATGCTTGTTTTTGGAATACCTTTTGATGGTTGTTCTGGGGGTGTTCCCTCTTATGGTAATTTTAGGTATGCCTTCTGATGGTTGTTCTTCATGACAAGAGCCAAAGGTTTTTTTTTGCATATTTACAAATCAAAGGAAGTTCTGCATGTTCATAAACCAAAGGTTTTTTTCGATGATTTCAAACTGATGGAGCTTTTAGATGAACAAATTTAGGGAAGCCTACCTATTAATTAATGGTGAAGAACATTTCGACATTTGACCTTCTTTCTCTCTCTTCCTAGTTATACATACCCCTCCATACTTCCTTTAAACAATCCTTTTACCAAGTTATCACTGTTGGAGACCTTCAGAGCCATCAGATGATGAACAAGGAGTTTCTTAAGGTTGAAAATTTGTGTGATCGTGGTTTGCATGTGGGTACAAGCCTCAAATCTTGCTCTTGAAGGATCTTTCAATCTTTCTTATCTAGTTTATTGCTTCCTACATGTAATATCTTCCCTCCGAACCTTGTTTTCTTATTGTTTTCTTCTTATTCCCTTCACCATGGATACAACAATTGGTGCTTCTTCCTAGAAACTCAAGCATATGGATGAAAAACCCTATTTTTCTCTCTTTTACTCTAGAACTACCATGTTCTCGAAGATAGGGGCTATTTGAGGCTTTTGGAGGAAAAATCTTGGGTTTTTCCTTCTCTTGTTCGTGTCTCCTTGTTGTTTGGACATTTGCATCACATCTAAAAGAGAGTGATGTAATAATTAGTGCATTTCTTGCCTACGTAATGCATGCATGACCACAATATTATTTTGTAATGTATGTAATATGCCAAAATATGGTAATTTAGGTGTTGTTTTGAATATTTATGATGAAAAAACGATTTTTTGAACCTCACTCAACCTCCTTATTTGTTTTCTTCTATAAGGAGTGTTCCTTTGGACTTATAAAGAACCGAAATTCATAATGTAAGTACAATGTCCCCTAAATATGTCTTTTTCATGCTTCTTTAGTTCCCAATCAAGACATAACTTGACATGTACATTGATCTTAGTTGTATGAGGATCTTTCTATACGAGTTTAGGGATTTTGGTTATGATTGTAGTACTGAAATTTCTATTTGATGCAATATCCTAAAATAAGGTTGCTAGCCTATGCTAGGTTTTGAATATATGATTGCCTAATCCTTTAAAATTTCATATCTATTACATTTATGGAATTTTATGATTAACTTTTGGGTTATATCTTATCTATGACTCATTAGGCTTTCTGTAAAATTTTGGAGGATAATTATGTTCCTACATGAAGTTATTAGTATTTTTGTCCAAGTGTCCTTTTGGATTGTTATGTGTCCTAGTTTGATGTTTGGACCTCTATATGGCAAAGGGTGGTTGAATATACCTTAATGGAATAACATGGAACATGTTTCAGTAACCTATGATTTTATTTTTACAATAGGAGCGTGTATGTTACTTGTTTGATGAAATCAAAATACATAAACGACGTAATTAATCAAGTGTAACCCTAATCATTTAGTGCCCCAAGACCATAGAGCTATCTCAATGTCAGAAATTGTTGGATAGTGAAATGAGTAATCCCAAATAGGAGATCGGAGTTTTATATTTTTGAGTATCTGTGAGTACTGGGTAGGCATATTCCTATCATCTTTATTTCAAGGTTTAGAGAGCAGTTGATGCCATGTCTTGAATTTTGATGTGATTGAGAACAGTTGTGATTGTAACTTGAATTTGAGAGTTTACACCCTATTTTTGGTGATGTGGAATGTGTGGTAGGATGGACTGGGTTATTTTTTAGTAGGTGGGTTGTGGTTCCACTACAGTTTGTTACTCGTAGTAACCAAGGGAAGAGGTTTTTAGGATTCCAGACAACCTAGATCTTGTATGTGGTTAATTGCAACTTCACAATTGTTAGCTAGTAGTTTGAGTGGTATGCCTCAAAACACCCAGGGATTATAACTCATCCACATAGTATTTTTGTTAGGTTTCTTTGGAGAATCACCTTGGATGATAACTCGTCTACATTTCCCTCACGTTATATGTTATTCATATCTTGTTTAGTGTAATTTCATGTACATATAACCTTTAATTATTGTTGACCATTTTATATATACTGCTTAGTCTTTCAAATCTGTGAAACTATCTGCCTTAACTACTTTAGTTACATAACATATTGGTAAGTAATAAATGTTATTAGATGATATATCATATCATTGGGACATGGGTCTCACCTACTGGGTTTTCACACCTTTATAGGTGATTAGCACCCCGTTTGGACTCATGTTGGTGAGGAGGCCTAGCTTGGAGACCAGTAGAGCTCAAGAGGTTGGTGTGGTGTTTGGTGTAGAGTTCTAGAGTCATCCATGTACTCTCAGGTCCGAGTAGGGGGAATTGTACATCGTGTATATCGACTCAAGTTTTTTGTTGCATGTTTGAAGTCATGTAAATGTTGTAAATTTTTGGGCAACACCTTTTCTTGCAGGTTTTGGTTGAGGCCACTGGTCTCATGTAAAGTTACCTAGTAAGAATATATGTAAAGTTGAACCTTTATGTAAAAGTTTCTTTTCAAATATTTGGAAAAAAATAGTTTTAATTCTTTACCTTTTTTTTTGCAACATGGTTAATTATTTTTGAACTATTGTTTTATTCTTTAGTAATCTCATCTAAAGTGGCAGTTGCCATAATCATTAGGGTTTATCAATGTGGATTGAGCACATCTTCATTGTTTCTATACGTTCCTATAACAAAACATGAAAATGAAATGGAACCAAAAATTCAGATGATGAGAGAAGTCAAATGAACACCTAACTAGAAAGTAACAATGTAAAATATCCATGAAATGTAATAATTATAATAGACATTCATAGAAAAAATCCAATATTGGATATTGCAAATCCTCGAGATACCTAACAAACTGAACTCAATCACAATATAATACTCTTATTCCATTGTCTCAACCTCGATCTCACTACACACTTGCTTCCCTACAACCAATATGGACAAGCAACATTGCTTATTGGAATCATGAAAGTTGACTAGCCCTATTTTTTCCAGAGGAAACTTCACAACACTTGTTCCTTAATTGACATCCTAAAGGACTACACATCTCTATGCATCATGAAAAGCAATGAACCCCACAAGATTTTGAATAGGCATGCACATACATTACTAGGGTTATATATTAATGTTGTTATTTATAGGTCATATCCTAAGTGAAAATTTAGAGAATTGTTAATAGAAGTGGAATTTCATTCTTGACATTTTCTTTTTAATTTTACACTTTTTTGCCCTTTTTCTTTTTGAGATCTATATTTCTAAGAAACAACATGTTATACTAGTTCACATTCTTTACTATTACATTGTTGGCATAACCCTACTATACATCAAAGTTTTGGAAGAAGAGGATATGGGATATGTATAGGGATGTCACATCAAGCTTAGAGTTTGGCACATTTATTCTTTTTTGTTAATTTTGGTGGTTATCAATATAAATATTGTCACGGAACTGTTTATTACCCTCATCCTATCCCCACTGACTACATAGCCATTTGCAGTAGGGTATGGGCGCCCGTCCATAGAATGACATGAATATTTCACACATGAAATATATATGTAAAAGTAGTAACAACAGGATGTAACAAGATACTAAAAGGTATATAGAAGAATGTACCCATTTCTATATCAAGTGTAACCCATTGGTGTCTCATTTCATATGTTAGAGTCTTGAATGCATAATATCTTCATTTAACAACTAAAAATTTGATAAACAGAACATATTAGTGATAAAGCATTAAGTACACTATGAAAGGGCATGAAAACACAATTAAAGATTACTAAACAAGTTTCTTTTCTAGATCAAAGTACTAAGCAAGAACAAGAAATAAGATGAGGATACTTAAATGAAAACATTATAGAAAGCATTTTTCATGTTTCTTTTTTCATTTTGTGGACATAGTATAATCAAACAAAGAAAAATAGTAATCATTAGAGCAACAGCTCAAACAAGTAATTAACTAGCCAAGCATTCATATGAGCATACATACAAGCAAGAAAATATAATAGTAGGGTCAAGTGATTAAGCGCATCTTGTGAGTAGAGTACAAGTTATGATCCATGAATAGATTCTAGAGAAGGCCCAACTCAAAAGGGGACCTAAGATGTAAAAGATGTAACATGGGATTTTATATCAGTAGGTTTTTGGTATTACAAACATTAAATGAGTTATGTGGATGTCCCCCTAATCCTAGGTTTCACAAGATCAAACTTCTTTCTAAAATTACAAAGGTGAATGTGATTTATTCCTCCTAGACCAAGTATTAACATTAAACCCTAGGTCTAAGTGAACCGTCCACATTGTGAGAGTTATTAGATAAAGATACATCTTTGATTTGGTAATAGGGGAAGCATGAGAGTTTGATTATCATCATGGTATATTCACGTAAGGTCATAACTAGTCATACTAGATCAATATCATGCAATATTGTCACATTTACAAATCATCAAAGCATTAAGGCCCATGGAGTAGATCAAATTAAGATTTAGATATATAACTATTGATCTCAATTCCTAAGATAACATGGTAACCCTTAGAGAATCATTCATGCCAGATTAGAGTCAAACAATCAACATGTGTATCTACATAACATTAGTTTTCACATGTATGTCATGAGTGCATAAAAGAATGCTACAGGGCTTTCGTCTTACAAGTCATATTAAAGACTGATTAAGATAATTGTGTAGTTTCAAACATTTAGGATCACTTATGGGTAAGGATCAAGGATCCAATCTCATATAAGTACTTGAGCATCATCTTTTAGGGCATATCAAGGTAAAAAAGTGAATCTTAAAGGTCATAAGAGTTGCAAATGGCGAGATCCATAAGATCTTAGTCAAACATGTCACAAAGAAATACATTCTTTACTGATTTCAAGATGAGAAGATCATTCAATAATTAGGAAACAATGTTCTAGTCTGGATTAGGTATCCTCATGAAAATAACTCAAAATAGATACTTTTAGGTCAAGATAGCCATTATGAGTTCATTAAGATGTTCCCATGCATTAAACATGTACACCATAGATTAAAATTACCGATGTATGGCCAAGGTAGGGTTTTAAGGCATAAAGAGAAAATTTGAGCATCAAATAGATGAAATAATGCCAAGGCATCAAAGTTATCATCTTTAGCACATCATTGGAATGACAAGAAAAATTACCTCATGAAACTAGTACCATTAGATATATCTTGTCAAACGGATCACAAATCATATTATATGTGCCATAAATGGCCAAAGGAGAAAGATATGATTTTTAACCTTTTTAAATTGAAACTATAGAGAAAACTGGTTGGATTGCTACCCTGGCATTTATTGATCAGTTTGGAGCAACGATTCATGATCGTGTGGTATCTCCTATCCACTCCCTCTAGTATTGTGTTGGGGACCACCAGACACATGACATTCATCTAATTGTCGAGGGAGTCAATTGCCTTCGGTCAATGAGCAGGGCCTGGTTAGGTGAGTCTGGGCCGACTCACAATTCCATCATTATTATGTGGTCCAATGGTCAGGTCATCATCACCAGTGTGGAGACATGCCCATGTTGATATGCATGCCCACGGAAGTTCTAGGACTGCGTGACTCGTCGGGGAAAGAAGGCGGGGAAGGGAAAAGCATGTCCTGGCCCTTGATAGCAGTTAGTTGAAAAGGGTAGAGCTTCACAAATCTATTTTGGCCTAATCTCTTCCTGAGGTGGCCCGAGGTTGGGGCACACAAAAGTTACCAGTTGTTGTGCCACCATTGAGGTCAAGAATGAAGGAGACAAAAATATGCGGCTAGGGTTTACGAAAAGCCAAGAAAAAAAGAGAGCAAAATGAGGAAACGATAAAAGGAAATGGAACTTGGACAGATTGGATGGAAAGAAATAAGGAAAGAGGGGAATTGGGGGATGGTATGTGAGATTTGGTCACATGTCCTCCATTCAAGTACGGAGAAAGGAGAAACTATCTTGGCCATCAGATGGGGCCTGCAATTTGTGAATGGAAGATCCAACGGCTTTAAACACTGATGGAAGGAAATGAGGCTTAAGATTGGTTGATAGGGTAGGGGATGAATCATTGGTGGATGGTAGAGGGAGAGTAGTGGGCCATGGGTGTTGGAGCACCCATTTGATCCCAACAAGGCCGACCAAAGATAAAGCAAAAGGATAAAAAGTTAGAATCTAGGGTTTCAAGGTATAGATCATCCATTAGTCATATCTTCCTCATTCGAGTTCCGAAGAGGGTGAAACAAGATGCTTAAAAATGTGAGAGTGTACTCTATGTAATAAGAACAAAGATAGGGAAGAGAAAGACTCATAGAAGAAATAAAGAGGGAATGAGATGGGATCGTGTGCAAAGTAGGTATAGCATTGATTTCATATCAAATTGAGTGTCACAGCTCATCATGTGGATACAAGACAAACTCTATAAGTATAAAAAGAACTCTAATCATGTAATTGATGCAAAGAGTGATATATTATCAAACATATGAAGTGTGTAGCACATACATGAGGAGAGAGAAAAAATTTACGTTATCACATCCTCCCCACCTTAAAACAACTTTTGTCCTCAAAATTAGCACAATCGTTTAGTTGAGATTGAGACTATCACATTTACAATCATCTTGGTATTCCTCTAATATCAAAATTGTATCTAAAATGAGAAATCGAATAACATTGTATAAGCATATTCACACTAGTCATCAAATTGGGGAAATCATAACATAAATCGCTAATTTGGAGAGATTATCATATAGCTCACAATTTTGGAGAGATCGCATTTTAGGTCAAACAAATAGATCTCTTGCATCAAGAGTATAAAAATAAATTTCAATACCAACATTTAGGGTTCTAGCTTCTTCACTGACCTAGGTGGAGTTATACATCCATGATCTAGAATTATTGATTCAACAATTCGAGACAAATGTCACATTTCAATATCGTGATTTCGTGCTCAAAATCAATGGAAGGTCCCACCCTAGTCCACATAAGATCTCACCACTTAGTCATAAACCAAGTGAATCAGCATAATCACCATATCCATTTTTTCAAGATTCGGGAACATAAAAGTCATCAATCATATGAAGGGTGATCTCAAAATTCAAATAGGGTGATTATATGATTCAAATAAAAATCAAGACCAATAATCATGAGTCAAGATTCAATCAATCAATGTCAAAGTCAAATTTTAGACATCAAGGTCATAGGTACAAACATTTTTCAGCTAGGGTTAAGATTCATATTTTAGACCTTTAGGGGTGACTTAGGGTTCCACCCTTCCTAAGGTTTTATTAAGATTTCATACACATTTTTCTTGTGGTTTCTCTATTAATATTCAACCACATTATTGTCTGTATAATTCTTTCACTTGTATTTTCTCCATCTCTCAAGGACTCATGGTGACCTTCCCTCATGGGCTAGGTCATCTTGGTGATGTTCCCTCCTAGACTAGGTCTTCATAGTAACCTTCCCTCCTGGGATGTTTCTTCATGGTGGCCTTCTATCCTAGGCTCAGCCTCTTTGTGACCTTCCCTCCTGGGCTTGGTCTTCATGGTGACCTTCCCTCCTGGGCTTGGCCTCTTTGTGACCATCACTCCTAGGCTTGGTCTTCATGGTGGCCTTACCTCTTGGGCTTGGCCTCTTGGTCACCTTCCCTCTTGGGCTTGGTCTTCATAATGGCCTTCCCTCCTAGGCTTGTACTTCATATTGGCCTTCCCTCTTGGGCTAGGCCTTTTGGTGACCTTCCCTCCTGGGCTTGGTCACACTATCTGTCTCTTCCTCAATGACTCTTCCTTATGTCCCTCAGAGATGGCATCATTGGGTTCAAATAATTACAATCAATATACATGCTTTCATTCTTTGTATACTTAATCTTTCTAACTTTACGTGACATCAAGGTTACCTAAATTCTTAAACTGATTGGTTAGCTCACCCTTCTAGGGGAGGTTCTAACCTACGGTGCATTCTTGGCTTACAAGAGGAGGTTTGGTTTTTTAGCCATAACCTAATCCTGCAGGATTAGGGTTATGCCTCCCTCATATGTCCTTTTCCTGTTCTTAGGTTGTGGGAGATTATCAGGTGTTTTTTGGCAGTGGAACAACCATTGATGTTTAAATGAGCAATGGTATTTTTTCTAGAGTTGTTATTGCGGATTTTATGGAAGAATTTTGTGTTTTTGTCTCCATTTGGTATCAATGCATTGCTTTAGATGGTCTAGTTCTGATTGGATAGAGAGGATAAGGGCATGATCAGTAGAAGGATCACTGTCAACATAAAGGTGTTGTTGCTCAAGGTCTTTGAGTTTGAGTGTAAGGATATTGGATGAGCCCAAGTTCCACTCTTTGAGTTTCTGTCTGACCTTTTGACATTGTAGTGGATATGATGTCCCCGGTTTCTGGCTTTGGTGTCAGCTAAGGCCTTGTTAGTCTTACAAAGCTCTATAGCAAAAGGATCATAGAGCTAGTAATTTTCAAAACAAAATGGTTTGTGCCCCCATTTCTCCATCTTGGTATCAATGATGATGGGAAAATGATCAGAGATAGGTCAGTGGGCAACCTGGGAAAAGACTAGAGGGTATTGATCTTCCCATGTGGTAGAGCAGATGAAATGATCCAGTCTGGCTCTCATTTGATTACGAGTCCAGGTGAAGCAGGCATTAGATGGAGGAATATCTATCAACTTGTGGTAGTTGATAAGCGTTATGAAAGCTTTATCTGAAGAAGTCATACTACTAGATGAGGTATTGAAGTTCTATCTATCAATGGCTTGAGTGACAAGATTGAGGCCTCGTCCAAGTAGCCATGGTTTATCTGAATATAGGCTCATAATATTTGAGAGTTCTGTCAGATAAACAGATTTATTGTTGTTGGGTTCTCCATAGACTCCCGTAAAGATCCAGCTAAATTGATCATTGATGTTTGTGAAATGAAGGGTTATGGAGAAGGAGTGTTGCTCAGCATGTGTTAAGTCAAAGAGGTTTTTGTTGTAACCCACAAGAAGTCCTCCCTTAAAACCCGTAGGTGGGATTTGGAATCAATTTGTGATACGTTTACCACCTATAGTTTTGGTTGCAAAGGGTGAGAGGGTGGTTTCGGCTTCTTGTATGGTTATAATGTTGATGTTATATTTGTGTATGTGGTTTCAATTCTCTTTCCTTTTGTGGGCGTTAGATGCCCCACAGACATTCCATGAAGTGATCCTCATGTCCACGACTGATAAAACTAGGTTGTAAATAGGAAGGTTTGGATGATTTGCAATGTTTCTATTTTGGAAAACGCTTCGTGAATAATTCTATGATTTGACCAATTCATAAATTTTCTATGTTGTTCAAAGCTTGATGTATTGAGTTATCGTATTCAAAAGTTATGCCTAATTTAATCGCAAAGTTGGTAAAATTGGATATCCGACCAAGATGTAATATCTTCAATATTGTCTATATCATTTTCTATATGAATAGAAGATGTTGAAATTGTAGATGAAGAAGAAAGCGTTGAAGAGTTTGGAGAAGGTTTACCTGTCTCCGTCACGGCAAAGAAGTTTCTCCTTGTTTGTCCTTATGGGGTAGTTTGTATGTTGTTGATAGATTTGATGATGCTAGGCACCTTTCCTTTGTTTTTCTATTTAGGACTTTGCGAAAATCTGATTTCGTCAATAATTGTAGTCTTTATCTTCTTCATTGTATCAGAATCAAGATCCAAGGTTGAGTCGGTTTCATTGTTGTGGAATAGAAAAGGTTTGAAGGTGTTCAACGAAGGCTTATGAATGTTGTTGCCTGTCGGGGAGGAGGTTCTAGGTCTTTTGTTGTTGACTGATCGGTTTGTTTCTTCAGAGGACTGCGAAGAGGTATTCTTTCTTTTCCAAACCATGTTCCTTTCAACTGGTTTTCTATTAGCATTGAAGGTTTTTTTTTGCAATGACAGGGCAGTAGCATGATGGGGGATGGACAGTAATATCCGAGAAGGTGGTTTTAATTGCTGAAGGGTTTTCAACAACAAGTTTTATCTAGTAAATTTTTTCTCCTAGTCTGATTTTGAGGGAGGTCGGAAGGGTGATGGCTTCTTTCACCGAGAAAACACAGAAGGCTTTAATTAACTGTGTAGGGTGTAGGGTCTCCTGACTGATGAACTGGAGAGTGGCACCTATGGAGTGTGTTATCGCTTTGAAGACTTCGACCTCCCAGGGATGAGGAGGTAAACCCCACAGGGTATGGTCATAACTTGTCCAAACATATGGTCAAGTTTGGTCCCTTTCCGGACAGAGTAAAGAAGTTGAGATGGCGAGAGGATTTTGGGTTTCAAAATGGTGTGGCCTGGGATGAGGAGGGCTATAGCTCTGGTGACATCAAGAATGTTGAGACTGTTGTTATCTAAATTGTTGATGATAGAGACAAGGACGTTGCGACTAGTGAAGACATTACGCAGCCTCATATAGTTTGCTAGGAGGTCAAAGGAAAACTCAGTTTCTAGGTGCAAAGAGGGCGCCATCCGAAAAGGTGGGAGGCAGTCTGGAAGCTTAGAGCAGGAGGGTTTGCTTCGGTTATGGACGATAGGTTTGGGAAAGTAGGCTGAGGGTCTGTGATTTTTTGCCCTATTAATAGGAGGAGGACGATGATGTTGGACGTGTGCATGTGAAGATAGAGGAAGAGACGTGTGTTCCTCGAGTGTGGCAAGACATGTGAAGGGGATACTGGTGTAAAGCCCATTATCCTTGCGTTCAGTACGCCAATTAGATTTGTCATAACTAAAAGGGTGTTGTGATCTATTGGAAAATGGTGCTTTTGCATTGTTGAAGGTCTCATATCTGAAAAGGGGTTTGTGGTCGTCTGGGAAAGAGGTGAAGCGGCATCTGCAGTAGCGTTTGATGTGTCCATGCTTATTGCAGAGATGACAAATTCTGTATTGAGCACATTGGGACTGAGAATGTTTAGAGTTGTTGTATCTGGGGCAGCGTAGGGAGCGAAAGGGTCGTTTAGGCGGGAAAGGAATTCAAGCCTGAGTGTTTTGAAAAGTGGCGAAGCTCATTAGTGCTAACTCAGTGGCTGCAGGTTGACCTAGAGGTGGGAAGTTTAGGTCATTTTTCTGAGTTGAAGTGGGATTAATCGGCTGGTCATGTTGAACATCTAGAGATTTATTAATAATCATAGAGTAATCAAATGAAGGGAAGGTATCATACCTGGCAGCAATGGAGTTATCTATAGGGCACGTTTGGATTGCCGGTTTTCGCTGAATTACACTCAGATCCTGCATTCCCGTAATCCAAGTTCACGAAAATGCTGGCTCGCTGGAATTCTGTAGAATAGGATGTTATGTTTGTTTATCATGGATAAATGTGCTGTAGACGAGCTTTTATTCAAGGAGGAAGAACTGAAATCGCACGGGACGCCTACCGGATTGCGGCGCCCGGCAGTTTTAAACTGGACGGCGCTCTGCAGCTTTTTGTTTACTGGCCGTAAATACAGGAGTTGGTAGTTTTTCCATCTCCGTTAAAGCAAACGTAAAGTTTTGACTGCCGGGCTTATAAATACAATCCAATACGTCATTTTGCGGCAAAACAAACGTGCCCATAGTATGTGAAGCTGTTGTATCTGCTTCTTCCTCCGGGCTTAGGCTGGAGGAATTGTCGGATAGGACAGAAATTGGTTTGTCTTTAGATCCATCTACAGATTGGTGTATTCTCTGGAACGAACAGCTGGTCTGTAAAGTCTGAACTAGAAGAGATGTAATCCTCTCTGGAGAAGAAGAGAGAGTACAGTTTCGATGGTGTGAGCAAGTTTTTCTTCCGTCTATAGGGTTGCATTAGTAATGTCTATCAAGTAGTAGCTGGTAGCTTCAGAAAGAAGGTCGTTTCAGTCGTTGGGATGTTCCTATCCAGGTGTTTCAGGCAACTTCTTCTTTAGAGTTCAGGCGGCGCCTTACCAGGTGTTTCAGGCAGCTATATCTAGACTATTCAGGTGGCTCCTACTCCAGGGAAGGGTAGAGTCAACTACTGATGGTATGAAGCTGCAATGAAGAGTTGGTGGAGAGCAAACCGCTCGATGATTTAGCCGGTGAGGTTGAGCTATCTGAGCTACGTCGAATCGAGGCACGGCCGACTAAGATGTTGGAGAAGGTTGGAGCTGAAGGATGGTGGTTCTAGAGAGATGTTAGAGCTTTCTCTCACTATGAGGAGAATAACGCAGAGTGTATCGGGCGTTTGCTAAGCGTGTACCTTGTATTATCATATGCTAACTCTATACGTCTAAATTCATACCAAACCCCAAATTCTTGGCCGATTAGATTAATCATTCACATTCCAGATCATTATTAATCTATTTCCCAGGTATAATAACCATTGCTTTCGTCATGGTGTTATCAGTTTTTTTTTCTTCAAAATAGGGTTGTAGTATCTTATAATCTGTTCTCCAGAATGATTTAAAGCAAACAAAGATCTAGATCAAGTTTGTCAGACTAACACTAGTTACAACCAAAGAAACTCCATGCGGGTTCGAATGAAATGTGATGAGCAGTAGAGCCGGAAACGTAATCTGTAACAAGCATTGGCCATCAAAAGTCAGCGGAATCAACATCAGAAAGCATAGACATAGTACGATTTGTCGATGACCCTAAACTTCGTTCTCAACTGAGGAGCAACAAACAATTCGAAAATTCCATCAGATATCACATATCTGAACTGGAAGGGAACTTAAAAGATATTAGAATACAAGGTCAACAATATGATATCCACGATACCACTATAGTGATGACTGGCTCTTTACTAATTACCATTTCCCAAGCCGGAAGAACTCGCCGTTGTCAAGATTGAACTGGGACGTCATCAACTTCTCACAAAGATAACAAATATCCCAGTCAATCTCTTCAGCAGTAGAGAAGGTCTCCGGAGTAGGCATTGGCGGTACAGTTGGCTTATCTCCATCTTTGTAAACCACAAGCCGTTCTTTGTCACCAACATCATCGCCTAGCAGCGCCAGTGACTCGACATGTACAGCACCACAGGTTGGTTCAGCCATCCTATTATTCCCATCAACTTCATCATAGATAATCGACTTCCCACGCAAGCCCTCAAACTCAACCTCCCTCGTCACCGTTCGTTTCTTCCCATGAATGATCTCGATCCCAGCGACTTCCCCAAAGAGTTCACCACCGAGGAGCAACCCAGGGAAGACGGCAAGAGGGTTGGAGATCGTCACCTTGTCGTACTTCGCCATTCGCACCCATGAGTCCGGGACGCCATAGGTGGACATCACCCACAGCTCCCACTTCGTCATGTCGATGAGGTGGAACAGCGCGATGGACGTCGGGGAAGACGAGGAGGAGGAAACGGCAGTGCCGGTGTAAGGGAAGATGGTGTTGGCCTGAGACGTTCTTTGGATTAGTTCGGCTGGGAACCGGATCTTGCGGAACTGCTCTCCAAGGACGTGTAATGCCATGATGCTGTTGGTCTGCTTCCCGGTTGGACCTTGGCTGTGGCTCGTCTCCGTCGTGTAGGTCGCGTAGTGGAGGTACCCATTGCAGAAGGCCATCGGGCCACGAGGGTTTGACAGATTGTACCTCGTTTTGGGGCATTTTAGTGTCCGCCACGAACCGGACTTTACGGAGTAGAGCTCCGCCGTGACGGGCTCGTCGTCGCGCCACACCATCATGATGACGCGCAGGACTTTGAAGTCGTTGGTGGTGGCGTCGTAGGCTAGGCCTAGGCACGACTCGAAACGATCGGGGAAGTACCCTTTGCACGGTTCGTCCTCGTAGGCATAGTAGTCTTCTTCTTCGCCGTCGGAGCCGATGACCTTGACGATGTCCTGGTCGGTGCTCTCCCTGATGAAAGGTGGATCAGGGAGGGAGAGGATGCGGCGGGTCGTGGGGTTCCAGAGGAAGAATGTGTGTGTGAAGTGGAGGAGGTCGTCGACTAGTAGGACTAAACCGGCGCATGAGGCCGCGATGCGGAGGAACCGGTTGCCTGGGTGTGCGGCGAGTGGGGGAGGGGAGATGGTGCGGAGGAGAGGGAAGTAGTCGTTTTTGGCGACGGTGGTTGTCAGGACGCCGTGGAGTGTGTAGAGCTCTTCGGCTGATCTTGGGCAGCGGCGGAGGAGGAGGACGGGAGGGTTTGGGGATGAGGAAGTGAGGGTGAGAGATGTGTTGAGTGATGTGGTGAGGTGTGAGGAGAGGAAATTTGGGGATTTGATTACGGATTGCCAGGTCTTGCAGACGCAGCAGCAGAGGGCGAGGGATTTTACCGACAGGCGGTGGAAGATGTTGGCGAGGATACAAGATGGGAAGGTGTTGACGGCGGAGATGGTGGTGTTGGCCATGTCGCAGACAAGCTCGGGTCTGTCGAGACGAGACGGAGAAAGTTGAAAGTTTTAGAGAGCGGATGTTGATGGGTGGCACTTGCAGTGAGAGTAGACCACTCTTGCTGCGTTTGCACCCCGGTCATTAAATAGTGGGGTAAAAACCAGTCGCCCATGTTAATCATACAGCAAAAAAAAAACATTACCTTCCATTCCATCCATCTCTTGTTTGCCAATCAATTCCGATGAAGTTGTACTACTGTCAAGTGCAATAAGAAACTTACTAATTTATCACACGATTCATCCCAAAAACCCACTTTTTCCAATCTTTTTTATCTTCTCAATATTAATAATGAGATGGAAAATTAACAATCCATGACATTATTGGCAAGTTAAGATGGAAATAAATAATTTGTCGTATTCCCTTTCCTTCTCAAAAGTTATAATATATTATTGTAAATGTGTTTCGAGCAGAAAAAGGGTCATTCCACTTACGTGAGCTGTACACAAACCCAAGCTCTGCCTTGTTTGGCTATTGCTTGGGAGGCAAGCAAAGAGAGGGGCATGGACAGATCGCCTCTGAACGGACTGCGGGCGTGGGATTTAGACAGTCGGACTTTGGCCCAAACAAATACCAAGTTATACAGGACAATAATATTTCATAAATAGGATTTTGTCTTTTTGGAAATATGACACACAGCTAGGAATGTAGAATTTTAATCTGGGATTGTTATTTCAGTTTGTAAGGTTTATTACTTGCATTAGGGGGTTCTAGCTTCTTCTCTAGCATTCCTTTTCTCTTAACATAGTCAGTGGGGTTCTTGCAATAAATAATAAAATATGTCCAAATTTTAATGAAATAAGTTATGTGATCATGCCTTGCATGCGGATGATGTGTTCAATCTTAGATTGATAATATTTTGTTATTTATAGTAGACTATATCTATACTACACAATTCAGCCCGTCTCAGATTAGTTCTGCAATTTTTTTTTAAATTTTTGTGAAATGCAAACATATGTTTTGTATTGCTCTCATATGCTCGAGGGGTCGGCCATTCGTAATGTTGTAATGTAATTAATTTAGTGAGGAATAATTGATCGACCTTCAGTATCTCCACTCCACCGACCTCACTCAAAGCAAGGGTTTCACATCCAAGATAGGATAGGAGCAACACTGAACCTTGATTGAGGAGACGAATGGGAAGTATAAGCTTCGACATCAAGAGTTTCTAGGTATCGTCACTAATGTTCGTTTGTTAGCATTTTGTTCTCTGTTGTTCTTGATCTCTTTTCAATCCAATTCTTTCTCGACTAGCATAGTTGATTTTCTACAATTTGGGATGACCCCTCATCGTCCTTCCATCTCACAATAGGCTATCTGATCGTTTTGAGGAAGGATACGCGGCAGGGTCACCCACATTTATTTGTCACTTCAAGATGGTTGCGTTGAGAGCATAGGAAGGTACAACTTTTCTCTAGCCATCCTGCTCATCTTCTTTGTGGCTCATCTTGCTAATCTTTCTCCTGTTTCTGTATTGGGGTTTTGGATTTCTTGGTCTCCTCTGGGGGTTTCTGGCTTCTCTTCTATGCTTTATTTAGGTGGGAATGGATAACATTGTGCCTTCTTTTGCGGTTTTCATCTTTGATCATATTTCAGTCGGCATACAATCTTCATCCTTTGGACGATGCGTTCTGTATTCCAGATGCCCTCCTTTCAGGCAGTTTTGGTAGGATGTATGGATCCCCAAATCTGACCAACACAATTGGGTACCTACTGCTATTGTAGTGTTGTCCGCTGTCACAAGTAAACTCCCAAGCTTTGAGGCTTTTTGGCTCCTTACTAATAAAGACAATGTCACTGCAATGGAAGCCTAATCCTCTATGAGAGAATTTGTTTTAGAATATGATATCTCAACTATAAGGCATATTGATATTAATTTGGTAATTGAACATCTGACTTTCATACAACAACTATAAATGAGAAACTCTTACACATATTATATGTCAATATTTGATGTCATCCAACATGTAGTTTCTTTTATTGTAATTTTAAACTCCATCAAATTAGAAAATAGGCTAGTGCAAGATTAGTATAATTCATAGTTACAAGAATGGGTGTTTACTATTGCACTATCAAAAATTAAATTTTGAAAGTATTGCACGTATAAGGTTTATATAACTTTATTAAGTTGGATCAACCTTTCCTTCAGGGTACATTAGCCTACTTAATCATTATTCATTAAACTCCATACCTCTTAATGTATGACTTGATATAAAACACTTCATGTGTTACTCCATCAAGTACATTGTATTTAAGGTCCTTTCCTTCATAAGGGTTTTGATGTGCTTCCACCATATCGAGTATGAGGTGTGTGCTTACTACACATATCGGGTTTGAGGTGTATGTATGCTTACCATCTCGGGTTTGAGGTGTATGTGTGCTTACCATATCACCCTTGAGGTGTATGTGTACTTACCCTATCACCCTTGAGGTGTATGTGTGTTTCCATCTTGGGTTTGAGGCGTATGTGTGCTTACCATATCACCCTTGAGGTGTATGTGTGCTTACCATATCACCCTTGAGGTGTATGTGTGCTTCCATCTTGGGTTTGAGGTGTATGTGTGCTAGCCACACCATATCGGGCAGACCCTTATGTTCATGCCTCTTCAACCCTTCATGGATTCGACCTACCCTTCACCATGGGTTAAGTGACAGGATAGACAACTGGTTGAACCTTTGTCAACCCATTATACAAATCAATAAGGGTGTGGGGTTACAAAGTATATCAGTTTTCCTTTCATATATGGTTACATCACCATATCGGGTTTGAGGTGTGTGCTTAACCCGATATCAGTTTTGAGGTGTGTGCTTAACCTCCTATCATTTTTGAGGTGTATGCTTGACCTCCTATCGTGCAAGAGGTGTATAAAACACCACCATATCATGCAAGAAGGTATAAAATCATATCCATATTGTTTTAGTGGAGTAGGTGCATCAACATATCGGGTTAGAGGTGCTTGCTTGAACCCGATATCACTTTACCTTTGATGATGTCATCACCATCAACCTCTAGACCTTTGTTCTTAATGTTCTATTTCATGTACAATAGTCCGATGAAGCTTTAGAGCTCAAAGGATCATCAATTATTCAAGAGAAATCAAAATTGCAAGTAGATCAACAAGTATGACAAAATTGAAGGTGCATAATAAAATAATTGGGTTTAAGTTATATAACCCGCCTCAAGAACAACTTCAAAGCTCCAAAGGTCCACGTTCCTAAGGTTGAATATGAACTTCAAAACTCCTCTATATGCCAAGAATCACCATGGATAAGCAATTGGTGAAGAAAAAAAAGAAAGGAAGATCATAACCCTAAAATCATTCTTCAATCCAAGGTTGAAGATGATCATTGCCTCACCTTAGGGTTAAGTATGAGCTCCTTATTTCTCCTTAGCACCTTTGCACGATACACTAGTGATCTAGCATTATATTCCACCACTAATGCACGATATGCCACTCACTTATGATCAAAACACTTCACTATGGGCGATATCACCCTTCTTGGCCGATACCACCTTACTTGGCCGATATTTTTTTTTGTCGGCAAACACGCGGGGGCTTTTTTGTATTTTTTTCAAAGGTCTATACAAAACTTGCTATCTTCCAAAGAAGGAGAACAACTAAAGAAATAGAAAAGGAAACAAAAAAAAGAAACAAGAATGAACGTCGAAGCATCATCTATGATACCAAGCCTCTGAAATAATCTTCTGAAAAGACTATGGATCGAACCAGACTTCAACCGGATCCCTATTGCCATGGAACAAGTCAATATCTTGGTCATCTCAGAAAGAAAAATCATTAGACAGCAAACCATCCAGCAAGGCTGAAAGCATATGCAGAAAGCAACACCCTCCTCCTAGGAACAACTGAGCCACTCGTAGCAGCCAAAAGACACAATCTCAGGCATGTCTAGATCCAAGAAATAGAGAAAGAATCCCATCCTTCTCCAAAGCTCAACTCAGCTCATTAACAACCTTCTTAATGTTCTTCATCAGGCTTTCTGGGTCAATCGCAATATCATAATGCTTCCTCCTGTTTCTTTCATCCCATAGAGAATATAAAACAACAAACCCAGTTAAGCACTCTTCTTTCAAAGAAAAATTCCTGAACTCTATCAAAAAGTGTGGAATACTCTTAATGAGACCCCCGTCTAAGCATGCCTTCCAGATCCTTTCAGCATGCATACAATGGAACAAAAGATGATTACTATCTTCATAATCATTTTTACATAGCAGACACATAGAAACGACAGTGATCCCAAGTCTCCACTACTACCGAAATAGGATTCAATGTCACTTTTTTGGGCGTCAGTTATTTAGGAACAGCGACGCCTATAATATTAGACGTCGGTGATTTAGGTAAAACGACGTCTATATTTGAAAACCAGCCAGATACGGGTACCACTTTGTATTCAGCGTCGGCTGGGGTGTAACAGACCGACGCCTAAAATCGCCCGTGAAATCCAATTTTCGAGCAAAAAAAATTGCGTCACCTACATCGTCATTTTTTTAGCTAAGCACCGACGCCTAATTAAGATGAAAATTTGCACGAAAAGTCCCACTTTCAATGTCAGTTATTCTTGGATAACCGACGTTGATAATGGTTCCCGCCAAATAATTTAGGGCAAAAATTTTCTAGATGGACATCGGTTTATACTATCAACCGACGCTAAAGAGTTATAGGCATCAGTTTTGTAAATAACCGACGTCATTGACCAACTTAATAGACCCGATCACCTGGCTCTTCCCCCTTTCTTCCTGTTGCATCACGATATTTCTCCTGTGCTGCTGCTCGCCACCGCTCTCCCAAAATCGCCCGACGACCCCCACTACTGCTCGCCGACGCTGCTGCTGGTGCTCTTCTACTCTCCGCCGCCGCTACTGCTGGTGTACCTGTGCTCGCCGCCTCCGCTGTTGTTGGTGTGCTACTGATCTGCTCTTCTCCCGGTGCCACTGCTGTTCGCCGCCCACCCCTCTGCTTCTTCGCCTGCTCGCCGCCACTGCTGCCGCCGCTCTTCTCCACGCTAGCTCCAGGTATCCCTAGCCTCTTTGCTTCCTTCTCCCTAGCTCCTTACCAACAACAAGCACGACCATGGCTGTGTTGGCCTACCACAGCCGTGCTGGACAGCACGGCCGTGTTTGCTGTTGGTAAGGATATGAACACATTTTTATGTAATGCTTTATGTAAATCTTAGGATATGAAAAAATCTTTTGCTTGCATATATTTGTGTTTCTAATCGTAATGTTAGACCTAATTCAGTAAATTTTGATGCATGTTGAAATAAGATTTAAACTTGTCAATTCTAGCATCCTAATTTGATTTGATTAAACCTAACATTGATGAAACCCTAACATCAATTGTGATGAAACCCTAACATTAATTGTGATGAAACCCTAACATGTACATATCTATTATTGTGTTTGTTGGCCTAGAAACCCGTCTAAGATTTACTCATTAGGAGTAAATCTTGGATAGTCCCCGGTTTGGGACTGTTCTTGAACACCTAATATCACTTAGGATGTAAGTGTATAATGTGTATTGGGTTTTCAAGAAAATTTCGATAGCATTTCCCCATTTGTTCTCTAAGTACATATGTACTTGGAGAACAGTGGGGAAATGCTGCCAAAATTTTCTCGAAAACCCAATACACATTATACACTTACTAGTGAGATTAGGTGTTCAAGAATGGGATAGGTGATACACATTTATTATATATAAGAATGATAGCACATATATTTGTTGGCCTAAAGTTTTAACCATGCAAGAACTCTAATATGTTAACCCTAGACCCTAATCTTGTTGTAATATATACTTGTTTTCTCTTTGATCATAGAATGGATAGATCATGGATGTCCATTCGCAATCGCTGCACCCCAGAGTTTATATCTGGTCTTGACCAGTTTATTAGATTTGTCGAGGAACATAGGAAACAACATGGAGATAGGTTCTACTGTCCATGTAGGCATTGCGGTAACAACTTGAAAGTCAACACTGGTGACGAAATCAGAAGTCATGTCATGTGCAACGGGATTATACAAGGCTATACATAATGGTACTGGCATGGAGAGATTTCAAACCTGAAACCAGTGGATGTCGATAGCAGTGCTTGTGTGGAAGAAGAAATTTCCTACGATGATGTAGGTGTGAATGAACTAGTTCCAGTAGACATCGTTGATGCGATGTTGGATAGTTGTGGGGTAGAGCACACCGATCCACCTACCATTTTTAGAAACATTGTGCATGATGCTGAGATATCGTTATACACAGGTTGTACTAAGTTTACGAAGCTTAGTGCTGTGTTGAGATTGTATAAGATGAAAGCTAACAATAGATGGAGCGACAAAAGCTTCACGTCATTGTTGTCTTTGTTGAAAGAAATGCTTCCTGAACGAAACGAGCTGCCAATCTCAACATACCAGGTAAAGAAATTGTTGTGCCCAATGGGAATGGATTCCAAGAAGATACATGCATGCCCGAATGATTGTGTATTATTTCAAAAGGACTATGAGGATTTGAAAGATTGTCCAAAATGTGGTGCGTCACGGTATAAATTGACGACTTCGGGGGAGTCCAAAACTGGTTCTCCTGCCAAGGTGATGTGGTATCTACCTATAATATCACAGTTTCAACGCTTGTTTTCCAATCCGATAGATGTGAAGAATTTGAGGTGGCATGCAGATGTTAAGAAAAATAATGATGGGATCCTACGACATGCGCCTGATTCCCCACAGTGGAAGAAGATTGTTCTATTGTACCCTAAATTTTGTGAAGAAGTCAGGAATCTAAGACTTGGGCTTTGTACAGATGGGATGAATCCGTACGGGACATTGAGTAGCCAACATAGCACTTGGCCAGTCATGCTTGTTATATACAATCTTCCTCCTTGGTTGTGTATGAAAAATAAGTACGTAATGCTGTCGTTGTTGATATCGGGCCCTAAACAACCTGGAAATGACATCGATGTTTATCTTGAACCTCTGATTGATGACTTAAAGAACCTCTGGGGTGAAGGTGTGATGACCTATGATGCTTCACGAAGAGAGACATTTTTTTTGCATGCTATGTTGTTTTGCACTATTAATGACTTTCTAGCATATGAGAATTTGTCTGGATATAGTGTCAAAGGAGCTAAATCGTGTCCTATATGTGAAGAGAACACTGATTCAATAAGACTAAAACATGGCGGTAAGACTATATATCTCGGTCATCGAAGGTTTCTTACAAAATTCCATATGTATCGTAGGAAGCGCAAAGCATTCAATGGATTGAATGAGGAACGGAGTGCACCTAAACCTATACCAGGGGAGGTTGTTTATGGAAGAGTAAAAGACTTTGTCAATGAATTTGGTAAGAGATCACAATGTGCTATGGCCACACGGAGTGACAAATCTTTATTCAAGAAGAAGTCAATATTTTGGGATCTTCCTTATTGGAGATCTTTGACAGTCAGACATTGTATCGATGTCATGCGCGCTGAGAAAAATGTCTGTGATAGTGTCATTGGTACTTTGTTGAATATACCAGGTAAGACTAAAGATGGGATAAAATCCAGACTAGACCTACGTGAAATGGGAATAAGGTCAGAATTAATAGATATTTGTAAAATGGAAAATCGGAGAACATACTTACCTCCTGCTTGTTACACATTGTCTAGAAAGGAGAAGAAAGCTTTTTGTGAATGTTTGGTATATGTTAAGGTGCCACAGGGTTACTCATCCAACATCCGCAGATTGGTATCAATGAAAGATCTGAAGTTGATAGGTCTTAAATCTCATGATTGTCACACTCTAATGCAACAAATATTACCTGTGGCTATTAGATCTATATTGTCGAAGCATGTAAGGTTTGCACTCACCAGACTTTGTTTCTTTTTTAACAGTCTGTGCAGTAAAGTTATTGACCCTGATACTCTCGATAAATTGTAAAGAGAAGTGGTTGTTACCCTATGTCAGCTTGAGATGTATTTTCCTCCGTCGTTCTTTGATATCATGGTACATCTTGTTGTCCACTTGACTAGGGAAGTGAAAATGTTGGGACCAGTTTTCTTGCATTGGATGTATCCCTTTGAACGATACATGAGAGTTTTTAAAAGTGATGTTCGAAACCGTTATCGGCCTGAAGGGAGTATTATTGAGGGTTATGTGGTGAGAGAGGTTATGGATTTTTGCAATGACTTTCTCAGTGGTAATGACACTCCTGATAATGACAAGAATATTGACGAGCAATTTGGCAAAGGAATTTTGGGATCACGTGTGAAAGTAATTAGCCGTGAGCAGTTGGAACAAGGTCACTTGTATATTTTATACAACATGGACGAAGTGAACGTTTATATCAAGGAACATGCCAATTTCATCAAGAGACAATATCCTCGAGCCAATACAATGTGGCTTGCTAGAGAGCATAACACGACATTTATTAAGTGGTTTGAAGATAAAGTCTTACATTAACTATCTCAAACACCAGATGATATTACTAAAACTATCAAATGTCTCACCTTTAAACCAAAATTGACTGTTATATCTTATGAAGGGTATGACATTAATGGATTCACATATTACACAAAGCGCTAAGATGATAAGAGTGTCATCCAAAGCAGTGGGGTCACCCTTCAAGCATCGACTATGTTTTTTGCAAGTGCAAAGGATAAGAGTCCACGTGAAGCTAAAATGTCATATTACAGTGTCATTGAAGACATATGGGAGTTTGACTACATAGATTTCATAATTCCACTCTTTAAATGTAATTGGGTTGATAACACCAAAGGAGTTATAGTGGATGAATTGGGTTTCACTTTAGTGAACTTTGAAAAGATTGGCGAGAAGGGTGAACCATTCATATTGGCATCATAGGAGAAACAAGTATTTTATATCGATGATCCTGCAAATGATAAATGGTAAGTTGTTCTTCATGGTAAAAGACAGTTCATTGAAGATCCTATAGATGAAGAACAGTACTATGATAAGTATGATGACTCCAGTCCATTCTCAGTTGGGTTGCCAACACCATCAAATATTGAAGCTAATGATGATTTGTATGTGCGCGGAGATCACAATGAAGGATTGTTAATTGATAAAAAATTGCAATATTAGAGGCATGTTTATATTTTTTTATATGTTTTATTTTTCTGAATGTGAACTTTACAATGTGAATGTGAAATTTACAATGTGAATTACTTTACAATGTGAATGTGAACTTTACAATGTGAGCTTTACAATTTGAATTACTTTACAATGTGAACTTTACAATGTGAATGTGAATTTTTAGATGGCTGAGCATTCTCCTGATGACCGTGCTGATGATTACCGTGAGGGTGAGGACATCAATGCACCGCCTCACAATGTAAGTTTTAAAAATATATCATATATTTATATCTATATGTCCATTTATAGTTATATTTTGTAAATGTGTTGATTTTGTCAAATTTTAGGTTGATTATGCACATGTACCATCTGAAGCACTTGAGGCACTTGATCAACAACACCAAAAAGTTGACAAGAGAAGGGGAATCACTATGATGAAGAAGTTAATAGTGCAAAAGGGCAATAGACCCAAACTTGTTGTGGATTTTGATAATGCAGGAAATGCATCTGGTGTGAATCGCAATTCGTTTGTTTCATATCTTGGGTATGTTACTCATAGCCATTGCGATTGTAAGATAGATTCTTGGCATAAAGTTCCTAAGGAGAAGAAAGACGTAATATGGAAGGATTTATGCGTGAGTTATTATTAATTTGCAATTCTATTTTGTAGATTACTAATTTTTTGGATACTAGTTAATAGAAATTCTATTTTGCAGAGTATATTTGAATTGGATGAAAAGTTGCATCGTAAATGCATGATGCAACATTGTGGGAGAGTCCTAAGGAACTATAGGACAAATCTCACCTGAGAATACATAAAAGAAGGTGACAAGAGGAAGAAGACAGCCACTGAATAGTGGAACTTCCTGGACAAAGAAGAATGGGACGCGTTTGTTGCTTCAAGACAAACTGATGAATTCAAGGTATTAGGCGTCAGTCCCAATCTCATTAATATATGTTGTATTCACCTATTCAAGATTAACATTTAGTGTTACTAACCAAATCATTAATGTGCATACTAACTAGGCCCTCAGTGAGGCACAAAAATCAAGGCGTGCACTGAATGTGCATGACCACACAATGGGTCCAAAGGGGTATGCAGGCATTCACCAAAGACTACAGTCTGAGGCTACTACTCAGTCTGCTGCTACTCAGGAGTCCTCTACCATAGGTAGCACACCTCTGCCTCGCCATGATGTCTGGATAGCTGGGAGGCAAAATAAGAAGGGAGAAATAATGAAGCACGCAACTGCTGAGGCGACTGCAAAAATGGTAAAATACAACTCTTACAGCAATCGTTCGAATATTGATTATTTGTGGTGTTTACTTAATTATAAATTTTTGTTTTGGCGATTAGCGGGAGCTCCACGAGCTGAGGAAACAAGGCAAGTTCATCCCTGAGGGCACAAGCGATGAATTGACAGTTGCTCTGGGTAACCCAGAGCATCCTGGACGTGTTAGGGTTGCCAGCGCTGGTGTGGGCATCAAAGCTTTTTTTGGGCCATCCCAGCGCAAACATGTCCCAAAAGCAGGACTTTCACAAGAAGAGGTAACATATTCTTTCTTTATAATGTTACTGTAAAAGAATATTCAATAATTAGAATTTGACATTTCTTTTATCCATGTATAGGTAGATAAGCTATTTGATAGGAAACTCGAAGAAGCAATGAAAAAGTGGCAGGTATCTCAGACTGCCACTTACCAGACGGTACCTATGGTGTCTCCTACTACAGGCTCTACTCCTACTGCAGAGGTTGGGAGTAATCATGTAGACCCACCACCTAGCACATCCGCTGTAAGTATTTTTATGACATAGTAACTAGTTTTTAATTCAAGATGATATGTTTTCAAGATGATATGTATATATGAAATTGTAGTCATTTCAAAAAAAGATGATATGTATATATGTATATAACATTCTTTACACAAAAATTTGTAGGGGTTGAAGCCATGCAGTCTAAAAGTTAATGAATATGTCGTTGCAGAGGCATCGAGTTACCCATCCCTACCAGGGGAAATGTTTCACGGGTCTCTATTACCAGCTAGTTGGATTCGTGTGAGCCCGGTACATATATTCCCCAAGTGGATGGATCTTTCATTGCCATATGCCCACCCAGATTGTGAAATGCTTGGTGAGGCAGAAGGCGGAGTGATATTGTGGCTAAAAGCGGATGTCCTCTTTACTGAAACTATATGGTAATTTTACATTACGTTAAATTGTTAGTGTGTGTATATGATGTCAGTTGATCTGAAATTATATATATATATATATATATATATATATATATATATAGAGAGAGAGAGAGAGAGAGGTTAAAAAGAAGACACCCACAACATCTAGGCCTCCACTTCCACCTCCTACATTATCCAGTTGGGTTCCACATGACCTACCTGTCCCGTTAGGTCCTAACTGTAGGGGTATGGCAATATGGTTAGGCGAACATGATATAAATTTCCCTATAACTGTTTCTATAGATTCAGATGTTGCAGGTCAATCATACGAAAGCAAACTATTTATACAAGATATTTTAGAGTTGTTTCGATATGATTGGCTAAATACATCTGTGATAGAGCTATGGATAAGGTGAGATCTTCTTTATACATCTATATATCTTATGTAGGATCTGGTGATCTGGTTTCTTATTTATTAATGCATGCATAATTAATACATATTTTGCAGCTACTTAGACAAGATATGTGCAGATTTTGCATTCGAACATGTAGGGTTTTTGATTCCATCTTTGATTAGTCTAGTAGCTAAAGACTCTCCGTCAGTTCAACAATATTGTTGTGAGGCTTTTACAAATTTTGCTCAAAATAAGAAGACGGTGATAATGGCTCCATTCAATGTAGAGTAAGTTTACTTTGCTTATTATAATTTGGACTTAAGAAAATTACATTTTTATTGTGGATTTTGAGTTATTAATTTTTAACTTTTTTACCTCTAGTGGTATGCATTGGGAGTTATTGGTTATTGTCCCCGAGACGTTCACTGTCTATTATCTAGATCCTAAGGGGAGTAAATTGAATACAAAATATGGACACATAATGAAAATGGCATTATTCCGGTGAGAAATATTTCATTTTCATATCCGTTAACATATGTTAGTACATTACTATTTAATTATGCAATGTACTGTGTTACATTAACATGTAGGGGTCACTACTACAGAAACAACATTCAATGTCGCTTTCTTGGCGTCGGTTATTTAAAAAAAACCACCGCCTATAACATTACACGTCGGCTATTTAGTAAATCCGACGTCTATATTCGAAGACCATCCAGACACGAGTACCGCTTTGTATTCAGCATCGGCTGCATAACAAACAACCGACGCCTAAAATCGCCTGCGAAATCTAATTTTCGAGCGAAAAAAATTTGGCACATACAACGTCGGTGTTTTACCAAAAAACCGCCGCCTATATAAGATGAAAAATTGTGCGAAAAGTTCCATCCTAGGTGTCGGTTATCCGTTGATAACTGACACCGATAATGGTTCCCACCATACTATTTAGGGCAAAATTTGTCTAATTGGACGTTGCTTATTTAAGTAGAACTGACGCCGAAGACGTTAGGGGTCGGTTGTATTTTATAACCGACGCCTTTTACCAACTTAATAGACTCTCGATCGGCCACTGTCCCCTTTCTTCTGTTTCATTGCTAGAATTTCTCCCCGGTGCTGCTGCCGCCCGACTGCAACCCCTACCTGCCGCTGATGCTGCTTCTGCGCCGCCGTCGCTCCGCTGCCACTCCCTGCTCCTTCTGCGCTGCCATCTCCAGTCTGCTTGTGCGCCGCCTGCTCCTTCTGCGCCGCCCTCTCCCTGCTCCTTCTTCTTGTGCGCCGCCTACTCCTTTTGCACCCTGCGGCTACCTGTCTGCCCTACGTCGGCGGTCCTGGAGCTCACCGCACCTGCCCTGCGTCGGCGGTCCTTTTCTCGACCTCACCTCGCCTCCGACCTGTCGACCTCACCTCGCCCTGCTCGCTTGCCCAGGTACCTGCCGACCTACCCAGGAGGCACCCAGGCGCGCCTAGGTGGCCAGGCGTTCACCTAGGGTCCCAAACCCAGGCGCCCAGCCTAGTTAGGCCTCTGGGATGCCTGGGCGATACTTGAGCTGCGCCAAGGCACAATGCTGTTGTGTATTTTTTTAAAATTAAGTTATTTACTGATTTGTGTTTATTTATGTACTGATTTGTATTTATTTATGTATTGTTTCAGGAATTAATCGATCATCTACTTCTGCCCGCCGTCTCCCTACCCGTCGCCTGCTCACCTGCCTGCTTGCCTACCTACTCGCCTACCCTCCGTCTCGCCCAAACAGAGGTAAACCCTATTTTATTACACTGCTTGATCTTTAATCACATAGACTTACTCAACATTGCTACTTGTATGATCCTAGTGATTAAAAGCACTCTTTCCTGGTCCCTTGAGTAACTAATGTTCCCTTGAGATGAGTGTTAATTGATCTAGTTTGCTTACTTTCCTTGTAATGCCATCTTTTATGTGCTATGACATAGTCACCTTTAGAGTATTAAAATTTAAAATGATGCAACTTGTACACTTGTTAAATTTGAATCTATAAATCCTATGAATTGATATCACCCCCACAAAATCAGTAGTCACTATTATGTCTTGTACACTCTAAATCTAATACTCTTATGCTATTTTAACACCATGATGACCTAACATGAAACCATGCTCTTAATGATATGATTTACATATCTATTATTGTGTTTGTTGGCCTAGAAACTCGTCCAAGATTTACTCATTAGGAGTAAATCTTGGATAGTCCCCAGTTTGGGACTATTCTTGAACACCTAATCTCACTTAGGATGTAAGTGTATAATGTGTGTTGGGTTTTTGAGAAAATTTCGGTAGCATTTCCCCGTTTGTTCTCTAAGTACATATGTACTTAGAGAACAGCGGGGAAATGCTGCCGAAATTTTCTTGAAAACCCAATACACATTATACACTTACTAGTGAGATTAGGTGTTTAAGGATGGGATAGGTGGTACACATTTATTATATATAAGAATGACATCACATGTATTTGTTGGCCTAGAAACCCGTCCAAGATTTACTCATTAGGAGTAAATCTTGGATAGTCCCCGGTTTGGGACTGTTCTTGAACACCTAATCTCACTTAGGATGTAAGTGTATAATGTGTATTGGGTTTTTGAGAAAATTTCGGCAGCATTTCCCCGTTGTTCTCTAAGTACATAATTTTCTTGAAAACCCAATACACATTATACACTTACTATGAGATTAGGTGTTCAAGGATGGGATAGGTGGTACACATTTATTATATATAAGAATGACATCACATGTGTTTGTTGGCCTAGACATGTATGTTTATATTTTTTTATTGATAAAAGATCACAATTTTATTGATAAAATATCACAAGTTTGTTGGCTAAATGTTTGTCTTTTTCTAGTTAATACAAATGCTAAATGTTTGCCTTTTTCTAGTTAATACAAATGCTAAATGTTTGCCTTTTTCTAGTTAATACAAATGTTAAATGTTTGCCTTTTTAATGACATTTTCATATGGCTGACCATGATGAGCATGATGTCCATGATGAGCATGAAGTCCATGATGAGCATGCTGTCCATGACGAGCATGGCGAGGATACCAATGTAAGTTCTAAAAATCATATCCTGTATTTCTATAAAATTCATTATCTTCTAGTTATGTCATATATCCCATATTTCTATATTGTGCTAATTAAGTGTGTTTATTTTTGTCAAATTTTAGGTTGATGATGCACATGTACCCACTGAAGCACTGGAGCAACTTCATGTGCAGCAGCAAACACTTAACAAGAAAAGGGGCATCACTCTGATGAAGAAGTTAACAACGCTGAGTGGCAGTGGATCCCAATTGGTTGTTGATTTTGATAATAGAGGAAATGTAATTGGAGTGAACCGTAATAATTTTGTAAACTATCTTGGGTGTGTCACTCGAAGCCATTGTGGTGTTAAGTATGATAATTGGCATAAAGTTCCTCAGGCGAAGAAAGACTTGATATGGAAGGATTTATGCGTGAGTTATTATTATTTGCAATTCTATTTTGTAGATTACAAATTATATTATTTGCAATTCAATTTTTAGATACTAGTTAATAAGAATTCTATTTTACAAAATCAGTTTGCATTGGATGAGAAGCTGCATCGTAAAAGTGTGATGCAACGCGCTGGAAAGATGCTTAGGAACTATAGGACAAATCTGAACAGAGAATACATAAAAGATGGTGATAAGAAGAAGAAGTCGGCCCTTGAGCAGTGGAACTTCTTAGACAAAGAAGATTGGGACAATTTTGTTGCTTCAAAAAAATCTGAAGAATTTAAGGTATTAGGCGTCACTCCCAATTTAATTAATATACGTTGTATTCACCTATTCAAGATTAACATTTAGTGCTACTAACCAAATCATTAATGTGCATACTAACTAGGCCCTCAGTGACGCGCAAAAAGCAAGGCGTGCACTGAATGTGCATGACCACACTATGGGTCCAAAGGGCTATGCAAGCGTTCACCAAAGACTACATGCGGAGTCTGCGGCTACTCAGGAGTCTATTGCTACTCAGGAGTCTTCCACACCCATGCCTCGCCATGATATCTAGATAGCTGGGAGGTAAAACAAGAAGGGTGAAATAAAGAAGCTCGTAACTGCTGAGGCGGCTGCGAAAATGGTAAAATACAACTCTTAGAGCAATCATTTGAATATTGATTATTTGTGGTGTTAACTAATCATGTGTGTTGATGGTGATTAGCGGGAGATGCACGAGCAGAGGAAACAAGGCACATTCATCCCTCAGGGCACAAGGGATGAATTGAAAGTTGCTCTGGGTAACCCAGAGCATCCTGGACGTGTTAGGGGTGCATGCACTACTGTGGGCATCAAAGCATTCTTTGGGCCATCCCAGCGCAAACCCAGAATGGGACTTTCACAAGAAGAGGTAACCTATTCTTTTTTTAGAATGTTACTGCAAAAGGGAATTCAATAATAAGAAGCTAATGTTTCTTTTATCCATGTATAGGAGAATAAGAGAGTCGAGGATATAGTTGCTAAGAAGGTCAATGATATAGTTGCTGAGAAGGTCAAGGAAGAAATAGTGCGGTGGTAGGCATCTCAGGCTTCCAATCAGCCTATGGTGACCCACTCTTCTCCTGATACACAGACTGTGAGTAATCCTGGAGACCCATCGCCTAGCACGTCTCCTGTAAGTATTGTTTATGACAGTGTAGCTAGTCTTTTCAAGATGATATGTTTTTAAGATGATATGTATATATGTATAACATTCTTTACGTAAATTTGTAGGCATTGAAGCCATGTCGCTTAAGAATACAAGACTATGTTGTTGCAGAGGTGCGGGCTTACCCGCCCCTTCCTGGGGCAACGTTTCATGGGACTCCAATGTCGCAGGGCTACGTTCGTGTGAGCCCGATGTGTGTATTACCCGATTGGAGGGAAGCTGCATTGCCATATGCCCACCCAGATATTGATACACTTGGTGAGGCAGAAGGCGGGGTGATATTGTGGCCCAAAGCAGATGTCGTCTACACTACTGAAATTGTAAGATAAATTTACATTACTTTAGATTGTTAATGTGTATATATGAGGTCAACTGATCTGAAATTATATATACAGGTTAAAAAGAAGACACCCGGAGCACCTAGGCCTCCACCTCCACTTCCTACATTACCAAGTCGGGTTCCAACAGACCTAAAATACCCGTTAGGTCCTGCTTGTAGGGGAATGGCATGTTGGCTACGGGCAAATAATATACATTGCCCTATAGTTTTTTCTTTAGAAGCAGATTATACAGGTCAATCATTCGATAGTTCTTTATTTATACAAGATATTATTGAGCTGTTTATGAATGATTGGCTGAATACATCGATGATAGAGACATGGATAAGGTGAGATCTTGTTTATACATCCATATACCTTGTGTAAGATCTGGTGATCTGGTTTTTTATATATTAATGCATATGTAATACATGTTTTGCAGCTACTTAGTCGAAGATCAAAGCAAACAATTTGCATTTGATCATGTGGGATTTTTGATTCCATCATTGATTAGTATGGTAGCTAAAGACCCTGATAGTGTTCAACAATACTGTATAAATGCTTTTACAATTTTCGGTCAGCAAAATAAGACGATAATAATAGCTCCATTCAATGTCAAGTAAGTTTACTTTATTTATAATTTGGACTTAAGAAAATTCCATTTTTATTGTGCATTTTGAGTTATTAATTTTTAACTTTTTTACCTATAGCGCTAGACATTGGGAGTTACTAGTTATTGTCCCTGGGATGTTGACTGTTTATTATCTAGATCCTGCGGGAAGTACATTGAACACTAAAATTGGACACATATTGAGAATGCCATTATTCTGGTGAGAAATATTTCATTTTTATATCCGTTAACATATGTTATTACATTACTATTTAATTATGCAATTTACTGTGTTACATTAACATGTAGGAGTTTAGATGCATTCAAAAATGCTAGAGGAAATGTCCCAAGGAAAAAGAACCAGCCAATAATTTGGGAGAACGTAAAAGTAAGTTCCCGACTCCAATGTATATATTATTTATGTGAACTGTGCTTAGTTATATTTTTTAATATTTTGTATGTTTCAATTTATAGTGCGCTACACAAGACAATGGCTGAGCATGCACATACTATGTGATGTGATTTATGCAGATGATTATCCGACATGCCACATTGGAGATTAATACCATACATGAGGTATTATATATAGTCTCATTAGTTAGTATGAAATATATCAATCTTATTTTTATATTATTACTTATATATATACATCATTCTCTTTGCAGGTGTTTAAAACTGACCACACTACAGGTAAATGCTTAAAAAATGTACATGCTCCATATACGATGGAAGCAATAAATGAAGTAAGAGAAGAATGTGCAAAAGCCATACAAGCAGTGGCGACTGTAAGATATAATTGGGATGCTGATAGCGATCCTGAATGATACTTTGTAAATGAATATTTTTGAATGTTTATACATGTATTTGAATGTTTCTACATGTGTGAATGTGAGAATTGAATTGATGTATGAATGTATCTACTTGTGTGAAAAAATATTTGTTGATTTTACAGGTTTGTGGCCTGTTTGTAGGCTGATATCAATGGATGTCGTAAACATGCAGTTCAGGAAACTGAACTGCATGTTCTCATCCTACTGACCAGCCACAACAGGCCTGCAAACTGATAAGAAAAAAAAAATTTATAGGCATCGGTTATTTATAGAACACCGACGCCTCAGGAATACAGCGTCGGTTATTGGATAAACACCGACGCCGAATGTGACAAATAACCTGACCGTGCAGGAAAGCACGGCCGTGGTGGAAAAGGCGTCGTGTATTTGTATAACATCGACGCCTATAGTACCAAATACGGTCGTGCAGCGAAGCACGGCCGTGTCGTCTGGGAGTATGGTGTCGGGTGTTCAGTTGTGAACCGACGCCGAAAGTGTCCTAGGTGGTGCCTTTTTTGTGGCGCGAACCCTATAGACGTCGGCCAACTATATATAACCGACGCCTAGAGATCATATAGGTGTCGGTTAGAAAACCGACGCCGAAGAGTTCGACCTATAGCGGCGCCCACATAGGCATCACTTGAAAACCGTCGCCAAAGGGGGTTAAACAACCGACGCCAAAGGCGTGTTCTGTAGTAGTGGGTTTTTATGAGTTCAAAAAGGCTGGAGGAAAGGTCCCCACGAAAAAGAACCAGCCAATAATTTGGAAGAACGTGAAAGTAAGTTCCCGACTGCAATATATGTATATATTATTTATGTGAACAATGCTTAATTAGTTGTATTTTTTAATATTTTGTATATTTGAATTTATAGTGTACTACACAAGACAACAGATGGGCATGTGCATACTATATGATGTGATTTATGCACATAATTATCAAATATGCCGCAATGGACATCGATTGTATTGCTGAGGTATTATATAGTCTCACTAGATAATATGAAATATATCAATCTTATTTATAGCTCATTAATTATATATACATCATTCTCTTTACATGTGTTTAAAACTAACCACACTACAGGAACGGCCTTACCAGATGTACATGATCCATATACAACGGGAGAATTAAATGAAGTAAGAGAAGAATGGGCAACAACCATTCTGTAATCTTGATTCGGTAGCTTATTGAGAAAACCTTTCCAAGCGTGAAACAGGTAGTTCTTAGGAACCTTGCACTTCCACATCCATAATAGAAAGGTACTAGAATCACCCTTTCCCCTGGTAGCTTCCCAAACCTCCTTCAGACTGACATCATTGTTATCCATAAATGTAATAGAATCGTTATCACCAATCCTGATATTATGACTCTCGATGCATTTATAGATCATCACTGCAACTCTAGAATTAGGCAGAGACCAGTTTCCATTAGAAATAAGCGTACTAATATTAGCTTGCATGCCAATACCAGAGGTAATAGGTTTGAACTTCTCATCCCAGACTGAAATAAACTTACCATTCACCCAAGGCACTTTCCAAACTTTAAACTGAGAATTATTCCCAATATGAAATTTAACACAATTCAAGATAATATCTCTAACATCTAACATCTTGTTGAATAACCAGGAGAAGTTAGGTGAAACTTCCACACTCTAGAAAGTCTCCTTGCGGGGGTATTTGGCATTAATCCACCTCACCCACAAACTTTCCTTATTATTGGCCAGATCCCAGGCATTCTTGACAACACAAGCTCGTGTCATCTCGCTACATCTTCTAATCCCCATGCCTCCTTCAGAAAAGGGAAGAGTGACTTTATCCCACGACACCAGATGAATATTATTTCTTCCGTCAAAATTTCCCCATAAAAAGTCTCTTATGATTTTATCAATCGATTCATTAACTGAAAAAGGGATAGGAAAAGACACTATCCAGTGTAAGTAAAGGGTAGACAGAGTGGACTTGATGAGCTCCAACTGACCTGCAAGACTCAATAAATTTGCCTTCCAAGAATCATGTCTTTTCTTGAGTCTGTCAATGATAGTGTGACAAGGTTTCTTCGTCAGCTTACCCAAGAATAACGGAATGCCCAGATAATTCAGATCAATAATCTCTCCTTTCTTCATATTTAGAATCTCAAGGATGGGAGCAGTGTTGGCATTCTTGCTAAAGACAATCACACTCTTATTTGCATTCAACTTCAACCTAGACATCCTACCAAACCTTCTCATCGTATCACTGATGAACTCTGCATTCTCTTTAGTTGCTTTCATAAATAGCATAAGATCGTCTGCAAAGATTAAATGAGATACAGAGGAACAATTTTTAACTTTGATAGGTTTTAGAGATTGGCGTTGAACTCCCTTCTTCATAAGGATAGAGAAACCCTGCATCACAATCACAAATAGAAAAGGCGCTAATGGATCACCTTGCCCGATCCCATTAGCTGGACAGAAAGTAACTGTGATCTCTCCATTCACAAGAATTTGATATGTGGTAGAATTGAACATTGCCTCAACCCATTTGATCCATCTCAGAGGGAACCCCATTCTATACATAATAGAATACATGAACTTCCAGCTAACAGAATCATATGCTTTAGTAATGTCTACCTGAATACACATGTTATTAGACTCCCTACTAAAATCACTTAACAGTTCATTAGAAAGGAGAGTGGCATCTTTCATGGATCTACCACTAACGAAGGCACATTGACAAGGATCAATAAGAAAAGGTAAAACCACTTTCAGCCTATTAGCCATAACCTTTGAGATAATCTTATAAAAGGTGTTGCAGAGAGCTATCGGCCTCCACTTAGTAATAAGAGATGAGTCTTGACCTTTTGGAATAAGCGTAATAAAAGACTTGTTAGCCTCTTTGAGCATAGAGCCTTTAGCAAAAAACTCCTTAACTGCCTCAAAAGTGTCATTGCCAATAATGCTCCACGCAGCCTTGTAGAAGCAGCCATTAAAGCCATCCTTCTCAGAATCCAGACCTTTTACAATAGCGTTGACCTCATCTCTGGTCACTGGAGCTAAGATATTATTAGCTTGAATAGGAGAAAGGGTATCACCATCCTAGCTTCCTTGCCAAACATCCCCAATAGACTCATTATTAATAAACAGCTTCGTGTAAAAGTCCTTGATAGCCTCTTTGATTTCATCATAATTGGTAATCCAGGAATTATCAACCAACAGACTCTTAATACTATTCTTGTGCCTTCTCATTTTAAGAGATGAGTAGAAAATTTTGGAGTTCATGTTTGCCTCCTTCAACCATTGCACCCTCGACTTCTGTTTAAGAAGAGATTCTTCCGCTAGTTCAACTGCCTTAGCATCTTTCCTTAGAATATTAGAAATGTTTCTCCTGTTAGTGTTCAGAGGATCAAGATCTGCAACCTTTTGAGCTTCATTAGCCTGGGCCCTAACCTTTTTAGCATTATCATACAAGTTGCCAACTGAATCCTTATTCCATTTCAAAAGTGTGTTCCTGACATTCTCCAGTCTTCTATACAGGACGTACATCTTGTTTTCATCTACATTTAGGCTCCAAGCCTCTTTGACTTTGTCCTGGAAGTCCTTCCTATGAATCCACGCATTGATAAACCTGAAGGGAGATTTCACCTTCCTGGGGTTTCCAACTTTTTGAACTATTCTCCTGTGATCACCAATGGAGCAAGACACCAATTCCCCCGAGTATTCCTCCATCGTGGTAATGAAATGAGTATTATGAATCACCTTGTCAATCTTAGAAGTAATGAAGTGATCTCCACTTTGCTTGTTGTCCCAGGAGAAAAACGGACCACCCAAGTTCATGTCATAAACCCAGCATTCAGAAGACAAGAATTGAAATCTTCCAACGATTTTTCAGAAGGAGGTTGGATGCTTATTCTCTCGACTTCAGACCTAACCACATTAAAATCCCCTAACAGGACCCAAGGTTCATCAATAGAATTACTAATCTTTTCAATATCTTCCCAGAGTTTGGATCTTTCAGCATCTCCATTATGACCATACACAGCCGAAATCAGAAAGGAGAAATTATCAATAGTAACTTTAGTCAGAATAAACTGGTCAGTTTCTTCAATAACATCAATAGAACAGTTTCTGTAAAGAATGAATATTCTTCCTAAATAGTGTGAATTGTGATTTGTAACGTATCTGTACTCAGGAAAAAATCTAGTCATATGATAATTAACTTTATCTTTTCTCATCCTCATTTCAACTAGAATCATAATATCACTTGCCTCCCTTCGTAGCTCCTCTTGAACTGGTCCTATCTTATTGTTCAGACCCCTAACATTCCAAGAGGAGATCTTAAAGGAAGGAATCATTTAATAACTTGGGTTGTTGTGCTGACAGCCTCAACTTTATTTAACTCTTGTGGGGAAGTTGAATTACCTGCCTCAGAACTTGTGAAAGATAGATGACGTTCAGGGTGAACTGGCGAAAACTGAGTGTCCTCCACTCTGTTAAACATACTAACATTCAATTTTCCTTGACACCTGGGGGGATCTTTATAAGAGTAAACCTTTTCAGCTGAGTTTGAAGATGCTTGGGAACTCATTTCACTGCCCGGAGTAGACGTGTAATTATCTCCCTGGGGCTTAGGTGTGGTAGGTCCAGACACTTGAGCATATACCACAATGCCCTCCTTTAAGCTTAGTTCAATTCCTTCATTAACTTCCTTCGACAGCCTGAGGTCCTCAATAACTAGTATTTCTTCGAGTAGCCTAACTCTTTCTTGATTAATTTCTTCATCATCCTCTATTTGCTCAATAAACATCGGATCTACATCTTCAGTACCAACAGGAATAACATCGAGCAGGTTCTCCGCATTATTCTTCTTCGCTTCCCAGATTTTCCTGGATGCTACTTTAATAGCAGGGTTCTCTTCTGAACATCCAACTTCACATGACATTCCTCATGGCCAAACAATCCACATTTAGAACATCTTTAGGGTATCCATTCGTAGTCAAGTCTGATTGTATGCTCTTTCCCTTCATCACTACATAGAGTAATGCTCTTCGGGAAACTTGAATTTATGTTCACCAGGACCAGGATTCTAGCCATATCCAGCCACCTAAGAGAATATGTTGCTTCATCCATTTTAATAGGTCAACCAAGAAAGGATCTGATCCTGCTAAAAATTTTTCTATCCCATAACTCGATTGGAAGATCCAGAATGTCAACCAAGATCGGCACATCAATTAAAAGTACTCTGTTCTGAGTTTCTTCAGGCACCCATTTCCTTAGAACAACAGGTTTTCCTCTAACAAACAATTTGGCTTTGAGAACCAAATCCAGATCTGATTGATCATCGAATCTGATTAGAAAGAACCCCGCACCCCTATCATATACTTCAAAAAAACTTTGGTTTGCCAAATGCTGTCAAAGTAGGCTGCCAGAGTAGGAAGATGTGGCCAAAAGTCTATCACATAACCCAACAAGCACTTGCTCCACCTGTTAGCATTCTCTTCTGCTTCTTTACCAGGATAAACTATTCTTCCATTAGATACCGAGACTTCAACGTTCTTCAGATCTAGAGCGCTCCCAGGAGATCTCGGGTGTATTGTGTCCCATCCTCGCGGAGTACTTGAGAAACCACGTGAAAGATCTGGAACCAAATTCACCGCGAGATTTGTACCAGACACAACTGCATTTAGATCATCTTCCCTTTTCTATCTAGCTTTTGGGAAAGGTGGTTGGTGGGATGTCGTCGCCTTACTATTCGCCTTGTTGCCCATGCCAGCGAGAGCCGAAGTCTCCACTAATTACTACTTGGCCGATATTATCTTGGTATGGATGATATCCAAGGCCCTATGCACAATACCACTTCACTCCTGCATGATACAAGGACCCTATGCACGATACCTTAGGGAAGGAGGGTGGTAAGATTCGAAATATTCCACTAAGGGGTGAAACTAGGGGTATATATACTTGTTGTTCATGAAGAAGTGTGAAAATGAGGTGTCATCAATTTGAGCTAGTAGGTGCCACGTGTCCATGCATGGATGACACGTGTACATGCATACATAAACATTTATCTTGACATGAAAAATAGTTGAGGATAACCTAGGGATGAATTTTCGTCCATTACTTATCCCTTTGAATAAAATATATCAACTAAATCACCACTTTATCCACAACCCGATACAACTTTTCTAAGGAAGTTGTAACCTGATACACTTCACCTCCTTGAGGTGCTTTGCACGTCATAGTATTTTCCAAGAGTTCACAAAATGATATGAGACTCCTCCTCTGGCTCCTTGGCCGATAGGCACTCATATATAAGCTTTTCAACTTGATACAACTCAAGTTAAGGTTTCACAATTAACCCCTTTCTTGGTCATTTTGTCACCAAGAGTGCCATCACTCATAAATGATTCAAAAATGGTGTATCCTACTTTATCTCTCCTCTATATGATATATAGAGGAAGTAGGGACACTCTAGAGGTGGTAATTTGCATATCAGCCCTACATTTTGGGTAAATTACAATTTATACCAAAATTGGTGCATAATGCACTAACATTATTCAAACAGGTTGCAACTTGTAATTTAGGCTTTCCACAAGCCATCCTTTAACATAATTTTCTCCCTTATGAAGCTAAAACATATAAGGTACATTAAAATGTGATATTTTTCAATATAACCCCTTATCTTGGGTAAATTGCACTTTATGCCCAAACTATCATATATGCACAAATAGTTTGCAAATAAGCTCAGACTTGAAATTTAAACTCTACAAGAGTCTTAATTACTTTTAAAAAGATTAAAACAAGTTAGTAAACAACTTACTTAAGCAAAACTTCTAGGGTTAAGCCATAACCCAGGTCAGGGATGTTACAATTATCAACCCCTAACAAGGATTTCATCCCCGAAATCTCAAGAGAAAAGAGAAGGGTACTTCCTTCTCATCTCTTCCTCTAGCTCCCATTTGGATTCTTCAATGCCACAGTGATGCCATAGAACTTTCACAAGAACTGTCTTTCTTTTTCAACTTCTTGATTCTCCTGTCAAGAATCATCATTGGACCTTCCACATAGGATATATCCTCATTTAATTCTACCTCTACATGTTGCAACACCAACTCTGTATTGGGATGACACTTTCTCAACATAGATACATGGAACATTTGATGTAGTCTATGTAGCTCAGGTGGCAACTCTAACCTATAAGCTACCTTTCCCATCCGTGCTATCACTGGATAAGGTCTCATAAATCTAGGAGCTAACTTACCCTTTTTCCCAAATCTAAGAACACCTTTCCAAGGAGATACTTTGAGATATACCATGTCTCCAACTTGGAATTCTACGGGTCTACGATGCTTATCAGCATAAGACTTATGTCTATCCTGGGCAGCTTTCAACTGTTGTTGTACTACTTTAATCTTCTCATATGTCTGTTGCACTAACTCAAGACCCAGAAGTTGGTATTCTCCTGTTTCATACCAGCATAACGGAGATCTACAACGTCTACCATATAAGGCTTCATATGGTGCCATATCAATACTTGTCTGGTAACTGTTGTTGTAGGCAAACTCTATCAAGCTCAAGTGTATGTCCCAACTTCCTACAAATTGAAGAACATAGACTCTAAGCAAGTCTTCCAAAGTCTGTATAGTTCTTTCAGATTGCCCATCTGTCTGAGGATGGAAAGTTGTGCTAAACTTCAACTGAGTACCCAAGGCTTTATGTAGTCGTTTCCAAAAATGACTTATAAACTGGGGACCTCTATCAGATACAATTGTAGCTGGAACCCCATGTAATTGCACTATCTCATCTATATAGATCTGTGCAAGTTTCTCAGTAGTATAGGTTGTTTTGACAGGAAGAAAATGTGTTGACTTAGTCAACCTATCAACTATCACCCAAATAGAATCATGACCTTTGGTTGTTCTAGGTAAACCAACCACAAAGTCCATGGTCATGTGATCCCATTTCCAATGTGGTATAGGTAAAGGTTGCAACGTTCCTACGGGTTTCTAATGTTCAGCTTTAACCTGCTGACATACTGGACACCGCATAACAAACTCAGCTACATCTTTCTTCAAACCAGGCCACCAATACATATCTTTTAAGTTATGATATATTTTGGTACTCCCTGGATGCATTGCATACATTGAAGAATGAGCTTCCTCCATGACTAACTTTCTTAAGTCATTGGCATCAGGTACTACCATCCTACCATAGTAACAGACTACCTCATCCTCTGACTCATGAAAACTGTCTCGTTTCTCACTACCATACTCTGATCTGATCTACTGAATCACAGTATCATCTTGTTGTGCCTCTTTGATCTGTTGTTTCAGAGTAGGTTTCACTTGCATCTCAGCTAACAATCCGGCTAACAAAGATACTTTAAGATGTACATTGTTTTGCCTCAAAGAGACAAGCATGTCTCATTTAAAGCACACTAAAGAGTTCAATTGTGCTTTATCTATGGGTGGTGATGATGATTTTCTACTTAGTGCATCCGCCACTACATTGGCCTTTCGTGGATGATAATCAATTGTACAATCGTAGTACTTGATTAACTCCATCCAGCGACGTTATCTCATATTCAACTCGTGTTGTGAGAAAATATACTTTAAGTTTTTATGGTCTGTGAAAATCTAAAATGTTTCTCCATAGAGATAATGTCTCCAGATCTTCAATGCGTGAACCACTACAGTTAATTCTAGATCATGTGTTGGATAATTCTCCTCGTGTTTCTTAAGTTGTTAGGAAGCAAAAGAAACTACATGATCACTCTGCATCAGTACACATCTTAGACCATTCTTAGAAGCATCACATAAAACAATGTCTCCCTTTCCCTTCTCAGGTAAAGCTAACACATGTGCACTGGTCAACTTTTCTTTCAACAACTAGAAAGAATGTTGACATTTGTCATTCCAGACAAAAGGAACTTCCTTCCTGGTCAACTTGGTTAGGGGTAAGGCTATAATACTGAAGTCTTTAATAAACCCCCTATAGTAACCTGCCAGGCCTAAGAAACTGTGAATCTCAGTCGATGTCTTGGGCTGTTCCCACTCTAACACAAATTCCACTTTTTTTGGGTCAACATGAATACCTGAAGAAGATATAACGTGTCCAAGAAAAGACACTTCTGACAACCAAAACTCACACTTGCTAAACTTGGCATATATCTTGTACTGTCTCAACAAAGTCAAGGCTTGACGAAGGTGTTGTTCATGTTATTAACCATCTCTACTGTATATCGGTATGTCGTCTATAAAGACCACTACAAACTGATCAAGGAATGGTTGGAAGATTCTATTTATTAGCTCCATGAATGCAGCTGGTGCATTAGTTAGTTCAAATGGCATAACTACAAACTCATAATGACCACACCTTGTCCTAAAGGCTGACTTAGGTATGTCACTCTCCTTGATACGTAACTGATGATATCCTGATCATAGATCTATCTTAGAGAACATGGTTGCACCACACAACTGGTCAAATAGATCATCTATCCTTGGTAGAGGATATTTGTTCTTAATAGTCACCTTGTTAAGTTTTCTATAGTCTATGCATAATCTCATAGACCCATCCTTCTTTTTAACAAAAAGAACCGGAGCACCCCATGGGGAAGTACTCGGTCGAATCAAACCTTTCTCAAGAAACTCCTGTAATTGTTTCTTAAGTTCTTCCATCTCAACTAGCGCCATCCTATAGGGTGTTTGAGCTATAGGTTGCGTACTCAGAATTAGATTAATCTCAAAATCAATCTCTCAAGGTGGAGGAATGTCTGGAAGTTCTTTAGGAAACACATCCTCGAATTCCCTGACAACAAGAACTTCAAAAAGACTAGGACTCTCTACTCAAGTATCTACCACATGTGCCAAGAATGTGAAGTATCCTTGTCTCATCAAATTTCCTGCTACCATAGCTAACACTAGATAGGTTGGAAGAATCTTTCTATCCCCCTGAAAGACCCATGTCTCAGCATTGTCTATGAACATAGCTTCCTTGGAACCACAATCCAAGACAACCTTATACTTTTCTAGGGTGTCCATCCTAAGAATTATGTCAAACTCGTGCATCTCAAGTGGTATAAGATCCACCTGAATGTTGTGTCCTGAAAAGGAAAGAACACAGAGAGAACATACCTCCCGCAACACCGCAGATCCAACTAACGAAGTTTCCAATAACGGATTGTCTTCTCTACGACTGACAGTCATATTGCAGTCATGAATCACTTCTTAAGTGATAAAGGAATGTGTAGCACTCAGATCAATCAAAATAGATATGAAGCGGGATGAAGACATATCAAAATGAAATAATTTATCTGACCTGTCACGAATCATGGGTTGACCACTGCCTCTGGCTGATTCATAGCATAGAATCTCACTGTTGTTGGTTGCCGTTCATGCATCCTGTTGTTGGGTGCTGGCATTTGAGCTGCCATATGTGTCATTGTATTCATGAACTGTCCAAACAGTGCATGAAAAGCTGGGTTTTCTATTGAAGCTTGGTCAAGCTGGGGATTCTCATGTACTAGTTCCTCTCTAGCCTGATCCCTTGCACCTCCTCCTGGTGCAGCAACACTGCTTTCAGCAGCATGTTCTTCGTGTAATTTAGCCATCATTATGCCTTACTTCTTCTCCTATATGAGCAGAAGTCACTATCAGATAAATTGGATAACACTTAGAACAGACTCAACAACCTTAATCCTATGTCTCTGTAGACTCAGCGAACCTTAGGCTCTGATACCAAAACTTTGCGATGATTTGACAACAAATCAAACCGTCACCAGTAAATAATTGCAGAATAACCATAAGCAGCGGATTAACAAAAATCACTAAAAATTAAAACCATTTGCAAAGAGATCCATTTCCAGCAAACTCTTAAGAAAAGAACCAAAGTATTACATGCATCATGGTTCACATTATACATACCATGTACCAGCTCATCTCGAGGATAACATATAACAATTGCTTTTCCAAACTATAAATAAGCAACATAAAACCTCGAGGCATACAAGCCAAAATCTCATATCATTCATAAAAACCGTTACATACTAACTCCAAGGACCTGAGAGTACAGAGACGACAGGTATGACTTATATCTATAAGACATGACAGACAACACACTCAACCTAAGATGTTACTGCTGCCCCTGATGTTGTTGTCCTCCCTCTTCTCTGTGGTCCCTACCTCCTCGTCCACGTCCACCTAAAAATGTTGGTGACCAACAGAGTGAGACCCATGTCCCAGCGAGAGATATAACTCTCTGCCAACAATATTATTATTGCAGATAAACAGTAATAAAACTGAGTAGAAGATTCTTTTATATTAATAAGCAGGATTAAATCACTGTTTAAGCAGAATAGAGCAATATCATCTTATGAAACATTGCAGATATATATATGATAAAGCAGTAAATCATCTATTCATTTTATAAGGGTTATGAAGAACATGTATAACATCTATCCATTTAAGATGCATTAAGAAATATAACATCAACCAATGATTTCTGTATTCCATCCTTAAGTAAATACGCTACACGGTTGATTACATTTTGCAATCACACTTATGCCCTGAGGAGATGAGGTATAGTGCTCATACTCCAACCGACCACTGCAAAGTCAAAATCAGTACCATACAAGGTCAATGGAAGAGTTGGCTGCCGTGACCTCTGCCGTCTCGATCAGTGCGAGACCACAAGCAGGACTACGTCAACTGCTTCAATAGCTTTCCAGGGTATACTGGCAACCTCACTATAGAGCTACAACGACGGATGCACTCCTTCGACGATTGAGAGATCTCGTGTTTATCTACCATCAATCCCAGTATTAATCATCAACGGGAGATTCGTAATACATCCATCCCAGCACATATAATGAAGGACTAAGAGATCTCGTGTTTATCTCACGACAATCCTACATTAGGGCGTAAGGATATTTGTGCCCATCACCCCCGCATATTCAAAAATATGTGTTCTCCAGGAGATCCCATGGGAAAACATGTTTCTCTATCACCAGCTGTTGATGATGATGGATCTATGGCTAGGGCACTACATGATAAGACTCCACTTAATTAATTAAGTACATTACCGTATTCTTTTAGCATCAGTCAAGTTTTCAAACATGAATTATTATGACAAATGCTATAAAAAAGGTGTAATACATGTATCAAGTACTTTTCAAATCTTTAAAACACATATAACATTTAGGATCTCAATCCCTTATCTCATTACTGGGAATTCTCATCCCTAAACATCATCATCATCATGATTACTAGTTTTGGGTATTCAACCCTTAGTTCATCACTGAACATTGTTACCACTTTTCAAGTAACTATTACCTCTAGGTCTGAGGACCAAGGTATACATAATACTTGTTACACAAGCATATCACATGGCTCACAAGGCCTATTTCAAATCTTAATCATATAAAACATCATAGCTCATACCTGGCTATGCTCATCATCTCATAATACCTGCATGGTCAGTATACATGATAACAGTCATACCAAATACATATCAATACCATGCAATACAAGGGTAATATCACTACTCCCTCATTAGGGTTAGGGTTTCCCTAAAATTAGGGTTTCACATACCATTACCCTATATTAGGGTTAGGGTTTCCCTTTCTTATTGATTAGGGTTTCAAGATCACATTATCAAGGATCAAACTCTAGTTATTACCCTACACATATTAGAAGCATTAATGTATGCACATTACATGATTATTACACAAGTATGATTTTATCTCTCATCCTCCCTAGGATGTTGATTACTCCATACTTTATTAAGTTGGCTCAACCTTTCCTTCAAGGTACATTAGCCTACTTAATCATTATTCATTAAACTCCATACCTCTTAATGTATGACTTGATATAAAACACTTCATGTGTTACTCCATCAAGTACATTGTATTTAAGGTACTTTCCTTCATATGAGTTTTTAGATGCTTCCACCATATCGGGTATGAGGTGTGTGCTTACTACCCATATCGGGTTTGAGGTGTATGTGTGCTTACCATATCACCCTTGAGGTGTATGTGAGCTTACCATATCACCCTTGAGGTGTATGTGTGCTTCCATCTCAGGTTTGAGGTGTATGTGTGCTTACCAAATCACCCTTGAGGTGTATGTGTGCTTACCATATCACCCTTGAGGTGTATGTGTGCTTACCATATCACTCTTGAGGTGTATGTGTGCTTCCATCTCAGGTTTGAGGTGTATGTGTGCTTGCCACACCATACCGGGCAGACCCTTATGCTCATGCCTCTTCAACCCTTCATGGCTTCGACCTACCCTTCACCATGGGTTAAGTGATAGGATAGACAACTGGTTGAACCTTACTCAACCCATTATACAAATCAATAAGGGTGTGGGGTTACAAAGTATATCGGTTTTCCTTTCATATAGGGTTACATCACCATATCGGGTTTGAGGTGTGTGCTTAACCCGATATCAGTTTTGAGGTGTGTGCTTAACCTCCTATCATTTTTGAGGTGTATACTTGACCTCCTATCGTGCAAGAGGTGTATAGTACACCACCATATCGTACAAGAAGGTATAAAATCATATCCATATCGTTTTAGTGGAGTAGGTGCATCAACATATCGAGTTAGAGGTGCTTGCTTATGTGCTTGAACCCGATATCACTTTACTTTTGATGATGTCATCACCATAAAACTCTATACCTTTGTTCTTACTATTCTAAGTCATGTACAACAGTCCCATGAAGCTTTTAGAACTCAAAGGATCATCAATTATTCAAGAGAAATCGAAATTGCAAGTAGATCAACAAGTATGACAAAATTAAAGGTGTATAATAATATAATTGGGTTTAAGTTATATAACCTTCCTCAAGAACCACTTCAAAGCTCCAAGATCCAAAGTTCTACGTTTCTAAGGTTGAAGATGAACTTTAGAACTCCTCTATATGCAAAGAATCACCATGGATAAGCAATTGGTGAAGAGGAAAAGAAAGGAAGATCATAACCCTAAAATCATGCTTCAATCCAAGGTTGAAGATGATCATTGCCTCACCTTAGGGTTAAGTATGAGCTCCTTCTTGCTCCTTATCACCTTTGCATGATACACTTTTGTGCTCTTGCACGATATTCCACCACTCATGCACGATATGCCACTCACTTATGATCAAAACACTTCACTATGGGCGATATCACTCTTCTTGGCCGATACCACCTTACTTGGCCGATATGATCTTGCTATGGACGATATCCAAGGCCCTATGCACGATACCACTTCACTCCTACATGATAAAAGGATCCTATGCACGATACCATAAGGAAGGAGGGAAGTAATATTCAAAAAATTCCACTAAGGGGTGAAACTAAGGGTATATATACTTGTTGTTCATGAAGAAGTGTGAAAATGAGGTGTCATCAATTTGAGCTAGTAGGTGCCACGTGTCCATGCATGGATGACACGTGTACATGCATGCATAAACATTTACCTTGACATGAAAAACAGTTGAGTATAAGTTAGGGATGAATTTTCGTCCATTACTTATCCCTTTGAATAAAATATATCAACTAAATCACCACTTTATCCACAACCCGATACAACTTTTCTAAGGAAGTTGTAACCCGATACACTTCACCTCCTTGAGGTTCTTTGCACATCATGGGCTTTTCCAAGAGTTCAAAAAATGATATGAGACTCCTCCTATGGCTCCTTGGCCGATAGGCACTCATATATAAGCTTTTCAACTTGATACAACTCAAGTTAAGGTTTCACAATTAACCCCTTTCTTGGTCATTTTATCACCAAGAGTGCCATCACTCATAAATGATTCAAACATAGTGTCTCCTCCTTTCTCTCTCCTCTATATGATACATAGAGGAAGTAGGGATACTCTAGTAGTGGTAATTTACATATCAACCCTACATTTTGGGTAAATTACAATTTGTACCAAAATTGGTGCACAATGCACTAACATTATTCAAACAGGTTGCAACTTGTAATTTAGGCTTTCCACAAGCCATCCTTTAATATCATTCTCTCCCTTGTGATGCTAAAACATATAAGGTACATTAAACATGTAACATTTTGCAATATAGCCCCTTATCTTGGGTAAATTGCACTTTATGCCCAAACTATCATATAATGCACAGATAGTTTGCAAATAAGCTCAAACTTGAAATTTAAACTCTACAAGAGTCTTAATTACTTTTCAAAAGATTAAAACAAGTTTGTAAACAACTTAATTAAGCAAAACTTCTAGGGTTAAGCCATAACCCAGGTCAGGGATGTTACATATAAATCACATTTTCTCTCCCATATCTGATAATGTTGGAGCTGATGAAATAGCGAAACTAGGCATGGTCAATAGAGTTGTGGCAGATCACATTGAAAATCTTTGATTTGTTATTGTAGATGGTTCTCGTCCAGGTACATTTTTTGATATTGCTACCATGAGATTTTGTTATATGATTTGGAAATATCATATTCGCAGAAAGCAAATAGTTAATGCTCCAATTTCACAGGGTCAAACTATTAGAAAAGAATGATATGTAGACCAGAGATGAGGGAAAACTAATTGAAGCACATGTAAGAACTGCCACTACTTAAGCCAATCTAAAATCAAAGTTTGTCAAAATATAAACTATAGATTAGTGAACAACAATTGTTCTTACTTTCACATGATTAACATGTGTGTCTCTAGGCTCAACTCACTAACATGTGTCTAGAGAAGTAATCCACCTAACAATGAGCATGGAACTTCATATATGCAAATATTTTCTTACATCGGCCAATGTATTAGTGATGGTTCAAATACAAGAACAATAATATTGATCTGCCATTGTCACAGACCTGAGCCTCATCCTCCATGGCATCACAGTGTTATTTTTAGCCTATAGGAACAAATAATCAATTGTAACGGATAATCTAGACTACTACTGAAGCTAAGAAAATATGTGTTACACTTCTAGTTATAGTAACCATTAGTTATAAACCCATTACTTTATAATTGACATTGATTGTGGTGATACCTATGTATGGTCTATTGGGCAACGCGACTGCCTATTGCTGGGCAGTGATCCCACGTGATTTACCGACTCGGGCAGGATTCAATCGTGTGAACTAAAACACCAATGGGCTGCCGCCTCTACTTCCTATTGTATTTTGTATATGAAGCATTCGGTCCCCGCTTACTTTTCATCGCGTGATTTGAAGGAGCGGTGAACTTGTAGCGTTAGTTTACTAGCGTTGAACTCTAGACGTTTTTCCAAACAGGTAGTTTTTGGAAAAGCGATTATTGTATTCATCGCTAAAATTCCTATTGATTTGTGGTAAGTCTTGAGTTTTGTGTAACTTATTTTCTGAGAACTCTAGTTCAATTTCTAAAATTTAAGTTTCATTCACTTCCATGTGATTGGTTTGTTGTAAGTATAAATATGAAAATCATTAAAAATACTGTATTTTTTATTGTATAATATAAATAAGTCAGGATGACAAGGGATTAAAAAAGAATCATATCAGTGAAAGATCATAATATTCTTAAATCATAATAACCCGAACAAGTGGTTATGGTACAAATGTTGCTCGTTTATTTTTTTATTATGATATAATTATAATCTTAATAAAAATATTATGATCAAAATTACATTAATTTTTTTATTCACTTTGTGTATATAAGTATTATAATAATATCAACATTTTATGTGCTTGTAAATATAAAATTTGGTTCATAATTGTTTAACACAATTTAGAATTTATTTTTACAATATTTTTTAGGGAACTTAACTATATTATTCCTGCATAATTATAGTTAATTGTCATTTTTCACATAAATTATTTAAACATAAAAAATCAAAATATGTTACACAAATCACATTGTTTTCACATAGTGCGGTGTGTTTTTTTTTCATAATGGTTGTATTTTTTATTTTGTAAATTGCATTGATAATGGTGGTTATAGTGTAATATATTTTTACATAGTGTGATTATAGTGTATGATATTTTTTCATATTATGTTATAGATTTAGCAATGAACTATATCCACACCGCTAATATGTCTAGTAATAAATATTTTACATATGTCACATATAATGAATGAAGAATATAATTGTATAAAAAAATGTCGTTACTTATCCCGGAACTCATTTTCCGCTCTTTTTAAGAGGGAACTCAGGAACTATATTTTGTGTGTAAGTCTGTAACTCATTGAAAGTCACTGAACTCAAACAGTATTTTGTGTGTAAGTCAGTAACTCACCAGAAGTCACAGAACGATCAAGTTGCAACACTTACTTCAAGCCAATCATGAAAAACTGCTTAAGTAACTCCAGTTCATAAGTTTTCCAGACCAGTTACAACAAACCAATCAGAGCCTAATTACGCATTATTTATCAGCCATCGTACCAATTCCTTATGATGAGAATGAATAGCCGGTAAAGATTACCAATCGCTGTGGATAAATTTTTTTAATGTAAAATAAAAATCGGTTGGCAATGTCACATGAAAAAGTTTAGCCATAGTCACTTACCCACCCACTGGCATACCCGGAGCATCGAAAAAAAATGAGATTAATGCTTTCCAGAGATATTCCACCTGCATCCATTATTATCCATGCAACAGTCATGCAAAGTGTATACAATGTTGAGTTATTGTATCCATTCCCCAAAAAATTGCATCTATGATATCTTAACTCCATCACAGATTACGAAACATATTTAGAATTTTTTTTTTCATTTCTAATTCCTTCCAATTCATATACTATAAATGCATGTATTGTACACACATTTGTTGATATTTTTTAATGCAACTTATTTCATATGTTGCATCTAATGTCGTTATATATACACAGTATAACTTTTAAATTTTAATCATATATACAACACTTTACATAACATTACATATAGTAATATGTGTTCAAGTGTAATCATTATCATTTTTAACTCAAATTTTAAGTACACTACAAGATGTATAGTACAATACGTATATATAAGACATACAATACTAACAATCGTATATTACATGTATCTCTCAAGTATTGTTACCATTGCCATAAGATATTTGTATCTCTAATACGACATACAGTATGAGACAACAATATGAACATCATTTGACAATACATTTACATGTACAGTACAAGACGTACAGTATGAACATACAATACGTGACTACCTTTTGTATATATTTTGCATACTAATAACCACATTGTACAAAAAATACAATATCAATAACCACATTTTTATATATTCAAAATGTAGTGTTTGACAAAATTGTGTACAAAAGGTACAATACTTTCAACCATGACTAGTGCGAGAGGGGTTGGAATGGAGCTCGAGAGTAGATTTGTAAGAGAGGAAACAAATTTTCAAAAAATAAGGTTGGAGAGAGGAGTGAGGAGAGAACTTGGGGACTCTACAACTTCTGTATAGAGTTAATTACAGTAGAGTTAATATACATGAGAGAAAACGACTGTGACTAGATTTTTATGTGTGGCGAGTATATAGATGACTGTGGGTAGCGTAACTCATCTCGCATTAGACAAAGACAATGGTCACGACTGATTAGCTGTCCCGTTATTTCCCATTGCTAATTGAGAAAATAATATTGTTTTGTCAGACGAAGCAGTAAGCTATTGGACCATGAATTTAAGATGAATTCAAGGTATATAAAATACGGTTCTGATTTGAATATTATATAAAATACTTATCGATAAATAACTTGTCACGAGAACCGAACGGCGTGTTCATGCTAGTAATGACCTTGCCAAATCATGGGCTTGTTCAATATCAGCCTATTTGGATTTCCTTAGGTCGTATACTGTGCAACCCTTTAGCTGGAGTTACCTAGTTCTAATGAGAGCAAAGGGTAATAAACTAAAAATTGTTTGCTATAGGGTGATGTTGAAAGTAGGGTCTAAAGTGGGGGTGGAAGTGTGTGTGTAAAATTTTAATATTGGATTGTTATTCAGTTTGTAACGTTTATTACTTGCATTAGGGGTTCTAGCTTCTTCTTTGACATTCCTTTTTGCTTAATATAATCAGGGGTTTTTAGCAATAAATAATAAAACATGTCCAAATTTTAATGAAAAAGTCATGTGGTCCTGCCTTGCATGCGGACGATGTGTTAAATCTTCGATTGATAATATTTTTTGATTTATGGTAGACTATATTTATATAGTTGCCAGTGCAAATTTTAGCTTATAGGAAAAATAATCACGTATAAGTGATACTTTGGATTACTACTGAAGCTAATAAAATATGAGCTATACTTCTAGTTATAGTAACCCATAGTTGTAAACGTAACTGAGATTGATAGTGGTGATATGTATGTAGTGTTTGGAAAAGCAATTGTATTCATCGCGAATCATCTGTAGATAGAAATATATAATGTAAAAATAAGAATCGATTGCAATGTCATATTTGACAAAACTATTTGGTCGCGACTGATTTGCTGCCCCGTTAATGCCCATTGCTATCTGAGCAAATAATACCGTTTTGCCAGACAAAGCAGTAAGCTCTTGGACCATGAATTTAATATGAATACAAGGTACATAGAATACGGTTCCGATTTTAATATTATATAAAATACTTACCGATAGCTAACTCGTTCGTGAGAACTGAACAACGTGTTCATGCTAGTGATAACCCTACCAAATCACGGGCTTGTCCAATATCAGCCTATTTGGATCTCCTTAGGTCGTATGTCGTGCAACCTATAGTTGATATTTCTAATCCCCTCATGAGAGCAAAGGATAATAAACTAAAAATTGGTTGCTATAGGGTGATGTTGAAAGCAGGGTCTAGACCAGGGGTGGAAGTGTGTCAGTATTTCATAGACTCCCTTATATTAAAACAATGAAAGAAAAATGGAATGAGTACAAATCATAAGAAACACAAGGTTTATCATTGTTCAGACCTGCCAAAGAAGTCCTATGTCTACTCACTACTAGTTTTCATCCATCAACATTTTCTAAATAATCTTTATTAAGTTTAAAAGGTAACACAAAGCAATTTTTTTCATAAGACTTATCTGATGAAAAATACATATAATGCACATTATTTTAATCTTGGTTCCAGGTACTACATCATTTTACTATTGATTCCATATGCTTCATTTGCACATGAGCAATAGGAAACCGCACACCTCCTTCTCTCATGGGGGGACCGTAGGTCACCATATGTATCCTTTTTTATATTCTCAAAGAGTCCACAAATTTTGACGGGTGCCTTCCTCCACTCTAACAGGTTGTTGCTACCTTACCAAGATTCACATCTATAAGAATTCCCACTAGTTAGGAAAATTGGGGATGGGAAAAGAGTATGCATGACTTAGCATAGGGATGATGTGGAAATGAAAGAATGGAGATGGTTATTACTTATAGTAGTTTATGATAAACCTAAAAGAACATCACGGACAATCTTGTGGCATGGAGCGGTTTGGTTAAGTCAGAGACACATCCAGAGATCCATTATGCACTTGACAGTCTTTCTCGGTCACACTTGACTGGAGGTAATAAGAAATAAATCATCACATGCACAACGAATAAATGTTTTATTGTAAAGACGTTATGACTGCCCATGGATCATATTTGGAGTTCAAATGAGATGGCGCTCAGTACAATTTATTGTTCGATTGAGAGTGATCCTTTAGTCTCAATGACACTCTGATCGACACTTGGCTGAAATAAGAGTTTGGACAGCCATCCCCTCACTCATACTATGAGTTCAACCCAACATGCATTTGTTGTCTCACTCGCCAAGAAATGTAGTTCAACTCTAGGCAACTTATAATACATGCTATTGATCCCAACGACTTCTCAAGGTCGTAACTAAGGGAAATATGGGCTCGAAACTCAGCAACATTTGTCTTTCCACAAAATAAAACATAACCTAACAAAATACACTTGTTACATTGCTTTATAAATAAAAAAAGATCTAGTTAGTAGCGTGTGTCTACATTATTATTCTTCTACATGTGAACCTCGTGTACTTAGTAGCATATTTCAACCAAAAAAGGTAAATGTTTCACTCATATAAATTGATATGCGATATGCGTGTGGGCCAATGATCTCCTCACTTTTGATAGTGACAAATATTTTCAAATACAAGATTATTGGATCACAAGAATATGTCAATAAGCTTAAATATCACACCACGTCCTTGCGATATTGATATGTGGAGGCTGGTGGATCCTTATAAAATTAGTGATTTAGTTCAAGAATGGTACAAATGCCATTCAACCTCTAATATTGATGTATGAAAGATTCATTACATGAAAAATTCCCTAGGTCATGAGTGAGGAACACATGCATAACTTGGTCCAAGATCTAATATCACAACCATGGTAAATGTTGTATATGATCATGTAATATTTGAAAACCAATTTTCTCATATTCATGATTTTTTCTCTCTCACTAGAAACCAAATTTTTTTATTTATGTATCTCCTTTTGAAACCCTAACTTGCCCTCTCCCCAATTTTAGCTCATCTTAGATAAAATAAACCAGAGTAAGTGGATATTTAGTTGCACTTGAGAACTAAATACAATCATTAAGTAATAGATCTCAAGAAAATAATTTACCCAAAACAAATGAGTTTACATGAAGTAGATTGGATAATTTTAACAATGTAAAGATACACAAATATTTCTAGCATAACCTTAAATTCTATCTATCATAATAAGATATCAATATACGCTTTAGACAAAAAAATATAATTCATGAATATTTGCCACCATGTGGTCGACGGGCATGTGAAGAAAAACCAACACACTTGTAACGACCTCACTTTTCAGCAACCCCCATTTAAGTAAGGCCTAAAAGATGAGAGCCATTATCTACAAAATTATTCAAGGATTCAGATTTTAATCAAACAATATAAATAGCAAATAATTTCATTCATTTCAAGAGTAGTTTACAAGATGCTTACATGCATGAACTTTCAATCATTAGAACTGTATATATTTGAGAAGAAATAGCTGGCCAATCCTCCTTTTAAATCTATAATGCCCATATTTACCTTCATGTCCTTTATCATGTATATCATCTTATGCCTAAAACAACATGAAACAAATACACAATCAGTATGTTGTCATACTAGTGTGTTGGGTGCATCCAAAAGTGTGCAAGTAAATAAAAACATATATTCCAACAACTATTTGTAAATATAATCTGGCATCTTCTTCATATGATATTTTTTTAGGTGATACTCAGTGGCATTATGATTGAATAGGATGCAAATAAACAACCAACAATTTAATTATTCAATCCTCAGGAAAATCTCAAAAAGCATCGGCAAACTACTATGGTTAATTATAGATGTAACCACGTACCTCAATGGTGAGCCATGTAGATCATTCAGTCACTCTTTAAGCATATTATCCAAGCAAGAAAGTAAGTCAAGTAATCAATTTTAATCTATATGTATATGAATCCTAAAATGTCATCATCACATCAATCTCATTAAACCATACTCCAGCCGTAATCTGGGATTTAGGTTTCATTAACATCGAGTTATCATTATAGCCAGACTTTGAAACCCTTATTCATATTAAGTGTAGCCATTATTACCAATCTCCATTTTGTTTCATCCTGAACACTTAGATTAGATTACCTTCATTAATATCATGGCAAGTTAGGATCTTTAAACTCTACTTCATCAAATTTATAATTATTCACATTAAGAACCCTAATTATCAACATTATGATTGTAATCATATTAAATCTCCATTATATACATTATTAAATTGCATCACACAAAAACATATCTAACTTGATTAACTACATATTCATTAAAACTAGGGTATTTATGTGCATTAGTCACCACATTATCATATATTAGTACCACTTTTGGAATAAGAAGCCCAATTAGATCTCAATTATATTTTCTTTGTGTTCCTCTCCTATTCCTGATCAAAATGATATACAATTTTGCTATATTTCGATTATCCTAGTATTTTCTAGGCATTTACAAAAAAAGAACATTTATACCTCAATATATGGTCACATAGCTTTTCCTCATTGGTCATCACTTATGTTGACCCAACACCCGCTAGGCTGCGGTTCGAGCCTATGATTCATCTTTGGACCGGCCATCCATTCATCTTCACTCGGCCGGCTCATTCTTGAGCCAAACACAATCGTAGTCCCCTCCCAACTCACCGCTTCAAACGAAACATCATCCCCCTTGTTTCTACGAATCCTTTGTGCCCTCCCTTCCTTTGTCTTCTCATTAGGAAAGCACTCATGCAACCTTCCATAACCACAGCGGCCGCCCTGATTGGCAACACTGTCTGGCGGATCCTCCTCACAAAGCGGACGATCTTGACCTTCGTCTCCCTCCTATGATTGTTCACGGGAGACCAACATGTTGTGCACGCACCGCTGGCCATCACCTTTCAGCAGAGGTCCCCAAAACTCTCCTCTCACCGATTCTGCTCTGGGACGGCAACCTATATCAATACGAAGCCATAGCCTCATCCATATTGGCATCTACAAGGCTTCAAACTGTTGGATTAATCTATAATTAGCTCATCCGAGTCTCAAGTTACTAAGGTCGTATTTGGCAATGGATTGGACCGGGATTTGGGCGTGTCGCGTGGCGCCACATTGGCCCAATCCGGTCCGGCTTGGACGAGAAATGCGTTTGGCAACCAACCCATTTTGATCACCGTTTTGGGATAATGGAATCCCATTATCTGGTTTAACTCAGTCCCCATCGAGGCAGGATTGGAATTCTGAGTCCGGTTTGGCCCGACACCACCCCCTGCCCCTGATCCCTCGCAACCCTGCAACCCTCCCTCTCCCTCTCGCCCTAACCTTCTCCTCTCGGCGGTATCCCTCCTCACGAAACTTCGCAACAGTCGCCCATCTTCACAGTTGTTTGTCCGTGAGAAGTAAAAATGAAGGCTGCTCGAGGTCGCATATGGAGTCCAGCGGTCATCGGGTGAAGCGTTTGCATGGAGCATCAATGCTGCCGCCTACCACTGCCGGTCTACCTGGGCGGCTAGCTCCCTCAAAAGCAAGGTACCCATGGCATGCCCTGCTCTTCGCTACTACCTGCTCTGACATTGATTTGTCTTGTCGACACACAGCAGAAACCCTAGCTTGCCCAAGGCAACAAGAAACCCTAGCAAGTGTCTGTGTGTCTTCTTATTCCTCTCCTTCTACTGCGAGGTTCTACACTTCCACATACGCCTTTTAGAGGAGCTGTTCGCGGAAGCTGATCATCGTCCTTTGTTGCTGAACTGCGGCAGTTCTCCTAAATCGTGCTCCGGCGGCCCTGCCCAGACCTATGATTTTGCACTCTGTCGTCGTTCTCGTCCCCTTCTGCTTAGGTTGGTCATGAATTAGGGTAGAGGGTGATTTGTTTGTGAGGTCGATTAGGGCAGACGTACAACAATCAGGCATGTGTATCGATTAAGTGGCAAATGAGCCGACAATAGCTGCAAACATTTGAATCGTTGTGTATGACACTGATTTATTCTACTTCTAACTACTACTGTTATCTAGAAATGCATCAATTTACCACTACTATGTGTGTCTGTGTGCTAAGTTATAGCAGTATCTAGTAACCCTATAGAAAATAAAAGCAACTAGCATGCCTGATTTTCGAGATTTTTGTCGGCCAGGTTATTTTGAGGATATCAATCTGTGTTAGTAGACCATAGTTGTTAGTCTTGTCCTATATTTCCTTTTCTTTCATTTGTTTTTCCTCCCCTAGTTTCTGGTTTCTATGACATATCTGTTTGCCATACCTTTATATAATGTTCTATTGTTTGTGATACTATTATGATATCATAATAGTAGCATCAATTGCATATGATTTTTAGAAAGAACAAGTGAACCAAATATGGCATAATTCTACACATTTTTTTGGTTCTCTTTTGAAAGCTAGCTTGATTTATAGTGCTTATTTAGTTTTATTTTATGATTTTATCAACTTAAAAGGATGTTATTGTGAATGTTGCATATAAAAAATAGGAATCCTATTTGTTTTCATCCCAATTATTTTTAGTCATATGATTCATGTATGCCTGTGTTGGTATTACATATAGATATGCTCACGAGGTTTCAAAGTGGATATGAATCTGGATTTCAGCTTTCATTGATTTTACAGTCAACTTTCCTCTCTATCTTGCATTTAGAGTATCCATTATTAATCCTACAATATATACCATGGATGAACCTAATTTTTGCCTACATTAGCTCACCATGAGCAGGTAGTATCTTTAATTTGGCATGCGGGAGCAGAGTCATTGTTATTTCATGCTTATGATGAGCTTTTAATGAATTAAGTGTTGTATGTAAATGTTACTCTTGATTTTATGTGTTGTTGATTGATCACCTATAATACATTTGTTATATCTTTCTATGTGTTTTGAGATTGTACATGGATCAATAAGTAAATTTGAATGCAAGATATCAATCTATCATATGGTAGTGGTTAGGTTAACAGGGGAAACAACAGGAGATTTAAAACTTGTCTAACTAAATAAGTGTGAGGTCTAGGTTAGGTTAATCCCTGCATCTACAGAGTGATGCCAAGAAAAGTTTCAAATGAATAATTTGTTTATTGTGTGGTATTTTGCCATGAGATATGTGGCTAGGTGAAACCAACTGCTCAAGATTTTTCTCTTCATTTAATTAAACACATTAGTTTATGTTTTATTTCTTCTTTGTTAAATTGTTTTCAGTTCATGCAAGTGGTTTGAGTTATAACAGGTATTCAAAATTCATGCAAATATACTAATAGTTTACTATTATGCACGGTATTATCTATCAAAATGGCTGAAATTTTTATATTCCTTAATAAATTTTTATGTATGCTTGGATATGATGGAAACGATCCAAAAATGATGGATAGATATGGAAATTCACATCTAGTTGAATATTTTAAATAGAATTGTACTAATTCACAACAGACCACCTATGGTACTAATTCACAACTATGGTGCTACCCATATATACATCTAGTTGAATATTTATCTATAAAAATACTTAGCACATATCTTCTGCTAGTAACCCTATACAACAGACCACCTATGGTGCTAGCTTTCCGAGCTGCTGCACCTGCTTACTTATTATTTTAGTTTTTTAGCTGTTTGCTTGTGTTTCTGGTTCAGATATGATCTTGCTCAGTTGCTGATTGAGCTCCCTATATATGCTTGTTTGATTGTTATTTCGTGACTGGTCTATGAATTACAACATGTAATTATATGCACATTTGTCCTATCAATTTACAGGTTTGAATAGTTTGTTATGGGATAATCAGTTCATTTTTATGTGTCTTTAATTTAAGAAAAAGTCATCTTACTGTCATTCGAACTGCTATTTTTTAAATGTTGCATTTAGTGTTGAGTATTACAATATTCTAGGTCTGTGTATGTTACATCAACTTAACTGTCTACACATTTGTCCATCATGACATATGTCATACGACCCCTATGTGGTGATTGCTCGAATGTGTTTGTGTCGCTACAGTCTGATTGTGTGTTTATTGTCTATCCTATAGAATTTTATTGTCTATAGTTTGGCAAGGTTGTATTTAAGGGCATGTATTTAAGGCCATGCTCTGCTTTGTGCAAGGGTATAAGTAACACATGTCAGATACTAATTTATTCTTATCATTGTAAACACTATTCACTGTCATTATATACTACAGTCTAATTGTGTGTTTATTGTCTATCCTACAGAATTTTACTATCTATAGTTTGGCAAGACTGTATTTAAGGGAATGTATTTAAGTCCATGCTCTGCTTTGTGCAAGGGTAGAAGTAACACATGTCAGATACTAATTTATTATTATCATTATAAACATCGCTCACTGTCATTATATTATGCAGCACCTACGCGAGTATGTCTTACGCAGACCCGAAGTACCGTATTGTTTGGTCAAGAGAGTCTGATGCCGCTTTCGTAATAACATTGTGGAGACAATATGACTTAGGCAGGTGTATTGCTGGTCATTTTACTAAGGACTCTTGGAGGGAGGCAACTTTTGATGTGCAAAATAGGATGGGGAAGGTCGCAGGTAAGTTAGAACAGTTCAAAACTCAGTGGAAGAACCTGAGGAAGGACTATGTCGCATTGAAGCTTGTGACCAACAAGAGTGGCGTTGGATGGGATGACATAAGGCACATGCCCACACTTCCTGACACCCCTGAGTGGAGGCAGAGCATTGCGGTATGTACAGTAATCACACCCTTAACACTAGTAATGTCCTACATCTACACTTACATTTACTAATACAATTTTTTTGAATACTTAGGCAAACAAGGACCTTGCTAGGTTGCTTAGGCGCCCCTTTCCCCACTACTATGACAGAGATGATGGTGGGGAGGAACATTGCTAGAGGACACCATGCAGTGTCTTCCATGGACACACAAATCCCTTCCGATGTTGCCTCTGAGGATGATGTTACTGTCGACTTAGATGCGTCTGATACACCCATGAACACAGAAACCACATCAGGGGAACCGAACATACGCGCATCTGGGATGCAAAGTGAGGGTGACACTAGGGGAGGTGGAACGGATACCCCGAGTGTTTGGGGGAGGACTCCTCCTACCCATTGGCACAGGAAGAGACCATCAATGGTGCAGGAGTGATGTGTGCTTTCTAATGAAGTGTTATCTGAATTCACACAGGCGTACGCAAAGGTTCACGAGTTAGGCATAGGTGTGGCAACCAGAGCTTTTGAAAAAGAAGAGTTTGCAACCATTTTATAACATTTCAATGACACTTTCCTTGATGCCCCCACTGCTATTTTTACAACACTTGTGAATGCCATAAAGGACTCAACAAACCGCAACATCTACCTCAGCCTTCAAAACACCCCTCAAAAGATAACAATATGGTTACAAGACCTTTGGGAAAGGTCCCAAGTCAGCAATGCAACAACAATACCTTCAATGCCATCCTATTTTGTGCCATCTCAGCAACCATTTGTGTCACGCACCCCACCACCCAACTTCAACAACACATCAAGCATAACTTCCATGTGGTATACTCCATCCAATGATGTTGGCCCTTCGGGATCATAAGTGGAAACTACCTTTTTCCATTATGTTTGCTATGTTTCAGACCATCAATTTATATTTGCCTAACTATTGTAATAATTGCTTTCCCGTACTGACATTTCAATTTGCTTCATTGTTGTAATAATTGCTTTACCGTATAGACATTTATTTTTCGTACAATCTAATTTGTTTGTAGCCTTCAAGTCGTTGTTTCACATGTCAATTGGTTTATATTATGTTCAAGTAGTTATTATCTTATTGATATCATTTTACTTGTAGGCATCATCTCTGCCAGTGACCAAACACAATCACCTGACCTCCTCACACACATTTTAGATACCTTGTATGGTCCAGCAAATCACATTGTTGATGCAATTGCTGAGTCGATTGCGAACTCCATCATAGATGACATTTCCATTGATGCTGATGATAACCTCTCATTTTGCGATGTTATCTTATTGGTTTTTCTTACTTTTCCATACTCTTTCTTAGATAAACTAGATAGAATCTTTAACTTTCCACTTTATTGCAAATATACCATTAAACTAACTTTTCTTTTTTATTCTTACAGAAAAATACAGAAAAAACTACAAAGTTCCAAATGGTCCCAAGACCAAATGGACGCCAAATGGTCCCAAGACTGAATGGACGCCAAACGGTCCCAAAGACCGAATGAAGCCAAATGGTCCCAAGACCGAATGGAGACCAAACGATCCCAAGACCGAATAGACGCCAAACAGTCCCAAGACCGAATGGACACCAAACGGCCCCAACGACCGAATGAAACCAAACGGTCCCAAGACTGAATGGAGATCAACCGGTCCCAAGACTGCATAAAGTTACATGGTCCCAAGACCGAATAAAGGCAAACAGTTTCAAGACCGCAAGGACTCAAATGGTTTCCAAACCGGGAGAGTCCAAACGGTTTCGAAATCGAGAGAGTCCAAACGGTCTCAGAACCCAAATGGTTTTCATGACCGTTTGGGCCCAAAACCGCTCAAACCGTTTGGACTTCACTCAAAGCCTATAAATAAGACCCAAAGGGTCCTCACAAAGGAGGAAGTTTTCAGACGTCCAAAGGCTGCCTCTATTATTCCAGAGCTATTCCATCCTTCATCCACTGCCTCGAGGCTACCGGTCTGAGATCCATACTCCATCCCCAAGATGCTTTCTCTCTCATCGACAAAAAAGGTGGGAAGAGGAGGATTCATCATCAAGCAAGCTACAAAGTGTGAAGATCGTTGCTCTCTCTCTCTCCCAAGGGTCAAACTTCCTCCCTCCTTCATGGAGATGATGCTCTCTCTCTCTTCTCGCCCCCTTTCTTGTCCTTGCCATGAGCGAGTAGTCTTATACACTAGGGTGTGGGGAGTAGCCCCGCTACCCATGTTTTCATTTCATGCAATGTAATTCATAAGTTTACAATAGAGATATACTTTCTTTTCAGTTCGACATCAATCGTTTAATGAATGCTTGTTTCTAGATCACCAACTTGTGTTACCTATTATCTTTTAGTATGAATTGTCTATGTTTATACTATCAGATTTGAATCTCGATTGAATGTTGGTTCTTGATTAATGTATCCACCATGCATCTGTTTTGGTATCTAGGAGTGTTTTTCAAGAAGTGGAGTAAACTCACTTCCATTGTTGTACTTCCATACTATGAAATGGAATCAATTGACGTATGAAAGTACAACCTTGATAAGTCGAGGAACACACTTTGTGAAGGGAGTGATGCAAAGCAAGTGACAATTCATTTGGGGATGGATGACATTGCAACATTCCCACACTTCTCGTAGTTAGTTCTCCGAAAGGAAACTAAATCTACAAAGATACTATCTGTTTAGACTCTTATTGCAGGTTATGTTACTATGTTGCATGTTTTGATCCATGTGTAGTGGTGGTGAAAGCCGATCACATCCTAGTGGTTCCTTAATATTGTTTACAACCTTAAATTTACCTTCCTGCTTACTTTCTTGCTTTTACTTTACTTGCACTTAGTTTAAATAACCAAACAAACTCTTTGATCTAAATACCAACTATTAAGGAGTTAAGTGAAATTCCAACGTTTTCTATCTTGTTGATCTCAACAAAACCGTTGTCCTATGGATTCGACCCTTAACTATACTATGATAAGACTTCCACGTATCCTAGAATACGTGGGTGGAGTTTTTAATCTAGTATAAGCAAGGCTAAACCTAAAGATTTATTAACTTTATGATTTTTAGTGGTGCACAAAATTCCACACGAGTGGAAGCTCCATCAAAAATTGGTGCTGTTGTCGGGGACAACAGAACGTTTTAATTTCATTTATCATCCTGTTAGTTGGTTAGGGTTTTACACTTTTTCTTTAATATTACTCCATATTCTCTTGATTTCATCACATCTCCCACATCATCTGAAAAGTGTGCCTCTTCCTCTACTCAGGTAGAAGACGTGTATGCAACCAACGCATAATCTCATATTCTCCCTTGATCCAGAGTATGACTCTGAGGTAGAGAGAAGTTTCCACTGCCGCATTAGACTTAATCGTCAAAGAGCTAGACAAATGGCCGAAGATCAACGCCAAGCTGCACTAGTGATGGAAGGGGTCAACGCTGCCATAGCAGCCCAGCGAGCGCAACTCATTGCCGACACGCGCTCCCAAGTTCAGGCTGAAGTATGGGCTGAAGAGCAAGCCCGCATCCATACTGAAAATGAAGCAGCTAGAGTTTTTGCTCAACTATTGGTAAGAAGCAAGCAACTACAGGACTATGTCGTTCCCAAGAACTATGAAGATAACCATCCAGTCCAATCGCCACTCATCGACACTCCCAATTTTGAGATTAGGACACAATGGATCCAAATAATGCAGGGCATCTCATTCTCTGGAAGTGTCGGAGATGATTGCATGGACCATTTGAAGAGGTTCAAAGCTCTTTGCAGGCTAGTACCACAAGCTGGAACAACCATGGACGCAGTCATGCTTAGACTATTCAATTTCACCTTGTCTGGAAGAGCACTAAGCTGGTACAATTCTTTGGACGGGGAGTCAATCACCACCTGGGCTCCCTTAGAAGAGAAGTTCTTGGAGAAATTCTTCCCACCTTCACTAACCTACCAAATCAGAGGGAAAATCAACCAATTCCTTCAACTACCAGGAGAGTCACTGGCTGACTCATGGGAAAGGTTCAAAGAACTCTTGAGGAAATGCCCTCACCATGGAATCTTGCAAAATCAACTCATAGAAACTTTTTACAGGGGAGTAAGTGATGAAACTAAAAAGTTCTTAGATTCCTCATCTGGAGGAAACTTTATGAGACAAAACTATGAAGACGCCTAGAGAATCATCACTCTCAGAGCAGAAAATCAATCCAATTGGGGGAGGGTGACTACAGGAGGAGTTCTAAAGGTCTGTAAAGCTGAAGAAACTACGGAAATGAAAGCCATAGCCGAAGCCTTGAAAACCATAGCCAACAAACAACAAGCCCTCAAAGCTTCATTTGGGGAATATGACAGAAAGAAGAACCCCCAACAAGTTAAAGCAGCCACATGAACTTGCGAGGCCTGTCATGCATCAGATCATTCCACATTGTCATGTGGTCGTCTGTACAATGTAATGATGGATTTGCAACCACCTCAACCGCAGTATGAGCCATTCATTGAACACCCTGAGGATCAAATGCCAGAACAAGTAAATTCCATTCATTCCATACCAGGACAAGCTTACTACAATCCGAATCAACCGAGAAATCATCTTAGTTTTCAATATGGAGATCCTGTGGGGACTACTAACCCGCAACATCAAACACAAGGTGGATCCTCCAATAGACTACCACCTGGATTCCAAAGCAACTACAACCAAAATCAAGGGAATCCTAGAAACAATTTCCAAAGATCCAACTACCCAAGAAATCCCTCCGCATACTACCAGTATACTCACCCTCCTCTACACCCACTATTACAACAAACTCAGCTGCAACAGCCATAGAAACCTCAGTTGCCAGCGCCTCAACAACAACTACTTCAAGGGCAGCAACAACTCACTCAATTTCAATAAAAGAATGCCCCACCACGGCAGACTGATGAACTATCCTTGATAAGGAAACTGCTACAATCACAGCAAACTATGCTGGCTAACCAGCAGGCCCAACAAAAAGTTGTGGAAACTCAGTTAGCATAGATAGCAGCTCAGCTAAAACCTCCAGTAGGCACTTTCGCTGGCCAACCAGAAGAAAATCCAAGACACGACCAACATAGACCAGAACAATTAAACATTGTCACAACAAGGTCTGGTCGTGCTCTCATTGAAGCCGTCTTGGTAAATCAAGAAGACGGGGATGTAACATAAATCATCCCAATAGAAGAATCAGGTCAAGATGCTGAAGAGAGGAAAGAAAAGGAACAAGGTTCCAAAGAACCAGAAGTTCCACAATATAAGCCAAGGATACCCTATCCTGGCTGGCTAAAGGAAACCAGACTAGACTCTAGATTCCAGAAATTTAAAGAGGCAATGAAGAAACTTTATGTCGATATTCCTTTTCTCGACGCCTTATCTGAAATCCCAGCCTGGTCCAAATATCTGAAGACTTTATTGTCAAAGAAATACATGACAGAGGAGCATGAAACTGTCAAGCTAGCCCAAACCACTTCTGACATCATTTTGAATAAAATGCCGAAAAAGCAGAAGGACCCTAGCTCCTTTGGCATACAATGCTCTATTGGGAACACTTCTTGTAAAAAGGGATTGGCCGACTTGGGAGCCAGCATATCAATTATGCCATTTTCCATGTGCAAAAGATTAGGGTTCACTGACTTGTTGCCTATAGCAATGACCATCCAGCTCACCGACTCCACCATTATTGTACCCCTGGGAATCATTGAAGATATTCCAGTAAGAGTGGGGAAGGACTCTTATGTCCCTTGTGATTTTGTCATTATGGATATAAAAGAAGACCTAAGGTTCCCTATAACTTTCGGTAGACCTTTTCTCACCACAGCTAGAGCATTAATTGATGTCGAGGCTGGCACAATTACATTGAGGCTAGGTAAAGAAACTATTCAGTTTAGGGTTTTCAACAGCATGAAGAGCCCTAGTATCCACAAAGAGGTTTTTCTACTCGAAGTTATTGATAAAATGTCTCAACTCAAGCAAGAAAATCCAGAACCAGCAGATGCCCTAGAGGATGCTCTAATAAATCTAAAAGCTGAATTTTTGACCAACGAGTTAGTTCAGCAATGCCTGCAGTACTTGGAGCAGGCTGAAAAAGCCTCAGAAGCCACTTTTGAAGAACTGAAATCGGTTTCCATATTAGAGACAACAGAAGCACCCAAATCCCCGGAAATGAAAACTCTACCAACTGCACTCAAACATGTCTTCCTAGATGAAGGAAAATTATGTCCAGTTATCATTAGTTCCTCTTTGAATGATGATCAGGAAAAGAGGCTTCTCACTGAATTAAGGAAGCACAAGAAAGCAATTGGGTACAAGATGACTGACCTAACGGACATTAACCCAACTTTGTGCATGCATAAATTACCTATGATAGAAGAGTTCAAACCCTCAAGGGAGAACCAGAGAAAACTGAACCCAAATCTGAAAGAGGTAGTTTGCCTCGAAGTTCTTAAATTCTTGAAAGCAGGTATTATCTATCCAATTTCTGACTCTCAGTGGGTTATTCCTGTTCAAGTGGTCCCTAAAAAGGGGGGAACCACTGTTGTCTTAAATGATAAAAATGAACTAGTACCTACAAGAACCGTTACTGGTTGGAGAATGTGCATAGATTACAGAAAATTGAATAAGTCAACAAGGAAAGACCATTTTCCCTTACCCTTCCTTGACGAAGTCCTTGAGCGGCTAGCCCACCAAAAGTTTTTTTGCTACCTCGACGGATATTCTAGGTTTTACCAAATCCCAATTCACCCCGAAGACCAAGAAAAAATGACATTTACTTGTCCTTTTGGAACATATGCCTTCAGAAGGATGCCCTTCGGGCTATGCAACGCACCCGCAACCTTCCAAAGATGCATGACTGCTATCTTCGCGGGTCTTACCGAAACAATTATGGAGGTGTTTATGGACAATTTTTCAGTATATGGAGATTCCTTTGACAACTGTCTACTCAACCTAAGTAAAGTCCTACAAAGATGCGAGGAAACAAACCTTATCCTAAACTGGGAAAATGTCACTTTATGGTGACTGAAGGTGTTGTCCTCGAACATCGAGTAAGCGAAAGAGGAATCGAAGTAGACAAGGCAAAAATCGATGTAATCTCAAGTTGTCACCACCCAAAGACATAAGGGGAGTGTGAGCCTTCTTGCGTCATGCCAGGTTCTACCGAAGATTTATCAAAGACTTCTCAAAAATAGAAAAACCCTATGACATACCTATTGACCAAGGATGTTGATTTCAACTTTGACCAGGAATGCCTGCATAGCTTTACAACTTTGAAAAATTCTCTAATCTCATCACCCATTCTAAGAGCACCTGACTAGTCACAACCGTTTGAAATAATGTGTGACGCTAGTGACTATGCCATAGGGGCTGTGCTGGGGCAGAGAGTAGACAAAAAGCCATATGTAATATACTATGCATCCAAGACGTTAGATGAGGTGTAAAAGAATTATACTACTACTAAAAAGGAATTCTTAGCCGTCATCTATGCTTTCAAAAAAATTCGTTCGTATCTAATTGGATCAAAGGTCATCATATATACAGACCACTCCGCCATCAAATATCTTATTCAGAAACAGGATGTGAAACCCAGACTCATCTGCTGGGTATTAATGCTGCAAGAATTTGATCTTGAAATAAAAGACAAGAGTGGAGTGGAAAATGTCATCGCTGACGACCTAAGTTACATCGAATATCAAGACAACGACAATGTACCTATCTGAGACTCCCTCCCTGACGACCAACTTATGAAAATTACCACCGGATTCCCCTGGTATGTCGACATAGTGAACTATTTGTCCACAGGAATCATTCACCCCTCCGCCTCTCACCACGATAAAAAGAAATTTCTCCATGATGCTAAACAATACCACTGGGATGAACCCTATCTTTTTCGTCTATGTGCAGACAAACTTTTCCGTCACTGCATACCAGAAGAGGAAATTACTCCTATCTTAGAGCATTGTCATGCTGGCCCCACCGGGGGACACATGAGTTCAAAAAAGACCGCTCTGAAAGTTCTACAATCGGGATTCTTTTGGCCAACAATAGCAAGAGATTCCTATGATTTTGTAAGATCGTGCAACAAATGTCAGCTTACTGGCGGTATAACTAAAAGGAATGAAATGCCCCTCACTTTGTGGTAAGAAATTGAACTTTTTGATGTTTGGGGAATAGACTACATGGGTCCCTTCCCCTCATCCTATGGATTTTCGTACATACTGGTCGCTGTGGATTATGTCTCAAAATGGGTAGAAGCTATACCCACCGTTTCCAGTGATTCAAAGCCAGTCATCAAGATGTTTAAAGATATCATTTCCCCCAGATTCGGAGTCCCCCGAACTGTCATATCCGACGGAGGGACCCATTTTCTGGAACAAAGCTTCAAAGCCCTCCTAAAGAAATATGGAGTCAACCATAAGGTCGCCACACCTTACCATCCACAAACTAGGGGCCAAGTCGAAGTTTCAAACAGACAACTGAAAACAATTTTGGAGAAAACAGTCATTAGACATCGTACCGATTGGTCCACCAAGCTTCCCGATGCCCTTTGGGCTTACCGCACAGCTTATAAAACACCGATTGGAACAACCCCGTTCCTATTACTATATGGGAAATCATGCCATATTCCAGTTGAACTGGAACATAAGGCCTAGTGGGCCATTAAACAACATAATTTTGATTTTAAAAGCATTGGCGAATACAGACAACTCCAGTTACAAGAACTTGAGGATCTTAGAATGACAGCCTACCATAGTGCCAGAATCTATAAAGAAAAAACCAAGATGTGGCACGATGGCCACCTCAAGAGAAAAGACATTTCTATCGGAGATAAGGTCCTCCTCTTCAATTCTAGACTTAAAATGTTTCCTAGAAAGCTCCGCACGAAGTGCTCTGGACCATTCACAATTAAACACATCTACCCAACTGGAGCAGTCATCATCCTTGACAATAATGGAGGAGAATGGACCATTAATGGCCACAGAGTGAAGAGATACTACACATCAGCAGACAAAATACCAAGACAGACTATCGAGATCCACGATCCCTCAGCATCAACATAACCAAACTGGATTTCCATCGGGCCAGCGACGTAAAACCCAGGTGTTGCTTGAGAGGCAACCCAAGACCTGAGTATCACAGTTTTTATTTTGCCTTCTTACATTTATCATCTTTAGTCTGAAAATATAAAAATTCACATAAATAACCAAAACAAACATAAAAATATAAAATCCAATTAAATCTTCACCTCACAGTCTCGAAACTGTTTGGTCCCAAACGGTCTCAAAACCGTTTGGAACTCAAACGGTCTCAAAACTGTTTGCCCTTGGGAATTTGTAATGCCCCCCAATCCTATAAATATAACCCCACCCCTTCCTTTTTCCCCTTCTAGAATCTCTAGTTTTCTAAACACCAAGTATGAGCAATGCTCCATCCCTCCAGCTTCCCTGCTCCCGTGCACCTTCGTTCGCACAACCCCAGTTCGCTCTGCCATCTTCACTGTTGTCGCTTCCTCAATACCTGTCCCTTTCCAACTTCCGCACCGTCGTTATCACCGTTCCTCACCTCATTACCATCATCGCCTGCTCCGTCGTCATCTACAACACCATCACACAGCAAGATATGGCATCACCCACAAAAGAAGCCACCGGAACCACTGACGCTCTGTTATGGACAACAGAGCAACTGATGGAGGACCGCGCCAAGCTCCAGAAAGTCGTAGAAATCTATGACAAGACTGGAATGGTCCCACCAAAAGTCAACCTGCTCGCGGTCATGAATGAAATTGATGGCCTCAACAGGTGTTTATCCGAGGAGCCTGATCAAGAAGTAGAAGAAATTTCTTCCAGTGATGAAGGCTCAGAATACGAGCCAACCCTCGAGGAGGAATCCCCAATTACAAAATCCAAAGGGAAAAGGAAAGCCAAGGAAGCTGCCAAAGAACAACCTATAAAGAAACAGGCAAGAAAGCAGGTCCATCCCGCCACCGCAAGAGAGCAAACCATGGTGGGATACATTCCATCAACCACCACCACCGCCGCCACTATTCTCTCCACCATCAGTGTTCCTGTTTTCTCCACCATCACCACTATAGCACCACCACCAGCAAGCCTATTCATCCACACCCTCCAATCCATCGACAAAACATTGAAACCAACAAAGTACGTTTGCTCAAGCGTACTAATGAAGATGGGGATATATGACAGAATCCTCACCCTACTCAACAACGCCAATCTCTCTAGGCTCTGCTTCATCCCTGAAATCTCATATGTCGAGCCCACCACAAAATTCTTCACGCATCTCAACAAAGAATTTGTGTACATTATGGATAGAGCAAGGGACAAAGGTGACCGTAGGCTGGTCACTAATCTCTTTGGAAACAAGGTTGTCATTACGGAAAGCCTACTAAATGATATCTTTATCGACAACCTAGAGCAACTGCAGAAAGCTAAATAGGTTGGCACAGACAACTCCCAATTTAACAGACACAACTTCTGGAAATCCCTGATAGGGATCCCAAACTATGAGGTAAAGACCTGTAAGGTCTCAAATATTCAGTCTGGGATGGTGCGCATGCTTCACAAAATTCTCACAGGTGCGCTTTTCCCAAGGATAGAGGTCGGGAATGTTCTCATTTCTGATCTTTTTATCCTATGGTCCGTCTTACATGGGATGCCAATCAACATTGGACGGCATATGCTACAAAAGCTTTCTGCTTATGCCCTAAGAAAAGAAATCTGTATGGGTGGACACATAACATCCATCCTAAAATATCTCAAGATGGACATACTACTGCCCCGATGTGCAGAAATCAAGGGCGACATCCTTATCAATGAGCAAACTCTAAAGAACTCATACATCATTAAAGAAAAGGATGCCAAGTTGCACTACATCTTCTGCCCTACAGTTAAATCATCAAGGATTTTTTGCCGCTTCCAGAGCTTGCCAACTATGACAAGGAAAAGCTACTCTTCTTTGAAGAGGATCTCGCAACTCTTTTAGCTTCGGTCAAAGAAAAACAGAAGAAAACCAAGGGGGGCAGACAAAGCACAGTATCACCGCCCCGGCAGCTAAAATAACAAAAATCCCAGTGAAAAGACCACCCAAAGGGCATTTGCAACCACAATAGCTATCAGGGACGCTGACATCAAGACCAAATCCTGAGGTTGAACCTCCCCTCTCTAAAGAAAATCTTATCACCGCATCCCTAGATTCCTTGATCATGAATCTGGAGGTTGGTTTATCCCCCACACCCACCCCCACCACTCTACCCCCTTCCACTATCCCACCATCCACCTCTCTCCAACCATTCTCCACAATAATTCCACCAACAATTCCTTTCCCCACATCCACTCCCCCACCCACATCTTCCACCTTAATCTTTTCCTCTTCGGGCACCCCTTTCTCCACCTCAACGCCCGACTTCACCTCCTTCACATCCATTTCCACAGTTTTTCCCTCGACATTCTCACTCCCACCATTCTCACCGGGAATGTCACCAACCTTCCCATCTACCACCACCCCGACACCACTGGTGACTCCATCTATAGTCACCATGCAGTTCGCGGGACCATCAACAATGTCTCTTTCGCAATGCACTACCACCCATCCACCCCGACCCCAGTCACCCCACCCTTCCACAACTGGGGTCCCTTTTACAAATGTTGGTGAGGAATTCAGACGTCAATTTGATGCCATCTGAAACTTCCTCACCAACCCTACTAACATAATGCAATCTATTTTTTCATGTGTGCAGGATCTCACTAAACAGGTCGCCAAGATGGACGAACGCAACCACGCCTTGCCAGGCATCATCCAAAGTATTCAGCAACGATAGGAAGTAGTGGCCAAACAAGTCGACCTCATCGACAACTACTACAAAAACTTGCCCAAGCTGATCCTTGGAGTAAAAATCCAGCAAGAAACGTTGGCCAAGCAAGTCAGCAGGGTCTCAACATAAACTCAAACCTTGCCAGAAACCCTTTGTGAGCTTAGGCAGCAACAAACTGCTTTAAGAACACGCTTGGATGACATCACCAACATCCTGGCACAACTAAATCTCTGCCAAGAGGAGTCATCAAACAATGACATCAATCAACTTCGATCTCAAGTCACAGATCTTTCTACATGACTCCTCTCTGTCGAGGGACGATACTCTGATCTCAAGGAAACCCATGACGCACTACTTGAGACGCATGAGCATGTGCGAGTGGCTTTTGATTAACTACAATCAATCCATCGGCAGTGCAAAAAGACTACACAGAAGAAACTAAAAGATAAGGTGACAGAAAAGGAAGATGAGGACGAAGACGAAGATGAGGAAGATGATTCTGACTCCTCTGTAGATTCCAACGATGATACCTCCTCCTCAGACGATAAACCTGATGACCCAGGACATGTTGGGGAGGGCACCAGTCGAGGAGCGGAACCTTCAAAGAAGAAGGATGACAAAGACCACCACGAAGGTGGACCAGATCCCAACTCCCCTAATCATAATGACAATGTTAACATGTCATATGGGGATCAATTCCTTAACTACTCTGCCATGGGATCATTGGGGGAGGCTGCAAAAGAAGCGGCTTTTGCTGAGTTTCATCAATGCATTTTGGGAACCAGCACTAGTCCACCAGCAACAACAGCTCATCAATTCTCCACACCAGAACAATAGGTGCATTTATCCCCAGAACAAGAAGAATCAGACAGAGTGAGTCTAGATACAGATGATAGACTCGACTCTGAATCTGATTCAGACAAAGATGAAGATCTGCAACATTATATGGATGACTTGGAGCAGACTTCTCTCCCACCCCTACAAGAACTTCCCCCGCCGCCACCTCTACCTCACAAGATGCAAGATCTAGACTTGGCGGCCATCTCCACACTAGATGTTCAGGACATCTTCATCCGGAACACTATTGTAGATGATGCCAAAGAAGGAGGGGACATCCTTTACACAAACACAAAGACTTTGCGCAAGATGACACGTGAAGATTTCCACTTCATCCTTCGACCCCAATCAACAGTGAAGATGGCGATCTTCTGTGTCCTCCTTGCCAACGCTATAGAAGTATACAGAAGCTCAAAAAGTCCGCAGTCAGTATTTAATGCTTCACTTGCCTTCGCTCTAAGTCTGCTTTACAAGGATTTACACGACAAATCTATTGAGCGGTTGCGTAGGGGGATCACACGGAAGGTACGATACATCATGGTACCTTTCCAAGTTTCCGGCCACTGGCTACTCATGATTGTTGACACCAAGGTGTATAATTTATGTGCTAGTGAGCTTTGAGCTGGAATCATCAATTTTGCTGGTCTAGGAGCCGGGGAGGCAGGATGCATCCCTTTCCGGCTTCTGAAACTAATCTAGGTTGCATGCCCATCCCTCCGAAATGGTTGGAACCAACCTTGGTTCCAAATCATAAACCCACAAGTCCAAACTCAAGAAGGATCTGGGGATTGCACTTTCTACACTATACGCCACATCCAAGTGCTCAATCAACAAATCCCTTTCACTAAGCTGGCCACAGAGGATTTTCATTCTCTAAAAGGACGTTACGCCATGGAGCTAATATGTGACAGAAGGTTCTTCAAAGGACCCAACTATGGTGACTGACGACGTTCCTCGCTACCTCTACTCGGCCATCCAACGTCCTCAAAAACAACCATTCCGACAAACAATAAAGGAGTTGGAGAAACAACAACCCGTCAAGGTCCCCGAGAAGAAACAATGGGACCCTTACTCTTTTGATTTGGCAGATGATAAAGGGGACATCGAATTGCTAACCGGGGCCACCATCAATAGACCATCTTCACACAAGGTGCCCCTATCTGCCATTGAACTGACATTCCCTAATTTTGACCTTGCGTCTTGCAAGAATCTCTCCGAAAATGAACTCCGGCTCATCATGTCTAGGCTATATGCTGAGAAAGATGATCTTATTTTTCTAGCCAGAGATATTCTTGTTATGGCAGATACCCTCCATGAAACCGTGCAATTCAAAGGGTCTCTATCCGTGAGTTTGATGTCTGCCTATCAATATCTTCTCAGCCGGAACCATCCTACGGTTTACATGGCGTTTGCATATATGAAGGACGATCTCCTACAGATAAAGAACTTTGGAACCACATAGGCACTTATCTCTTACCTCCATCATACAACTCCCAATTTCATTATGCTTCCTTTCCTCCATTCAGAGCACTAGATGTTACTGATGACAAACCTTCCTGAAGGAACAACAATCATATATAACAGTTCCGATAGCCAATACGATCCAACTCAAAAACAATATACTACGACAGCAAAGACACCCACGGAGGAGGTGGCGAAGGAGTGTGCCGACTGACTACATCATCTTTTGAGCAAGCACATAAGGGTGTATGGCAAAGAACACTTCCATTGCCCAGCCTTCAGCCATAGATGTCCCCAACATATCTGAGAGTCAAACGACTGTGGCTTCCACATCCTCTACTGGATGTACACCATCATGGTCCTTGGAAGACCAGTAGAGGACATGACAGACGTGGATTACCACGCTCTACGTGGAAAGTTCGTAGCTAATCTTCTCTGAACGCATGGAGCTAACAAATGACTAATATAAGCCTAATGTCCTTGTCCTTGTACTTCTCAACCTATCACCTTGACACTCTAAGGACAGAGTGAGTGATAAGTTAGGGGGTGAGTACACTGGACAAGGGCGATGTATCATTTTAAAAATCCTTCCCTCTCTACCTTCTCTTTCAATTCTGTACAAAATCTTTAGCTTTCTTTGCACATTTAGATTTTGTTTTAAGTAATTCCTATGTTAAAATAAATCCTGCACATAAGAATAACATCCCTCTTGGAAAAGGTCATCCCCAACTAAATTTAGAATCCAGTTAGTCCTCAAAAGCAATAACAATAATAGCATATAGGCATGTCATGGAGAATTAATAAATTACCTTCACACTAGATTTTCATGCCTTTTCTTCAATTCAACATCTGACTCTCCACAGGTCAACATCAGGGATGAAACAAGCCAAACACTCTCAAGGACGGGAGGGATATCAGGTGACATCCAAATCAAGAAACCTCGCAAGTGGACCACCAAGTAGAAACCAAATAAGTTCATGTCGAGAAACTCTAAGAATAGCTTTCTTCTCTTCAATAAAAGAGGCTTGGCCGCCCAATCAAAACCCCTAAAATCCCAAATCCCAAGCCTGTGAGTTTACGAATAAAAGCCAGAGTGTTGAATAAAAATATGAGAGTTGTGCACGCATAAGGATCTATATGAAGAGCCAATAAAGGTCTCGCCCGGCCTGTACATTTAGCTGCCCTCACAAAGGCAGATGTGTCGTGCCCGGTAGTGAGACCCTAAGGTATCCAAATATATGAAAACCTGATAAAGGACTTTCCCGACCGGTACATTCAGCTGCCCTCACAAAGGCAGATGTATCGTGCCCGGTAGTGAGATCCTAAACGCATAGACAAACCATCCCCCACTTGAAGGGGACGTTATACAACAAGCCTTTATCCAACCTTCATACCCACTCTAGCTTCCGGTAGGATTTTTAGAGAAGTATAAAACTGATTAGAGTCAACGACATGCACAGAATAAAATCAAGAAGAAAAAAAAGGTGGTCCCAATGCGAGCTACGTGATATGGAAGAAACCTGAGATCCAAGCAATTCTCAAAACCTGAAAGAGTTAGGGCAAGCAAAAGCTCCGATACAACCTTAGGAGATCTTTGGTTTAGAATTGAAGCAAGAGTATGGAAATCTTAACTAAATAAAATCACCTCACCACTACGTGCCTTAGCTCTATCTTGCTTGAGGACAAGCTAGACTCTAATTTAGGGGGGTGATAACCTCCCATTTTGCGATGTTATCTTATTGATTTTTCTCAGTTTTCCATACTCTTTCTTAGATAAACTAGATAGAATCTTTAACTTTCCACTTTATTGCAAATATACCATTAAACTAACTTTTCTTTTTTATTCTTACAGAAAAATACAAAAAAACTACAAAGTTCCAAACGGTCCCAAGACCGAATGGATGCCAAACGGTCCCAAGACCGAATGGATGCCGAACGGTCCCAAGACTGAATGGATGCCAAATGGTCCCAAAGACCGAATGAAGCAAAGTGTTATCTGAATTCACATAGGTGTACGCAAAGGTTCACGAGTGAGGCACATGTGTGCCAACCAAAACCTTTGAAAAAGAAGAGTTTGCAACCATTTTACAACATTTCAATGTCACTTTCCTTGATGCCCTCACTGCTATTTTTACAACACTTGTGAACGCCATAAAGGACTCAAAAAACCGCAACATCTACCTCGGCCTTTAACACACCCCTCAAAAGATAACAATATCGTTACAAGACCTTTGGGAAAGGTCCCAAGTCAGCAATGCAACATCAATACCTTCAATGCCATCCTATTTTGTGCCATCTCAGCAACCATTTGTGTCGCACACCCCACCACCCAACTTCAACAACACATCAAGCATACCTTCCATGTGGTATACTCCATCCAATGATGTTGGCCCTTCGAGATCATAAGTGGGAACTACCTTTTTCCATTATGTTTGCTATGTTTCAGACCATCAATTTATATTTGCTTAACTATTGTAATAATTGCTTTCCCGTACTAACATTTCAATTTGCTTCATTGTTGTAATAATTGCTTTACCGTATAGACGTTTATTTTCTGTACAATCTAATTTGTTTGTAGCCTTCAAATCGTTGTTTCACATGTCAATTTGTTTATATTATGTTCAAGTAGTTATTATCTTGTTGATATCATTTTACTTGTAGGCATCATGTCTACCAGTGACCAAACACAATCACCTGACCTCCGCACACACATTTTAGATACCTTGTCTGGTCCAGCAAATCACATTGCCGATGCAATTGCTGATTCGATTGCGAACTCCATCATAGATGACATTTTCGTTGATGCTGATGATAACCTCCCATTTTGTGATGTTATCTTATTGGTTTTTCTCAGTTTTCCATACTCTTTCTTAGATAAACTAGATAGAATCTTTAACTTTCCACTTTATTGCAAATATACCATTAAACTAACTTTTCTTTTTTATTCTAACAGAAAAATACAAAAAAAACTACAAAGTTCCAAACGGACCCAAGACCGAATGGACGCCAAACGGTCCCAAGACCAAGTGGACGCCGAACGGTCCCAAGACTGAATGGATGCCAAACGGTCCCAAAGTCCAAATGAAGCCAAACGGTCCCAAGACCGAATGGAGACCAAACGGTCCCAAGACCGAATGGACGTGAAACGGCCCCAAAGACCGAATGAAGCCAAACGGTCCCAAGATCAAATGGAGACCAAACGGTCCCAAGATCGAATGGAGATCAACCGGTCCCAAGACTGCATAAAGTTACACGGTCCCAATACCAAATAAAGGCAAACGGTTTCTAGACGGCAAGGACTCAAACGGTTTCCAAACCGGGAGAGTCCAAACGGTTTCAAAACGAGAGAGTCCAAACGGTCTCAGAACCCAAACGGTTTTCATGATCGTTTGGGCCCAAAACCGCCCAAACTGTTTGGAATTCACTCAAAGCCTATAAATAAGACCCAAAGGGTCCTCACAAAGGAGGAAGTTTTCAGACGTCCAAAGGCTGCCTCTATTGTTCCAGAGCTATTCCATCCTTCGTCCACTGCCCCGAGGCTGCCGGTCTGAGATCCATACTCCATCCCCAAGCTGTTTTCTCTCTCATCGACAAAGAAGGTGGGAAGAAGAGGATTCATCATCAAGCAAGCTATGAAGTGTGAAGATCATTGCTCTCTCTCTCCTAGGGGTTGACCTTCCTCCCTCCTTTGTGGAGATGACACACTCTCTCTCTTCTCGCCCCCTTTCTTGTCCTTGCCATGAGCGAGTAGTCTTATACACTAGGGTGCGGGGAGTAGCCCCGCTACCCACATATTCATTTCATGAAATGTAATTCATAAGTTTGCAATAGAGATATACTTTCTTTTCAGTTCGACGGCAATCGTTTAATGAATGCTTGTTGCTTGATCACCAACTTGTGTTACCTATTATCTTTTAGTATGAATTGTCTATGTTTGTAGTATCAGATTCGAATCTCAATTGAATGTTGGTTCTTGATTAATGTAGCCACCATGCATCTGTTTCGGTATCTAGGAGTGTTTTTCAAGAAGTGGAGTAAACTCACTTCCATTGTTGTACTTCCATACTATGAAATGGAATCAGTTGACGTATGAAAGTACAACCTTGATAAGTCGAGGAACACACTTTGTGAAGGGAGTGATGCAAAGCAAGTGACCATTCGTTTGGGGATGGCTGGCATTGCAACATTCCCACACTTCTCGTAGTTAGTTCTCCGAAAGGAAACTAAATCTACAAAGATACTAACTGTTAAGACTCTTATTGCAGGTTATGTTACTATGCTGCATGTTTTGATCCATGTGTAGTGGTGGTGAAAGCCGGTCACATCCTAGTGGTTCCTTAATATTGTTTACAACCTTAAATTTACCTTCCTGCTTACTTTCTTGCTTTTACTTTACTTGCACTTAGTTTAAACAACCAAACCAACTCTTTGATCTAAATACCAATTGTTAAGGAGTTAAGTGAAATTCCAACGTTTTCTATCTTGTTGATCTCAACAAGACCGTTGTCCTGTAGATTCGACCCTTAACTATACTACGATAAGACTTCCACATATCCTAGAATACATGGGTGGAGTTTTTAATCTAGTATAAGCAAGGCTAAACCTAAAGATTTATTAACTTTAGGATTTTTAGTGGTGCCCAAAATTCCACACGAGTGGAAGCTCCATCAGCTGACATACCACCCACAGTACCTAGGTCAGTTATCATAAGGAGTGTCCACATAAAGGTCTTAGAAATATTAACCGGTCATGAACAAAGGGCTTATGACCTATACTAAATGCGACCACATACTATAATGGCCCTTGTGAACAACCTAGAGAGTTGTGGCTTGTTACGAAATACTAGAGGTGTAACTTCAGTTGAGGCTATATGCTACTTCCTACAGATGGTTGGCCATGGACATACAAATCATGCTTTGGCGGAGGACTACATTCACTCTGGTGATACCATAAGTAGAAAGTTCAATGAAGTGTTGGACGTTGTATGTGCATTAACCCGTGACTATATTGTCATGCAAACCGCATCGACATGCATGACAACACATTCTCGTATATTGGAGACCCCAAGGTTCTACCCTTACTTCAAGGTAATAGTTAGCCCCTACAAATTTATAATTTATTTTCAAATATTATGTATGTTTACAACCTAATTTGGTGTTATATAATTCCATTGGGGAAATTGACGGAACACACATCCCAATCCTGGTCAAATGAGACAAGCAAAATCACTACCGCGACAGAAAGGGGAATGTCTCTCTGAATTTCATGGCTGTAGTAGACTTCTCGATGGAGTTTACATTTGTCCTAACTGGGTGGGAGGGGTCAGCTACTGACCAATGGGTCCTACAATCAGCAACGACCACTGGCGGGTTTAAAGTTCCATCGGGAAAGTTTTACCTAGTTGATGCAGGGTATGACAACACTCGTCAATTTCTAGCACCCTATCGCAACACAGCTTACCATATTTCTGAGTATCGAGGAAATAGACATCCCTACACCAGTAAGAAGGAGATTTTCAACCACCGCCACACTCAACTATGCAATGTTGTTGAAAGAGCATTCGGGGTACTAAAGAGGCAGTTTTCCTACCTTAAAACGGGGGTGACATATCCTATACATTCACAGTGTCGCCTCATACTGGCTTGTGGTATCCTCTACAATTATATATGACGCCAACATGATGGCGACACTATCATGAATGAACTCCCAGATGATAGTTCAACATCTGCCATTCCCCCTTCTGGGGTTGACCTGAGTTCCCTCCAACAAACAACTCCAGCCGATTCAAGGGAGGGCGATCTTTTACGTGAAACCATTTCTAATCTCCTTTGGGAAACTCGTTGACCTAGCGTTGTACTTGTCATAGTTTTTTAACTTGTATGATAACTCATCGACCACATGACTCCAGATATAAATTGTTTGTTTCATGAATTGTTTTATGGATCCTAATCATAAACATCACATTGTGTTTCGGTAGGTTGTCTTGAAATAGAGAATGGAATGCCTTGTTGTACATGCAGCCTTGAATGCACTGTACACATTATATGGATGTCGCAGATGCGGCAAATGGATGTTTTGAAGATAACAACCCCCACATACCGTATTTTACATGTAGTAGGGGTCTTGTGCCAAACAGATGTCAAATGAGGTTGCCCGCGCAATGTGTTCAACCCATAGTGGCCATGCTTACTGCAGTTAGGGATGCAATGGTGTCACAACTTGCATATGCACGCAACAAAAGCACGTTATGGTCTGAACAATGTGACTTTGTCTGTTCGATAAGAGAAAACACTGATAGGCTCCAACAAGATATTTCCACTCTACGGGAGAGGTGCCAATATCTTCACCAACGACTTCACATCACGAGCGATAATGACTCTTCAAATGAGGATGGATACAATACATCATAGATGTATAACAACCTTTCGTACTAAATTCGATTTTGTGTTTGAACAAGCCGCTACGCCTATTTTATGTTAAGAAATTTTTATTTAAAATCTATGTTTAGAACTTGACATTGTTTTACTAATCATCAATCATGTTTTAGATGTTGATGAATCCATCTGAAGTTCCGATGTGTGATTGTGGGTTAGATGCAGCCTTGCGGCTTAACACAGAGGATGCAGGGTTGTATGATTTTGGCATTCTGAGTGAAAGGCAGGGCAAAATGTATTACATATGTCCTTCTCGTGAGGTGTGCTAGTAAATACATACATAATAGGTTGCCCTTGTGTACGCTGCACCTTCGTTGTCATTCACTTAAACTTGATAATACATTTTAGGGAAAAGATCAGTGCAGATACTTCCGTTGGGCAGTCGATCTCCGCCCACCAATTGATTCTTTGAAATTTGAGATTATGTTACTATCTGTCGAGTGCAAGTCACTGTGGGGCCACGCAATGAACATGAAGGACTTTGTTGAAATTCATCACAACTACGATGATATATACACCAAAAAAAAGTATGAGCATGAGGTTCTAGAACACTACATTGCCAGTCTGGAGGAAGATTGTAATCTTCTTTTGGACATTCCTTCACCCACAGTGATGCCATAACGTTGAATAGCAGAGCTACATTTAGTTTGTCTTCTCAATTTACATTGTCTACCATTTGATGTTTTTAACATTAATCTTTGTTAATTCATCTGTTGTATTACATTAACATGCTTTTGTTATTTATCATAATGTTGGTGTATGTTTTATGAAGGGTGTATGTTTTTTCATCGTGATGTTGTTGAATGTTAGTTAACACCGAATATGCATATTATATTCCCTTAATTGTGCCATACACCCTTACGTCTGAAATATATTACTTACATAATCTATAATATGATTGGGTCTCCAACGATGCCTTATTTTATGTGGTGTACGGAGCTTGATATGGTTCTCAAAGGTATGATGAGAAACCAATATGAGTTGGGGAGATGTATTAATGGAGTATATACTTCACAGGCTTGGATGGAGGCATGGCATGACTTCCAAAACATAACTGGGGGGCCTTACATATCTTTGAGTGAGTTGCAGATGAGATGGAAACACATAAGGAGAGAGTTCATAAGAGACAATCTTTTTATTTTGGGAGATATATTGCCTCCCCCGCCATTGGCCGTGCAGTGCAACTTCGTGACAACTCGTCACACTTACCCACCTGGGATTGTTGAATACCTTAACACTGATGAGTGAATCAAACAACCACGTTAGACGATGAAAGTAACACATGAACTTGAAATATAATTCCATGACATTGTAGTTGTTTGTGTTTACTTCACAACATTTAGTTGCAAAACTTATGTGTTGCATTGTTTTGTTTGGACCATCACTTGAAAAACTTCTACTTTATTGTTATGTATTGAAGGCATACATCACGTTCTTACTTGTTTGTAGCTAAGTTTGGTTGAAGCATTTATTTGTATTCAATATTGTCACTGTTATCTTACTATTATTGATATTTGCTAATACTTATATTTATTTATTAACTATAGATGTCGTCATCGTGGTCAAAGGCAACGAAATTTTTTGAAAAATTATGGATGTCTCCGCCGAAGATTCGAAAATATGTAGAAGAAAACTTTGTCTGCAACAAATAATGTTACGAGCCTACACGTGACGAGGGCATAAATGGGAGCCATGAATAAGCCAAGGGAGTTACTCTTCCTGTTCACCATCTGTCGTTGCTGTTTCATTGGCCAAAAGACGACATCAAACAAGAAACCAATATCTTGTTGAATGAAGCATGTCCTGTGTCATGGGACGAGTACGATGAGGCCATGAAGTTGGACGACTTCTACATTCCTACCTGGGATCAAAATAAATCTTCCTCCACATTAAAGACTGCCCCCCATAGTGGTTGGTCACCATCTTAGATTGTGTATCAGTGTCTATGTCTAGGTCCAGGGCAGAACTCTCCTTTGTGTCCCTCAGTTTGTATGTTAGAGATGTATTTTCCCGAGAATCACTAAGTTATGATCTGTTTTTTATGTGGTATTAAGTTCTACTGGAGACATGCTATTCTCTTTTCTAGGCGCGTTTGCTACCATTGAATTTAAATTCATAAATTATGAATTTTATATATTATTTATTTGTTATTTATTATATAATATATTCTTTATACAATTATATTTGATTGAAACAAAAATAATATCAAGGTGTTACACACATTACTTGAGATATCAGGATAATTTCATTAATCTTATCATTTTACATTTACTGCATCAAATATGTAAAATACTACCATTCTATAACATACACAACAATCGAAGACAACAATACAGTTTGGTTTATTTTAAATCATCATGTAATTATGACCATACTCATTTATTATGTTTAGTTTTCCTAAGTACATCACTGACATTCACAAAATCTACATTGATTTAAAAAAAAATTGCCCTTCTCCTTAAGCGGCATCACAACTACACATTTCTTACGCTTGTCAAAACAGTTTTGGTACATCAGTACAGAATCAACAAATACTGACTATATTGCCAAACAAAAGTAGACTGACTCTAGCCTAGTAGCCAAATAGAATCAGACTGCAACCAGACTCAAATCAGACCAGCTGACAGAATCAGGTTGGGTTGCCAAACAGAAACATGCTGGGTTGCCAAACAGAATCAGACTGAATCTTGACTAACCCTGTCTAATCCAGTCCAGACTACAAAACCCCAATCTGTTGCCAAACAGGGGCTAAATAAGTCATGTGCAACTAGGTGTCTGATTATAATGGGTACATTGTTAAGCATATAGACTAAGTCATGGGATTCTATGAGAGTTTTGTTGGATCTGTATTTGATCGTGGCATTTAGTTAGTCACATATTCACGGTCGGGGTACTATTTTTTGTTTTTTATTTAAGAGAATGCACAATAGTTATAACAATGATTGCTTTCTCTTCTCTTAAGGCCAAAGGTTCCTCTCATATAATTGTGTTCATTTACAATGTGTGGTTTTCTTTCTTAGCATATATCTAAAGGGGTTTTAATATCACACGTGGTATCAGAGCAACCAGGATGCCTAAGCATGGATCGTCAAGAAGTTCTCAAGGAGGAGAATCAAATGACGCTACAATAACTAAGGAAGGATTTGTCACACTGAAATATCCAATGTTGATGCAGTCAAATTACCCAATATGAGTAATGAAAATGAAGGCAAATATGCACGCTCAAGGCATTTGGGCAGCAATTGAAGACTCAGATGGCAACGACAAGGCCAAGGAGAGGAAGGATCAGATGGCACTGGACATCATCTATCAAGTCATTCCAGAGGAGATCATGTTGCATCTTACCGGCAAGGAGACAACTCGTGAGGCCTGGGAGGCACTCAGGACAATGCACACCGGTGTGGAATGAGTAAAAGAAGTGAAGTTGCAGGCACTGTGATGGGAATTTGAGAACCTGCGAATAAGAGATGCTCAACGGGTGGATAAATTCACTGGAAAATTAAGTGTATTGGTGAAACAAATATGATCTCTCGATGAGATGATGGAAGAGTCTCACTTAGTGAAGAAGATGCTCAGAAGCGTCCCTCCAAATTTCCTACAAATTGTAGCTACAATGGAATAATTTGGAGATCCAAAGACTATGCAGGTTGACGAAGTCGTAGGTTCCCTCAAGGCACACAGGAGAGGTATCGAGATTATGATTCCAGACATGAACAACATGTCCTTGTAATGAAGAAAGACAACATATAAAAGTTGAAGAAAAGTCTAACAGAAGACACATTGTGTAGCAGCACTCGCGGGTGTGAGCGAGGTGGTCCGTGCGGCCATGGACGAGGAGGAGGGCATGAAATATGAGGTCACGGAGATGGAAATATAGCTCATCAGGCTGTAGATGAAAATCGGGATGTTAGTCGCAATAAAAGTAAGGTCATGTGTTTTCACTACAACAACCTTAGGCATTATGCCTCCGAACACTGAGGGAAGAAGCAAATAGAGGAAGTAAATCTTGCTCAAATGGAGGACAAAGAACCAACATTGTTGTTGGCCAAGCATGGAGATGAAGAGCTCAACATGGTTTTGCTGAATGAAGAAAAAGTCACACCAAATAGGGACACTTGCACAACCAACCAAACTCACTTGGATCAGTGGTACCTTGACAATGGCACAAGTAATCACATGACTGGGCGTCGAAGCAAATTCAAGTTATTGGATGAGATGATCCAAGGGCAGGTAAGGTTTAGAGATGGTTCAAAAGTAAAGATCAAAGGAAAAGGATCTGGATTATTTCAGTTCAAGAATGGTGAGAAACAATTGTTATCCAGAGTCTATTACATTCTAAGGCTTGATAACAATATTATTAGTCTTGGACAGATCACTGAACAAGGAAATAAAATTGTTCTTCAAGGGAGGTTCCTGTGGCTATATGCCAAAGATGATAAGATACTTATGAAGGTTAGAAGATCAACCAACAGAATCTATATGGTGGAGATAGAGTCATGTGATCCTGTGTGCCTAATAGCAAGGCTAGAAGATCCATTGTGGTTGTGGCACACAAGATTGGGTCATGTGAATTCCAATCTCTAAAGACAATGTCAGAAAAGGAGATGGTACTTGGAATACGAAGGATCGATCATCCAATACAAGTTTTTGAATCTTGTCTGGCCACAAAACAAGCCAGATTTCCATTCTCCAGTGAGGAAAAATTTAGAGCAAACCGTCAATTAGAACTTGTCCATGCCAATCTTTGTGGCCCTATATCTCCATCAACACCTGCCAAGAATAGGCACTATCTTCTTCTTGTTGATGATTATAGCAGGAAGATGTGGGTGTACATGATGAAATAGAAGGATGAAGCATGCAAAGTCTTTCAAAAATATAAAACGCTGGTGGAGAAGGAGACTATACTTACATTGAATACCTTGAGGATGGATGGAGGTGGTGAATTTGTTGGGTTTTAGGGAAGGCAGAGAAGCAGCGGAAATAAAAAAAATTCTACCAAAACCCAGAACAAAAGGAATCGCGTCAATGTCTATACAATAGGAAAGATTGTTTGTGGATGCATACCTTGTCCCGAGGCTTGCTCAGAGACAATACCTCGTGCCTTGCACGGTCTTCACCTCCGGTCTTGGACAGTGTCTGTGCAGCTCCTGGTCGCACTGGGACTGACGACTCCTGGTCTCACCGGGACTGTCAGGATTGATAGCTGTCCTCCTAGCGGCAGAAATCTCCCGCCTCTGAAGTAGTCCACAAGGACCACCTGGAACTCCAATCTCCTTGTCCCACAAGGAATTGGAAGGAGTCGCACCCTCCTGTCAGCGTACTAGTCACTGACACACTCTCCTGCCACCAATTGCTTTCTGCAGTTGTCTTTCCCTTGCTATGCATCCCTTATCGGGTAGCACTTGCTCGGGCTCTCTCAGTTACCAAAACCAGAGAGAACGACAACTTTACAGAGCAACTAGTTTACACTGAGTTGTACTTTGAGAAGCCCCCAATACCCATATATATAGGAGGGTCATGGGACAGGGTTCTCTATCCCAAACAATGCGGGACTAAAGCAGGAGTATAAGGGTTCGAGATTTTCAACAAAAACAACCAACTCGCAACCTGAACCGATCGTTTCACAACTGAAAAGTCGGTTGGGGATCTGAGCTGGTCGGTTGACAACTCAACCGATCGGTTGGGACCCATGAACCGGTCGGTTCACTTATGAACTGGTCGGTTCACTTATGAACCGGTCGGTTCACTTATGAACCGGTCGGTTCGTGGTCCTGGTCAGTTCCGGATTGACTTTCCAACTTTTGCTTCTAATTGGTATCAAATACCAATCCTTGTTCCAATCAAATTGGGAAAGTGAAATGAAAGGAAAATTCTCACCAATCTTACTTTCCCAACTTGCCCGGTTGCAATAGTTGAACCGATCATTTCAACACTTGAAGCAATCATTCACCCTATCCTTGAGCCGATCGGTTCATCACATGAGTCGATCAGTTCACCAAGCTGAGCTGATCGGTTCATCACATGAGCCGATCGATTGGGAGTACAGATTGTGCAGAATCAATCAATTGTGGTTTCAATCAATCCGATACTCTAATCAATCAGTCCAACACCTTGAACACTATGATATTGAGCTATCAATTAATTGAGTATTTAATAGAACTACTAAACTCCTTTAGTAATCAATCTAAACATTGTTTGTGGACAAAACTCCTTTTCCAGGTTAAATCCTATGTGTGTGACCCTGCAGGTCCATTTCACGTTGGCAGTGAAAATCCATAACACTTATGACTTCACAAGCAAAGAGAGGTGCCTAGTCACACATCAATGCTACTCAAGTGAAATAGAAAGTTGGAGAACAACTTTCAATCCTACAATCCGTGAATGGTGTTACAGTGAATGTATAATTCCTTTGTCACTGATGTCCTAAATGAACTTGAGGCATGGAACAATCATCCTGTCAACATTCATTCATTTCCTTGATCTCAGAGCAGACTGAATGAGATGTGTGTGACATCAATATCACATATTGATTCACACGTGCATGCACATGCCTTTCTCAATCCTACTCATCAAGTGGCCAAGGACATCAAACTCCCTCAGGAGGGACAAATCCCATATCTATCACTCACCCCTCAAAAGCCCCATGTGTCAAAGCCACCCAATCATCACCTTTATAACAACCCATGTTTCAGGACTGTGTTTGATGATGTCAAAGTGTACCCAACGACATGTGTTGAGTGTAGTGATTTTAGGTCTAAGAATCACACTCACCACCATCACTGTGAGAGCTGACTGTGACTACCAAGTCATGGTTCCATGTTTCACTCTCACAGTGGGTCTGTCTGGTACCTTATTCTCTAACAAGTACCTATGTGCTTGGTTTGATATCACTATATCATGACTAATGAGATTCTGTCATAAACCAACACACCATCTAGTCTTTAGAGTTATTGATGTCTATGGTTATTTCCACAATAACAACTGACTAGGGACTAAACAAGAATGTATACTCTTAACATCCATATGATCTCATCATTTAGGTCCTCAACCCAAAAGCATACGTCATCGAGTAAAACAATTCTTTAGACATCTATCATGTTACACCATCATCTCAGATACAGTTTAAACATATAGATCGGAAATTGCCTTTATTATTATTCAAATAATTTACAAAGTATCCCATTACAATCATCATATGACTTGCTCTATGGGCATACATACCAACAGACTCCCACTTGCACTTAGAGCCAGTCACCAAGGAAACACAGTCCTTGTGACCTAGCATGACCATCATGCTTCTGCTTAGAAAGGGCCTTAGTCAGTGGATCATCTATGTTGTCTTCAGTTGTTACTTTGCAAATCTTCACATCTCCTCGTTGTACGATCTCTCATATGAGATGGAAGCGCCGCAGTATGTGCTTGGACCGCTGATGTGATATGGGTTCCTTAGCTTGTGCAATAGCTCCATTATTATCACAATAAAGCTCAATTGCATCACAGCTACTGGGAACTACACCAAGTTCAGAAATGAACTTCCTGATCCACACAGCCTCCTTTGCTGCATGTGAAGCAGAAATATACTCGGCCTCTGTAGTAGAATCGGCAACTGTTTCTTTCTTGGAACTCTTCCAACTCACAACTCCATTATTAAGGAAAAACACAAATCCTGATTGCGATCTATAATCATCTTTATCGGTTTGGAAGCTTGCATCAGTGTAACCCTTTACAACCAGCTCTTACTCGCTGTCGTAAACCAGAAACTGATCCTTAGTCCTTTGTAAGTACTTGAGGATGTTCTTTACGGCTGTCCAGTGAGCATCCCCGGGATCTGACTGGTACCTGCTCGTCATGCTGAGAGCATACAAGACATATGGGCGTGTGCACAACATAGCGTACATGATGGATCTGATGGCTAATGCACATGGGATCCCACTCATACGCTCCTTTCTTCACAAGATTGGGGACATTGAGCTCTAGAGACGGTGACTCCATGTAGCATGGGGATGTTGCCTCTCTTTGAGTTCTCCATGCTGAACCGCTTCAACACTTTGTCGATGTACGTGCTCTGACTTAGTCCAAGAAGCCTTCTAGATCTATCTCTATAGATCTTAATTCCTAGAATGTAGGATGCTTCTCCTAAGTCCTTCATTGAGAAAGTATTCCCAAGCCAAGTCTTTACCTTCTCTAAGGCTAAGACATCATTCCCCATTAAAAGTATGTCATCCACATACAATATGAGGAATGTGGTCGAGCTCCCACTAACCTTCTTGTACACACAAGGTTCATCTTCATTTTGAATAAAGCCAAACACTTTGACTTCCTCATCAAATCGAAGATTCCAACTCCGAGATGCTTGCTTCAATCCATAGATTGACCTTTGCAGCTTACAGACTTTATTGGCATTCTTTGGATCTACAAAACCTTCAGGTTGTGTCATGTACATATCCTCATTTATATTCCCATTAAGGAATGTGGTTTTAACATCCATCTGCCAAATCTCATAGTCATAATAAGCTGCAATAGCAAGCATGATCCTGATGGACTTAATCATGGCAACTGGAGAAAAGGTTTCGTCATAGTCAACACCTTGAACTTGTCAAAATCCCTTAGCAACCAATCTTCCTTTATAAGTTTGCACATTGCCATCCATGTCGGTCTTCTTCTTAAAGACCCACTTGCACCCTATGGGTTTTACCCCTTCGGGTGGTTCCAAAGTCCATACTTTGTTGGAGTACATGGATTCCATCTCGGATCTCATGACTTCAAGCCATATCTCAGAATCTGGTCCCTCCATAGCCTCTACGTAGGTAGTTGGATCATCATCTATGATTAACTCACCACCTTCCTGAGTCACAAGGTATCCAAACCTCTCAGGTTCAAGGCGGGTCCTACTAGATGTACGAGGTCCTTGTGTTCCCATAGGAGACTGAGATTCCACAACACCTTGTGAATCTCCATTTTCCTCTCGTACATCTACCAGTTCAATGTTTTCTTATTGGGCTTGAACTTCTTCAAGCTCTATATTCCTCCCACTGTTTCCTTTGGAAATAAATTCCTTCTCTAGGAATACAACATCCCTGGCAACAAACACTTTGTTATCAGTAGGGTGGTATAAGTAATATCCCCTCGTTTCCTTGGGATATCCAACAAAATAACATTTATCGGATTTGGGTCCAAGCTTATCAGGAAACATTTTCTTGACGTAAGCCTCACAACCCCAAATCTTCATAAAATACAATTTGGGACGCTTCCCATACCATATCTCATATGGTGTCTTTTGAACTGATTTAGATGGTACACAGTTAAGTGTAAACACGGTGGTTTCAAGAGCATAACCCCAAAAATAAATTGGAAGATCAGCAAAACTCATCATTGATCGCACCATATCCAACAATGTGCGATTCCTTCTTTCAGACACACCATTTTGCTGTGGTGTTCCAGGCGAAGTCCATTGTGATACAATACCACGGGCTCACTGAAGGTCCTCAAACTCTTGGCTCAAGTATTCTCCACCTCTATCGGATCGAAGTGCCTTAATACTTTTACCAAGTTGGTTGTGCACTTCATTCATGAAATCCTTGAACCTTTCAAGGGCTTCTGACTTATGTTTCATCAGGTACACATAGCCATACCTACTAAAGTCATCAGTAAAGGTAATGAAGTACTGATACCCACCTCTGGCATTAGTTCTAAAAGGCCCACATACATCAGTATGTATGAGTCCTAATAGATCACTAGCTCTCTCACATTTACCTGAAAAGGGAGTCTTGGTCATCTTTCCCAATAAACAAGATTCACATGTCTCTATTGATTCATAATCAAAAGATTCTAGATAACCATCTTTATGGAGTCTAGAAATGTACTTCTCATTTATGTGCCCTAGACGACAATGCCAAAGATATGTTTTGTTTGAGTCGTTGAGTTTTTGCTTTTTGGTGTTTACGTTGTAATCACTTGTCTCCAAATCTGTCAAGTATAGACCATAAGACATTAGGGCACTGCCATAAAAGATCCCATCTTTAGAAATGGAACATTTTCCATTCTTAATAAGAAACTCAAATCCATCTTTGTCCAAACAAGAGACGGAAATGATATTCCTATTTATGGCAGGTACATAATACCAGTTCTTCAACTCTATTATTAGCCCACTTGGTAGAGTTAACTCATAGGTTCCTACGGTACTGACAACAACTCTTGCCCCATTGGAAACACGTAGTTCAACCTCGCCTTTCCCCAAAGGCCTACTTCTCTTAAGATCCTTCACATTTGAACAAATGTGAGATCCGCATCCGGTATCAAGTACCCATGATGAAGAAGTAGTAAAGTTAATCTCTATCGCGTATACACCAGAAGTAGAGATCTCTATCTCTGACTTCTTCTTCCATCGTTCCTTCCATCCTCTCCATGTAGAAGAAATTGGTTTGGCGAGAGAACCCTTCTCTCCCTTACCTTTCGTTCCATTGATCTCTATCAATGAACTTTCTTTCTTCTTCACCAACGCTTTAAGCGTACATAGAGTGGATTCAAAGGCTCCTAGTATATCTGGATTGTGCAGAACACTTCTCACAGTCCTCAACCAGTTATGGAATTTATTCTCAATTAATTTTCCCATTTTAAAAGATGATTCCTTTGCCATTCTACAAGAGAAAATTGCATTTTTCAAAACTCTTTTGATTTGATTTGAATAAAATTTGACGATAGTTAATTAGGCCTTTAATTAATTACCGCTCCCACTATTTTGACTCAAATTGACAGCCCTCACTATCAATTCGGAAGATTGCAGCGTACAATCTTCTAGTGGGTCAAGATCCTGAAATCCTCTGAGCCATGGACCAGCTAGGGCTGTCACCCACAACTCAGATCTCTCAGGTAGGCAACTCTTGTCAATTGCATCATATGAAACTCTTGAAAGATGTCATATGCAACTCTTTGCCATGATCATCTCCATGTCTCAAGGTACTAGATCCCATCTAGATCACCTTGTTAAGTCTGACCCAAATCCAACACGATGAATATGCACCATGCTAGGGAAGACCCACACATTCATCCTTCACACTTCCATGAGATAGATGGTGCACCACACTAGGGTGTGCCCACACTTGTTCGATCAAGCTTTTCACGTGTGTCGCATTTGGAAGGCATCTAAAACTTAATATTTAATGAGGGATTTGGTTTTTATATACATATACATATCCAATGACCACAATATATAGTACGCATCATATACATGCTATAGCCCACAGAAAACATGCAAAATGATAAAAGCAATGATTATGGCCATCCTATTGTGATTCCTCAAGCCAAGAGGAATCACGGTCATCTAGGTCTACATCACATGCATCCTGTACAAGATGAAATCTGTGCCTGTCTTTCTGGGTTTGATCAGCTCATCTCCATGACTGATCGGCTCACCATCAAGTTGGTTGTTCGGGTACCACCAGCCGATCGACTGGCACCTCCAGCCGATCGGTTCACCGGTCGTCGTGCATCTCCTCAGGTCGCCACCCGCTCATCTCGCTCCTCGAACCGGTCGTGTGGAACACCAACCGATCGGTTCACTCCTTGAACCGACCATCTCAGGTCGTCTGCCGTTCTTTGACATAATAGGAAATAAAATCTATCCTATTTACAATTGAATTGTGAAACCCCGAGTTACATTCGGGGGGAGAAAAGGTAGGAAAGAAATCTTGAATTATTTCGAGTTACATTAGGAATAGGATAAGGGAATCGGTGCACAGACCGAGATGCAAGCAACCACATACAACCACACACAGATATAGGGTTTATAGGCCATAACCATGCTACACATCCACCACAAAACTCATTTAAGGGCGACGCATATCGAGTGCATTAATATTACATATCATATATGTATATTTGGGATTTGTGGATTGGACATGTATAAAGCCTATTTTATTTGCATCGTATGCAATAAATAAAGGTGACAAACCAAAATCTATCATATCGATAATTCTAAAATATAGAGCAGTTGACGTGGCTCTGATACCACTGTTGGGTTTTAGGGAAGGCAGAGAAGCAGCGGAAACAAAAAAATTTCTCCCAAAACCCAGAACAAAAGGAATCGCGTCAACCTCTATACAATAGGAAAGATGGTTTGTGGATACATACCTTGTCCCGAGGCTTGCTCGGCGACAATACCTCACGCCTTGCACGGTCTTCACCTCTGGTCTTGGATGGTGTCTGTGCAGCTCCTGGTCGCACCGGGACTGACGACTCCTGATCTCACCGGGACTATCGGGATTGATAGCTATCCTCCTAGCAAAAGAAATCTCCCGCCTCTGAAGTAGTCAACACGGACCACCTGGAACTCCAATCTCCTTGTCCCACAAGGGATTGGAAGGAGTCACACCCTCCTGTCAGCGTACTAGTCACTAACACACTCTCCTGCCACCAATTGCTTTCTGCAGTTGTCTTTCCCTTGTTGTGCCTCCCTTGCTCGGGCTCTCTCAGTTACCAAAACTAGAGAGAACGACAACTTTACAGAGCAACTGGTTTGCACTGAGTTGTACTTTGAGAAGCCCCCAATACCCCTATATATAGGAGGGTCATGGGACAAGGTTCTCTATCCCTGGCAATGCGGGACTAAAGTAGGAGTAGAAGGGTTCGATATTTTCCACAAAAACAACCAACTCGCAACCTGAACCGATCGTTCACAACTGAAACGTTTGGTTGGGGATCTGAGCTGGTCGGTTGACAACTCAACCGATCGGTTGGGACCCATGAACCGGTCGATTCACTTCTGAACCAGTCGGTTCACTTCTGAACTGGTCGGTTCGTGGTCCTGGTCAGTTCCCGATTGACTTTCCAACTTTTGTTTCTAATTGGTATCAAATACCCGTCCTTGTTCCAATCAAATTGAGCAAGTGAAACGAAAGAAAAATTCTCACCAATCTTACTTTCCCAACTTGCCCGGTTGCAACAGTTGAACCGATCATTTCAACACTTGAAGCAATCGTTCACCCTGTCCTTGAGTCGATTGGTTCATCACATGAGCCGATCGGTTCACCAAGCTGAGCCGATCGGTTCATCACATGAGCCGATCGGTTGGGAGTACAGATTGTGCAGAATCAGTCAATTGCGGTTTCAATCAATCTGATACTCTAATCAATCAGTCCAACACCTTGAACACTATGATATTGAGCTATCAATTAATTGAGTATTTAATTGAACTACTAAACTCCTTTAGTAATCAATCTAAACATTGTTTGTAGACAAAACTCCTTTTCTAGGTTAAATCCTATGTGTGTGACCCTGCAGGTCTATTTCACGTTGGCAGTGAAAATCCATAACACTTATGACTTCACAAGCAAAGAGAGGTGCCTAGTCACACATCAGTGCTACCCAAGTGAAATAGAAAGTTGGAGAACAACTTTCAATCCTACAATCCGTGAATGGTGTTACAGTGAATGTATAATTCCTTTGTCACTGATGTCCTGAATGAACTCGAGGCATGGAACAATCATCCTGTCAACATTCATTCATTTCCTTGATCTCAGAGCAGACTGAGTGAGATGTGTGTGACATCAATATCACATATTGATTCACACGTGCATGTGCATGCCTTTCTCAATCCTACTCATCAAGTGGCCAAGGACATCAAACTCCCTCAGGAGGGACAAATCCCATATCTATCACTCACCCCTCAAAAGCCCCATGTGTCAAAGCCACCCAATCATCACCTTTATAACAACCAATGTTTCAGGATTGCATTTGATGATGTCAAAGTGTACCCAACGACATGTGTTGAGTGTAGTGATTTCAGGTCTAAGAATCACACTCACCACCATCACTGTGAGAGCTGACTGTGACTACCAAGTCATGGTTCCATGTGTCACTCTCACGGTGGGTCTGTCCGGTACCTTATTCTCTAACAAGTACCTATGTGCTTGGTTTGATATCACTATATCATGACTAATGAGATTATGTCATTAACCAACACACAATCTAGTCTTTAGTGTTATTAATGTCTATGGTTATTTCCACAATAACAACCGACTAGGGACTAAACAAGAATATATACTCTTAACATCCGTATGATCTCATCATTTAGGTCCTCAACCCAAAAGCATATGTCATTGAGTAAAACAATTCTTTAGACATCTATCATGTTACACCATCATCTCAGAAACAGTTTAAACATATAGATCGGAAATTGCCTTTATTATTATTCAAATCATTTACAAAGTATCCCATTACAATCATCATATGACTTGCTCTATGGGCATACATACCAACATAATTTTTTTAATAAGTCCACTACATTCTGTTAGAAAGAAGGGATACAAAGACATCTTACAGATCCCTATACACTATAGAAGAGTGGTGTGGTGGAGAGAAGGAATCAAATGGTCATGGCTACTGTAAGAAGTTTTCTAAAGAGTATGCATGTACCTGCTACTATGTGGGGGAGGTAGTTTGACATGCTTTTTACCCATTAAATCACATGGCAACTAAAGCACTAGAAGGAGTTACACCCTATGAGGTGTGGACTAGGAGGAAGACACACGTGTGTTCGGGTGTACTGCACATATGAAGGTACCAAGCATGTATACAAGGAAGCTCAATGATCGCAACATCAAGATGGTCTACCTTAGAGTAGAACCAGGGAGAAAGGTACAGACTCTATGACCCTTGCAATAGAAAAATGTGCATTAGTAGGGATGTCATATTTGATGAACAAAGAAGGTAGGTGTGGAGTGATTATGAAAATGACTCTCAAATCATGGACACATTCACACTGAAGGCCTCAATTGAAAAAGGAGGAGGACAATGCATAGAAAATGGAGAACAACCACCCGATGTTGTTACTCCAATGAAATCACCAAGGTCATCATCACATTCATCATCAAATGTAGTGGACACATCCTCTCCTAAACATCAAGAAGACCCTGAAAGCTCATCAATGGAGATGAGACCAGTAAAGTTTTGATCTCTCGAAGAAGTCTACCAGGAAATAGAAGAAATTTCTGGCAAGCTACAATTGACAGGTACAGAAGAACATGTCGGCTACTTTGAAGCTTTTAAAGAGCCATCTTGGCAAGAGGCTATGTTATGAGAATTAGAAGCATTTGAGAAGAATGATGCATGGGTTTTGGCTAAACTACCACCAGGACACAAAGTTATAGGCCTAAAGCAGGTGTACAAGTTGAGGATAGACTCGCATGGGAATATTAACAAACACAAATCCAGGCTCATTGTAAAAGGTTATGTGCAACAACATGGAGTATACTTTGAATAAGTCTTTGCTCCAGTGGCAAGAATGGACATAGTGAGAATGTTGTTGGAACTTGCAACTCATCATGGTTGGAGTGTCCATCATCTTGATGTCAAGAAAACATTTCTAAATGGAGAGCTCCTGGAAGAGGTATAAGTCTCTCAACCAGAAGGATTTGTGATTAAGGGGGAGGAACAGAAGGTGTACATGTTGCATAAGGCATTATACAGACTTTGAAAGGCCCCTAGAACCTAGAATGCCAAGCTAGACAAAAGCTTGAAGGTGCTTGAATTTAAGAGGTGCACACAAAAACAAGTAGTGTATACAGGGAAGACTAAAGAAACTACACTCAATATAGGAGTATATGTTGACGATCTGATTATAACTGGGCCAAGCATTGAAGAACTTGGCATTTTCAAGATTCAAATGAGGAAGGAAACTAAGATGAGTGATTTGGGACTACTCTCACATTATCTGTGAATCAAAGTTGAATAGAAAGAAGGATGGATATCACTTAAGTAATCAACTTACACCAAGAAAATATAGAACAAGCTGGAATGGGTGACTGTAACCTTAGAAAATTTCCCATGGAGCCAAAATTGAAGTTGAAGAATGATGAAGAAGGTGAAACAGTTGATTCCACTCAATACCAAAGCTTGGTCAGAAACTTGAGATACCTAACACACACCCAACCATAACTATCCTATTCATTCGGGTTGGTAAGTAGGTACATGGAGGTGCCTAAGGAAGCACATCAACAAGTTGTCAAACACATACTTAGCTATGTAAGGGAAATTGTGAATCATGGATTCATTTATAGGAAGGGAGATGATGAAGTCAATATAGTCAGATACTCAGATAGTGATCTAACAGGAGATTTGGATGAAAGAAAAAGCATAACTGGAATTGTATTTTATCTAAATGGGAAACCAATTTCGTGGACATCACAAAAGCAAAAATGTGTGGCCTTATCCTCATGTGAATCTGAGTTCATGGCAGAGACTACTACAGCATGCCAAGGGTTATGTCTTAGGAATCTACTTCATGAAATCACAGGGAAAGAGAGTGACACATTTAACTTGTTGGTGGATAACAAGTCTGCCATTGCCTTAATGAAAAACCATGTATTTCATGGAAGAAGTAAGCACATTGAAACTAAGTTTCCTTTAATCTGTGAGAAAGTAGAACAAGGGCAGATTGTCGTTAGATATGTAAGCACCAACATGCAGTAAGCATGCATCCTCACCAAGGCACTCGATAGACTCGAATTTGGCGAGATGAGCAAGCAACTCGAAGTCAGCAATCTTGATCAAGATTAAGGGGGAGTGTGTTGGATTAATCTAGAATTAGCTTGTCTGAGTCTCAAGTTACTAAATAAGTCATGTGCAAATGGGTGTCTAATTGTAATGGGTAGATGTACGTTGTTAAGAACATAGACTGAGTCATGGGCTTCGATCTGAATTTTGTTGGATCTGTATTAGATCTTGGCATTTAGTTAGCCACATATTCCTAGTCGGTACTATTTTCTATTTTCTATTTAAGAGAATGCACAACAGTAATAACGATCATCACTTTCTCTTCTCTCAAGGCCCAAGGTTCCTTCTCGTATAGTTGTGTTCATTCACAGTGCATGGTTTTCTTGCTTAGCAACTATCCGAAGGGGTTTTAATATCACACAAACTCCATCGCAAACCCCATGTTATGAGTTCAGAGGTTAGAAGCCTTCCAGTCATAGGCGACAATGGTTATCCCTAAGAGAGAGGGTCCAGATTCACTCCTATCCCTTAGAATAGCCAAATCCAGCCTATAAGGTGACAGTGACCCAAGTTGTCATGGAAATCGGATCCTTACCAAAATAGGGAGGCAATGCTCAGACTGGAGGGGTCTCCAATGACTTCTCTTATATCCATAGGGCTTTGGAACCCTCTTCCCAAGGTGGAGGCAACACCCTTCTAGGGTTTCTAGATAAAACCCTAGAATCTTGGAGGAGGAATATGAAGAAGAAGAAGAACAAGATAGGATATTAATGAGAAGGGGTGGATCGTATGTCCTGATATATATATATATATTTATATATATATATATATATATATATATATATATATATTCACAAAACCTTACACTGGTCCTTTCTCTTCAGCATATTCCCTTTCTCCACTTTAATTACTTTCCAATACCTTTGTATCCTTGTTGTGTACATGTTTTTATGATTTACTCCGAAGTCCTTTCTTTGGTCACTTTTCCTTTTTCTCACAGTTATGAAGCAAAACTTATAAAAAGAGAATGCACGGTTGTTAAAGGAAAATATTTAATGTCTTTGCATTTCTATAAACACATATATCCCCAATCCAATTTTACTTAGTCGATACATTAAAATTCACTAAGGAACACATAGAAAAGCATGGAACTTTATTGGATAATTTGATTATTCTTTCTCTCTCTTTCTTTGATATATTTTTTAAATCAAATATAGGAACTTCATTTATATTATCTCAAATTATTATCTTTATTTCATGGAAACCCACTAATGCCTGTTCCAAATCATTTTTAGTAATTGTAATTTTTTCCATATCTTTCTCATACAAAACGTGCTCCTTTTAAACATTATTTAAAAAAATGTTACTATCTCATGGCATATCCTTTTTCTCCAAATTTCTAAAATTATTTTCCATTTCATTATTATTTTCAAGTATGCAATTGTTAATTTTATGACAATGTCATTTGGTACCTCAACATTGTGTTGCCACTCTTGACTAGATAATTATTCTTTGAATTATCTAAAACACTATGTACCTTATTTTTTCTTGGAAACTTACAATTATCTTCATCATATAAAAAAGCCTTCATTATTTATTCAGATATGAATTCCTTCTATTTATTTAAATTGTGTCATAAGCATCCATGCCACAAAGGTGGTTAACATTATTATTTCACTAATAATACCATTACTTAAAATTATTTATCGGATCATGCTTTATATTTATATAATTCAATTTTACCAAAATTGAGGATATAACATTCACCCCTCCTTAAAAGGAATTTTGTCCCAAAATTCGCATACAATAAGGTTAAGGTGAAAGATAACCCACCTTAAGTTCACAAGTTAAGGGTTAGAAATCCTACTTAGATATCTTTAATATATTTTATTGATATACAAATTCCTCACATCATTATTACTAAGATTGTTACTTGAATTCAATTCAAGGCATATCCACATCATTAGTACTTATATGATGTTGTCTTTTGGTGATTACATTTTCCTTTGTGATCCCAATTCACTTGGTGATGACCTTTTGCACCTAGGTTTCCAACCTATTCTTCATTTATCTTCTCACAAGGGTGCGGTAACACCTCAAACTAGGTCATTTCTTTAAGTTCAACCTAAAGTATTCATTCTCATATGTCATTTTTAAGCATAACATGTGTCTACCAAATCTCTCCAACTCTTAAGGAAATGAAATAAGCACATGACTACAGCCCAAATACAAGGTTCATCCCATTCCAAGAGTAGAGACGATATATCCACACATTACATCAAAATTTCATACTTTAGGCTGAATCATACTCAACATTACTCTAAACCATACTTACCTTTTAATTCCACAATATTCTTATATGTCATGAAGTCAAATGCTTTTTTTACTCTTGAGTTTATACACAACTCCTTTCATTATCACATGATGTCGTTGTATCTTTTACATTTATATCTCGTGTATTATGAGCCTTAGCCAATTCCTTGAGGTCTCTAGGGGTATATGTACTTTTTGGAGTGATCTCATCCTTATGCATCTAGGTAGTGCCTCTCACATGCACCCATTGGGACACATGAACATTATGAAGGTGGCCAATCTCTTGAGACATGGGCGTCGGGCAAACATAGATATTACCTCCTGACTAGATGGTCGTGTGCATTTAAGGAACAATCAACTCCTAGTCCCATTGGTCCATGTGCCTTTAATACTCCCTACTTGAACTTAGGATAGATTTATGGCTCTACCCTTCCCAAGGTTTCACTTATAGCAAATTATTTCATCTATAATTCTTTGAACAAAATTTCATCCATCTCTTATGATGCTCATTATTCATTTTATATCCCCTCATTGGACTCATGGCATCTTATTTTGTGTCTCAGTCTCATATGGCCAACCACTTCCATAGTGACTTTTCCTCATGTTCCTCAGAGATGGCATACTTGGGTTCAAAGAATCATTACTTAATATATGTGTATATTTTACATAGGTGAGATTCATGGTTACCTCAATCTTTAAATTATTTTGGTCAACTTACCTTTCTAGGGAAGGTCCTAACGACGAGTGCCTTCATGGCTCATAGGAGGAAGTTAGGATTTCTAGCCACAGCCTGATCCCAAGGTCGAAGGTTTTGCCTCCCCCATAGGTCATCTTCCCACTCTTGGGTTGACCCACCCCGGGTTAGCATGCTAGCCCTAAAGGTTTCATATTTTCATCTTTATTCAATGTTTTTATTATAACTTCTCAACTTAATCTCTGTGGGAACTCCTTTTATGGAGTATTCATGTGGGGAACCCTTTCTCTAGGGTGGTCCCTACAGTGGACGATATATAAATATATATATATATATATATATATATATATATATAATATGTAAATATAGGCCTTAGTCCGATCACCTGTCAACTTAATGTGGACCTTTCTCTCACATAACCATATGATCTGAAGTGATCTGATCACCTGTCAACTCAGTATGGACCTTTCTCTCACACAAGCATATGATCTGTCACCATAGTGACATTTCTTACGTCCCACATGTTTCACTTACATCCACCATAGATAGTTCATAAGTTATTCTTAGATAACTTGTTGTTCATAAGTTTCTTAAAACTTCTCTCATTAATGTCTTGTTCCACATGTACACATGCATAGGAGACTGGGTAACTTAAACTCATTTATATTTTTCTTGTTTCTCTTTGCTCTTACCCTAACTTGGGTTCATAAGGGTTGGGTTACTCCCACACCACTCCCACTTTTTTAGGATTAGGGTTTAGGCTTCGGGTCAGAGACTACACAATTTACACCCTACATCTTAGGGTTTCTATGTCTCTTGACCCACTATGGTTCTTCCAAACCAACCCTAGCCCCATCTAGTGTTTACTCTTGTAACTCATAAAACCATCATTATTTTCAAGTTACATATACATTATTATTTCCAGATTACACATACATTATTATTTATCATTATATGTACATTAATTGGTGGAGGATGCCTTAATCCTACTTTTTCTCAAAACCCTAACTTGAGAGGAGAGAAATTCCTTTTAGGGTTTATTAAGCAAAGAGGATGAGAAATGGATGAATCAAGATGAGAAGACACCCTAAAGGTATTTAACTTTAGGCAAAGTCATTCAACTTCAGCCAGGCAGGATGCACAGGTCCGGGAGTCCTTGTAAGCTGACTAGAGGTTTAGAGTAAGATATTTCCAGCCCCCGAGTCATGGTCCAATCTAGATACTATCATCTTTAGAGAATGCCCTAATAATTCCCTCATATTTCTACAAATTACATGAAATCATAAACTATTAAATATTATTGCAAAAATAAAGCACTCTGATACCAAATACAACGACCTCACTTTTCAGCAACCCCCATTAAAGGAAGGCTAAAAAAATGAGAGCCATTATCTACAATTTTACCCAAGGATCCATATTTTAATCAAACAATATAAATAGCAAAAAAAATTATTCATTTCAAGAGTAGTTTATAAGATGCTTACATTAAATTTCTATCATTAGAACTATATATTTGAGAAGAAATAACTGACTAATCCTCCTTTTAAATCTTTAATTCCCATCTTTACCTTCATGTCCTTTATCATGTATATCATCTTATACCTATAACAATGTGAAACGAATACACGATCAATATGTTTCCATATTGGTGCATGGGGTGCATCCAAAAGTGTGCAAGTAAATAACAACATATATTCTAATTATTATTTGCAAATATAACAGGAATCTTCTTGATATGTTCTTTCTTTAAGTGATACTCATAGTGGCATTGTGATTGAGTATAATGTAAATAAACAACCAACATTTAGTTATTCAATCCTCATGAAAATCTCAAAAAGCGCTGACAAACTACTACGACTAATCATAGGTGTAACCACGTACCTCAATGGTGATCCTTGTAGATCATACAATCACTCTTTAAGCATATTATCCAATCAAGCAATCAACTTTAATATGCATGTATATCAATCCTAAATGTCACCATCACATCAATCTCATTAAACCATACTCAAGCCCTAATCTAGGATTTAGGTTTCATTAACATCGAGTTATCATTATAGTCACACTTTGAGACACTTAATCATATTAAGTGTAATCATGATTACCAATCTACCATGTTATTGCATCATGAACACTTAGATCAGATTAACCTCATAATAACATGGCAAGTTATGATCTTTAAACTCTACTTCATCATATTTATGATTATTCACATTAGGAACCCTAATTATCAACATAATGGTCATGATCATATTATATCTCCATTACACTTGAAAATATCAGATTACATCACAAATAAACATATCTAACATGATTAACTACCTATTCATTAAAAACTAGGGTTTTATGTGCATTAGTCACCACTTTATCACATATTAGTAGCACTTTTGGAACAACAAGACAAATTATATCTCAATTATATTTTCTTTATGTTTCTCTCATTTTCTTTGTATCTATGTTTACTATTGAGTATCAATCTATCCTTTGGTATCAAAGCATGATCCCCTTGTACCCTGGTGATGGAAGTTGCCTCTTATCTTATGTACATGTGTCTTGAGGTGACACTTAAATTTGTTTTTTTTCAAATCATTAGCATGTAATCATCTTACAAATTAAATTTGAACCCAATCAATTTCATAAGATTAGTCTTTACTATAGATCAAGTTGTATACCTTTCAATTATATTTGTAATGACACAAAAATCACCTTAATCAGACCTTCATAGACTAAGTTATGGAATTTTAAATTTATATTTCTTGAATCTCATTTTATTGTTTCTGAACCTTATTGGTCCCATTTGAGCACAACCCAGCCTCGGTGGGTCGCCTCCCATGTCAGCGATCAGATAAAGCTTACCCCGTCCAATCCATTCTCACTTCTTTGGAATGATTCCGTCCCTTGGATCCTTACCCACAGACGAAGACTCCAACTCCAACTACTTACCATGTCAACCTTGAGTTCATACGTTGTACCACCTGTTACGACATCTTTGAGACCAACCTATCCTTTCTTGCATCTACTCCTTTGGGCAATTTTAGCTTGCCAAAATGCTCCCATTCCACGTTCTTAGTCTTTCCCTTCTCTTTTCCTTACATTTCATACTCCAAATCCCTCTCCCCCACCTCATCTTCTCCTACCTTTCATCCATGGAGGAACAACCACCCAACCCATTTGTTCATTCATGTTTCCATCAGCTTCGGTTGTTTTTGGCATCACCATCATGTTTGGGTGGACATTCCTTTGTTGGACAACACCCTTGTGTGGGTTACCTGTCATGTTTGCTCCCTCCAGACCTACCTTTCTGGCACCCTTCCTTGACCTGCCATTGTGTTGTGTTGTTGTAGCATACTGAAACCTAGCATCTTGATTCTATAAACTCCAATCCCATGGATAAGAGATTGGTATGCTTGGTTCCATAGATTTGATCAAACAAGGATAAAGTTACACACACAACATGAAAAACTACATGGTACCCATTACATGTTTAGGATAGAAAATAAATATAACTTATTAAGTGGCATCAAGTTCTACAATCAACACCAAATATCTAAATACACTTAGATTAACATAATAACTTAAGTATGTGTTAATATGTAAGTAAATTGATTAAGCATGTCACATGTTTATTTTACTAATTAATATGTAGATAATGGCTAAAATATGTAATGTTCTTTGAAATAAGAATTGGTGTGTCCATGTCCATAATATGAATGGTGTACCATTATCTAAATAAATATAGAACTATTTGACTTAATATGATAAATAGGAAACATATGAAATTTTTTGCATAATAATATAACAAGTTCTTTTGGTAACAGTGTGAAGATAATGAGACTCTAAATAATAGATAATGATGGTAATGTAATGCTATAACAAGATAATTATGATGAGCCCAAAACTCTAATTGTATTAAACTCATAGAAGGAATCTTCAAAACCCAAGTATAATGATTACAACGTGTTATTTGGGTCCAAATTACTTTGGGTGCCAAGCTTCACCTTATTTGAGCAATCATAACAATCCTAATTTCATTAATAAAAGAAAATGTAAGATAGGGATAACAATATTAAACTAATTATTTAAAACATATAATATGTTAAATAAATAGTATAAACCAACTTTTATGGCTTATACATATATAATTTAGGTGAAGTTGTAATTAAATAAAATTTTGGTATTACATAAAGGGAAAAATGTTGTACATCTATTTTAAATCAATGGAAAACTCATCATGGTGGAAAATCTTCAAATGTATTCATTTTCCAAATACAATGTGATTGAGGTAATTGCAACAATGTGGAATACATGAGATATTTTAATAAATTAGATGAAACTTTAAAAAATTTATTCTCTCTACTTAATATTTTTTTGAGTTAGAAGGAGACTTAGTCTCCCCCTCCCTCAAAAGTTATTCTCTCTACTTAATATTTGAAAGTAATAAATAAAGGTACACAATCACATTAACATATCAAAAAGGAAACAAATATTTTAACACAGTTATATATTTGTTTGGAAAAAAATAAACATTCCCATTTGTATAACCAATTAATTAACCTAAATAAGAAATAATAATATATTACCTCATAAAATCATTAACAACAAGGGAAAAAATAAAATGGTTAGATAAATAATGTTTTCACCTGTTTGATTTGAAATCCATGTGTCTATAATACTTAGTTTTGGATATATAAATTTATTAGTACCTATCTCCTCTACAAATAATTGATGTAAAATATTTTAGCAATATATAATTGCCTCAAATTTAGAATTTCGTATCTAACTTAATATTAGTTAAACACATGCCTTGTATTGGAATAAAATATTTAAATATGAATCCAATGACTCTAATGTGAGAAAAGAAACATTGCGGGAAAGTTATTTCACAATGGCACAAATAAGTGTATATAAGAGGCTGATTAATGGAATGATAGAAAAGAAATTCAATAAGTGTATTACACAATTGTCCATCAAATTATTATACACATTTACACTGAGTAAATAATTACACAACAAGAAATTTAGAAGTCCTTTTATATAGTAGTCAATATTTTTGTGATCAAGTTGTTAAGGAAAGTGGAAATATATGAAAAAACTTAGACCTAAAGAAATGATAGGGAACTGTCATTTTTTATGTTTATTCTTTCCTATCATGTCTTAAAGAATGATTGACTTGTCTCCTTCTACAATATACATAACATATTTTCCCTTGTAAACAAAAATATATAAGTTTCCTGCTACCCAATACTATAGTTCTATATATAGACCCCTCTCCATGGACTTCACACACATAGAAATCACTTGGAAAATGGGACATGACTTCAAAAATTATTCCATATACTTCTATTCAAGTTCCTTAGAAAATCCGTCAAAGTCTTGTAATCTCATAATAAAAATCATATGGCTATCTTTTCTCAATCATCATTGTTTCAAACCTTGGAACCCTGAATTGGATCAAGGGTTTGGACTTTGACAAGTTGAAAAACATCTTTGAGATATGTTGCATCCCCTATGTGTTATATTAAGAAACTAATCTTATTTTTCTGTCTCTCTTTCATGATGTATGTTGCATTTCTTATTATCTTATTGAGAAAACTCATATTTGTCCTTCTCTCTTGGTCCTTTGGGACACAATACCCTTTATACATTATCCCTCTTATCAGAGGTTGACTTACTTGTGAAATTATGTGTTAATATGAATCTTGTTATCATCTTATTTTTTGGATATTTTTTACATCCTTATTTATATCTTGTTCATCTTATTCCTCGCGAAACCTTAATTTTCAAGTTGTGGACTTTTGGGATCCGGTAACGTATCTCGATTACGGAAATATTTGAATACTTATTTATGAGTCTTCAGAATCCACTTTTTATTATGGGGTATAACGTATCAAGTTGGCTGTTCTCATCCCTTTGTTGAGCATGACTATACTTGATTTTGTCTTCCCTATTTGCATGTGTATTTGACGAGTCATAACTAGAAGTAGTGACACTATATTTATTTTTGGCACTGAGGTTTTAGTCCTCCTGGCTCTATACTGAGGTTTTTTTTTTGAAGTCAGATACTTTCATTCATGCACCATCAAGGAACAAAGAATACATCATTCTCGGCTACTTCCCTCCACAGAACAGGCATTGTGGCCCATCTAGAGGTATGCCCGCCAGAATTAGGAGCATCTTGTGCAATGAAATGGGCCAAAGAGTTTTGTGCCCGTTTTACATGAATGAAACTACAAGAAAGGAAATTTGAAGCTACACTGCGAATATCCGCAGCCAACAAGCCTAGGTAACTGGGGTGCTTGTCCACGTCTTTCAAGGCACTTATCACGTTCAGAGAATCCGAGCATAGGTAAATATGATTCTCAGTTGGCACCGTATCATGAGCAAGAAGAATCCCTTCTCTAGCAGCCATAGCCTCCGCAATGTCCGATGACCAATCAGCTCTTATGCACTTTTGCATTGCCCCCATGAACGAGCCCTCCCTACCACGTACCACTCCTCCCATGGCACACCGCCCGTACGTCTTCACCGCTGCGTCTACGTGTCAGAAAACGCATCTACCCATCTGCCCGTCAGCAAGCAGCGCCCTTGCACTAGATCCAACGCCTGCCACCTCAGTCCCCCAGCCCGTGCCATCGCTCTCTCACTGCCCATCACCCTCTCCCCAATTGTAGCGTCGGTAGTCCGATATCATAGCTCGGTAAGACTGCAGAATAGGTCTCGGGAAAGGGGCCTCGTCTTGGAAGATCTTGTTATTTCGGCATGTCCATATGGTCCACCAAACCTCTGCTATCTCATCCTTCTCTTCCTCCGTGTTGTTCCTAAACAGCTCCAAGAGATCATCATGTAGGTTTGGCACACTTCCTAGGCGTTGCATGGGTTGCAACCAGCTCTCTCTCATCACTACATCCGCCCCCGAGCAGTAACACAACATGTGTTGGATAGTCTCCTCCTGTTGAGCGCAGATTGGGCAAACCCCATCATCTGTAACATGTCTGTCCCTAAGCCTGCTACGTGTTGCTAGACTCCCCGTAGCAATGCGCCATAGGAAATGTGATAGTTTTGGAGGCCACCTCCTTCCCCATATTAGTCTCCATAGGTCGTGCGGTACCACCCTATTCCTTTCCCTCAAGGTTGTGCCTCCCAACTTTCCTAGCCAGTATGCCAAGTGAACAGTGAAGTTTCCTTTTGGATTAGGCCACCAGAAGATATCATCTTCATGCTCAATAATAGGAAGTGGAATCCCCATGATCGATGCAGCAACATTCCTAGGAAAAATGTCCAATAGTCTATCAATGTTCCATTCTCTCCGTCCCTCCACCATCAACTCACTAACCTTGCTCATAGTAGTTGCGTCCCCCGTTCTGTATCTTGTTAGGTCCCCCTCATCACAATGCAGCCACCTATCCTTCCATATGTCGATATCCTGACCATTTCCGATCCTACACATGACACCATGGAGTAAAAGAGATTTTGCTCCCCATAGACTTCGCCAAGTGTAGCTTGGAATGAGACCCAGTCGAGCTTGCTGAGGTTTTAGTCCTCTTGTGATATATTATATTTAGGCATTGAGGTTTTAGTCCTCCTGCAAATGCATAATAGTTTTAGTCTTCTTGCAAAATACTATATTTGTTTAGCACTGAGCTTTTAGTCCTATTGATCTTTGGTATGGAATACATATGGGTTCTTGCCCTACTTTTAGTGTATACTAGTCTTTTTATAACTCACCATGCAACTAGTTATGTTTTGTGATATTATTGATGTGACATTATTTTAAGGCAAGAAATCTCTTATTCTTTATTATCATTTTATTGAAATTCATGGTATTTTGATATCCACTTGGATAGTATTTTGCCTCTTCTATGAGAAGTCTTGTTATATTTTATATTCTTCTCTCAAATGTTGCTTAATTTGCAATTAATATGCACCTACCAGCTTTTATGCTGACGACATCCATTGTGTCTTCTATTATGGGGTATGCTTCCAAACCCTAGGTAAAGGACATGGAGGACATGGCATACAAATGTGGACCTATCTTAAATATCTGACTCAAGGGAGATAAAATTTAGATAGTTTAATATCCCTCTACTTAGATCTGGATTTTGTTTCTTTCATGTAAACTCCAAGTGGGAGAATATTATGTAACCTTGATCAATTAAATATAGTCATAAAATATTATTCTGATGCTATACTTTGGCTTCTATATACCATCAATTGAGAATAAGAATATTACACCTATTCCAGCATACCTCTTTAGTGTGTTTGGATTACATGGGTTTATTACTCAAATTGAATAGGGAATGGATCCCCCATCGGGTTCCACTCCTTACAAGATGGTATTAGTGCCATGATAGTCAGATTTTGACTATTTCAATTTTGTCTCCCTAATTATAACCTTTGCCATACATAGTCACCCTCTAAGTGAGATGTTTACCATATGATTGACCTATGATAATTTATGATATGATGAAATGTCAGTTTAGAATTATATAAGGTACACATAAAAATCATGATTAATAAACTCTAATGCGTGGTGACCCATAAGCTCATACCCTATATAGGTTAGTGGTGACATATATCTTTGGATGTGATGGAATTTGACCTTAGGATGAAGGATATTGGAAGTGACAATGTACATATGAGTATATGAAGTTGTTAACCCTAATGTGATGAGACTTTACTTAATCATACCCCAAAATGTAGGGTAGTTTTGTCATATATGTTTGGATATTATGAGGATTGATTTGTATCAAAGGATGTTGAAGTAGTAGGATAACCAAATAAATGGAAACACTAGTACAGATCTGACATTTAATTTCACTTTTAGTGGCGTCGGTTCCTTAGAAAAATCGACACCAATCTACCAATAATGTTGGTTCTTCATGCTAACATCACCATATGTGAAGTCCTACCGATTTAGAAAAGATGTGGGCATTGATTTATCTTTGACATCGATTTCTGTTCATAGAAAACAACATCTAAAATTGCTGGCAAAATACAATTTTTTAGGGGGGGGGAATTTGCCTCCAAACTTTTCATCCAGACATCGGTTTTATACAAACCGATGACAAAATGTTTGTGCCATATCCCCACAGAAAATATAATCCCCCCATCAATCGTCGGTGCTACCAAACAAGCGACGATTTAGATCCCTCGGTGAGTCACAATTTTTTTTTGGAGATGGGTCTAAATCGTTGGTTACATAGAAGAAACCGGGGACCATGTGTTTTCGTGCCATGTCTCTGCGACATATTTTCCCCTCAAATTACTTCTTACTCGTCATTTTTTCTTGCTAAACTGACAACTATATCCCTAACGTGAGAGCCAGTTTTTTTTGTATATGTAGTTAGTAGTCGATTTTTACAGACATAACCAAGGACTATGTCCCCAAACCAGTGTCTATTTCTTTGTTTGGTTTAGGAGTTAACCTTCGGTTTTTTTGTGTTCTAATCAACAACTATGTTATTTGTCAATTTTACTATACAACTGATTACTATGGGTAACTTAATATCCCCCGCGCGATACAAACTTTCTCCCCATTCTCTATTTCATTATGACTGACCTGCTTCTCTCTAGTGATTTGTGATCCCCACCGCTGCCTCTGCCTCTACTGTTGGATGCTACCACCGCTGCTGCTAAGCTTGCCACCACTCTCTCCATGTACTCTTCCTACAACCGCCTCTTGTGCATCATCTCTAGTTGCTCGCCGCCATCTTCCACCTCCAACTGTCATCGCCCGCATCACCACTGCCGCCGCCATCTCCAGTCATCTCCATTCATCTTCAGTCACTGCCGTCATCTCCATTCGTCGCCGCCAACAGTGGGATCACTGAAGGTAAGAACTGTTTGTTTTTTTTTGTTGTTCTACTACTATTTGGACATTTATGTGTTGTTTGAAACAATTTTGTTTTTTTAATTGTTCTACTACTATTTGGACATTTATTTGTTATTTGGACTGCAATGCACATAATCTTAATCTGATTTGACATCAAACCTCACTGTAATTCTAAATGTAGTAAATTTTTGTCTCTGTTTGGCATAAAAATCATCCCCTTATCCCCTTTTGCTACTAGACATAACTCAATGCATGAATGTGATACAATTATGGTGATGCATGATCACATGTTTTAATCAAATAATGCTTTGATGTGACTTAGTTATTTAATATTGTTAATGGTGATTTGCTAGTTATATTAATTACTTATATTGCTTTCTTTCTTTCTCTCTTGTTGGGATTAAGAGAGAAAGATTTCTACCCCCTCTCCCATGCCCGTGGCGGAGGCCGAATGCCCGGGAGGGTGGTAAATCAAGGCGGCAACTGGGATTCGAACCCGGGTCCCTTTGTTAGGAGACACCGTGCTTGACCACTTGAACCACTCCTTGTCGGCTTCTCTCTTGTTAGTGATCAATTTAACTTAGTTCAATAATTTCTTTTCAAGATTGTGTAGCTGATTAATATTGATTAATTAGGGTTAATAATGCATGAATGAACTAACCCAAATAGATGAATGGATTGAATTAAATGATGTCACATAAAACCTAGGATATGAACGATGAAAATAGGATCATAGGTATAGGAATGACAACAAAATGTATTTTGTTGGCCTAAAAACCCATCCAAGATTTACTCATCAGGAATAAATCTTGGATAGTCCCAGATTTGGGAACGTTCTTGAGCACTTAATCTCACATACAATGTAATTGTATAATATATATTAGGTTATCAAAATGTTTTGTCATCACTTCCCTATTTGTTCTCTAAGTGCATGTGTTGGTGGACATTTGCCCATCTACGTCGGTGTATTTGAAGAACTATGGGGAAATGCTGCCAAATTTTTCTTGAAAACCGAATACACATTATACACTTACTAGTGATATTAGGTGTTCAAGAATGGGACAGGTGGTACACATTCATCACTAAATCCTAAACCCTAATCTTTAAAACCTAATCTTCAAGCCCTAATATTTAAACCCTAATCTTTAAACCCTAAACCCTATACCCTAATCTTTGAACCCTAAACCCTTATCTCTAAATATGAAACAATAAATCCTAATCTATCTGTAAATTCTTAACCTAATTTGTAAACCCTAAACCCTAATAATTGTTTTCTCTTTGATCATAGAATGGATATATCATGGATGTCTATTCCAAATTGTTGCACCCAATAGTTTATTACTAGTCTTGATTAGTTTATAATATTTGCATAGGAACATGGGAAGCAACCTGGAGATATGTTTTATTGTCTGTGTAAGCATTGTGGTAACAACTTAAAAGTCAACACTGGTGACAAAATCAAAAGTCATGTCATGTGCAACAGGATTGTACAAGGTTATACAAAATGATACTAGCATGGAGAGATTCCAAACTTGAGATCATAGATGTTGATAGTAGTACTTATTTTGGAGAAGAAATTGCCACCAGTGATGTATATGTGAACAAACTGATTCCGATAGACATGGTTGATGCGATGCTAGATAGTTGTGGGGTAGAGCACACCGATCCACCTTCCTTATTTAGGAACATTTTGCATGATGGTGAGAGCTATTATACGTAGATTGTACTAAGTTTACAAAGTTGAGCACCGTGTTCAGATTGTATAATCTGAAGTCTAACAATAGATGGGGCGATAAAAGCTTCACGTCATTGTGTCTTTGTTGAAAGAAATTCTTCCTGAAGGCAACAAGCTTCCAATCTCAACATACAAATTAAAGAAAATGTTATGCCCAATGGGAATGAAGGCTAAGAAGATACATTCATGTCTGAATGATTGCGTGTTATTTCAAACAGATTATGTCAATTTGAAAGATTGTTCAAAATGTGGGGTGTCAAGGTATAAAATGATGACTTAGGTGAAGTCCAAAACTAGATCTTCTGCCAAGGTGATGTGGTATCTACCTATAATACCATAGTTTCAATGCTTGTTTTCCAATTCGATGGATGAGGAGAATTTAAGGTGGCATGTAAAGGTTAAGAAAAATAATGATGGGATCCTACGGCATGCGTTTGATTCCCCACAGTGGAAGAAGATTGATTTATTGTATCCTGAATTTGGTGAAGAAGTCAAGAATCTAAGACTTGGTCCTTGTATCGACGACATGAATCCATATGACACATTTAGCAGCCAACATAGCACTTGGCATGTTATGCTTGTTATATAAAATCTTCCTCCCTGGTTGTGTACTACAAATAAGTACATTCTACTGTCATTGTTGATACCATGTCCTAAAAAACCTCAAAATTATATCTACATTTACCTTGAACCTTTGATTGATGAATTAAAGAAATTCTAGGGTGAAGATATGATTACCTATGATGATTCACATAGAGAGACATTTCGTTTGTGTGCTATGTTATTTTGCACTATTAATGACTTTCCAACATATGTGAATTTTTCTAGATACAGTGTAAAGGATCCAAAGCATGCCCTATATGTGAAGAGAATATTGATTCAATATGAATAAAACATGGAGACAAGATTGTATATCTTGGTCATCGAAGGTTTCTGCTAAAAGTCTCGCCTTATCGAAGGTTGTGCAAAGCGTTCAATAGATCAAATGAGGAACACAGTGCCCCTAAACCTATATCAGGGGAGGTTGTTTATGAAAAACTAAAAGACTTTGTCAATGAATTCAATAAGAGATCACAATGTACCATTCCCACACAGCATGATAAATCTTTATTCTAGAAGAGGTTAATAGGATCTTCCTTATTGGATTTCTTTAGAAGTTAGGCATTATATCGATGTCATGCATGTTGAGAAAAATGTTTGTGATAGTGTCATTCGAACTCTGTTGAATATACCAGGTAAGACTAAAGATGGAATCAAATCCAGAATGGACCTACGTCAAATGGGAATAAGTAAAAAACTAACAAATTAAGTTAGCAGTGACGGAAAAATATATTTACCTCCTACTTGTTACACGTTGTCTAGAGAGGAGAAGAAATTTTTTGTGAGTGCTTGCTTAATGTTAAGGTACAATAGGGATACTCTTCCAATATCCATTTATTGGTATCAATGAAAGGTCTGAAGCTGATAGGTCTTAAATCTCATGATTGTCACACTCTAATGCAACAAATATTGCTTGTGACAATTCGATCTATATTGTTGAAGCATATAAGATTTGCAATTACCAGACTTTATTTCTTCTTCAACACTCTATGCAACAAACTTATTGATCCTAAGAATTTCGATAAGTTGCAAAGAGAAGTGGTTGTTACCCTATGCCATCATGAGATGTATTTCCTCCCTCATTCTTTGATATCATGGTACATCTTGTTGTCCATTTGACTAGGGAAGTGAAAATGTTGAGATCAATTTTCTTACATTGGATGTGTTCTTTTAAATGGTACATGAATGTTTTTCAAAGGTGATGTTTGAAAATATTATCAACCTGAACGGAGTATTATTAAGGGTTATGTGGTGAGGGAGGTTATGGACTTTTGCAGTGACTTTCTGAGTTGTAGTGAAGCTCCTACAAATGACAAGAATATTGAGGACTATTTCGGCAAAGAGACTTCAGGAACACAAGTGCAAGTAATCAGTCATGAGCTATGGGAACAAGATCACATGTATATTTTATACAACATCGACGAAGTGAGTGTTTATATCACCAAACATACCAATTTCATCAAGAAACAATATCCTTGAGCCAATTCAATGTGGCTTGCTAAAGAGCATAACAAGACATTTATTAGGTGGTTTGAAGATAAAGTTTTACGTCAACTATCTCAAACACCAAATAATTGTTGGTGAAAATATGAAATGCCTCACCTTTAAGCCAAAAATAAATGTTATGTCTTACGAAGGGTTTGACATAAATGGGTTCTCAGGTTACACAAAGCGTCAAGAAGATAAAAGTGTCATCCAAAACAATGAGGTCAACCTTCAAGCGTCTCCATTATTTTTTCTAGTGTGAAGGATAAGAGATCACGTGAAGCTAAAATGTCATATTACGGTGTCATTGAAGACATATGAGAGTTTGACTATGTAGATTTAAAAATTCCGGTCTTTAAGTGTAATTGGGTTGATAACACCAAAAGAGTTGTAGTGGATGAATTGAGTTTCACATTATTGAATTTTGAAAAGATTGGAAAGAAGGGTGAACCATTCATAATGGCATCACAGTTGAACAAAGTACTTTATATCAATGATCCCACAAATGAAAAATGGTCAGAATTTCTTCATGGTAAAAGACAGTTCATTGAATATCCTAAAGATGAAGAAGAGTACTATGACAAGTATGATGACTCCAGCCCTTTTTTCGTTGGATTTCCAACACCAAATATTGAAACTAGCACTGACTTATATGTGCATGGAGATCACAATGAGGGAATATTAATTGATAAAATATCTCAATATTAGAGGCATTCTTTTATTTTTTAAATGTTATATGTGCATTTTATAATCTTATATTTCATTGTTTGATTATTTTTTATATGAAATTTTCTCAGATGGCGTCTAACCATGAGTATAATGAACATGATGATGATTACTGTGTGGATGAGAAGCTTCCTGCTGACATTGGCATAAGTTGTGTATTGTTTTATCAACATTTTGTGCATTTTAAAATATATATGTTTATCTTGTTGTATTACATTTAATAAGTTATATCTATTTATGACCTATATGTGTTTTTTATCAATTTTATTTTGAGTATGTACATCCTAAGGATCTTATTTAGCTTGATGAGTAGCGTAAAAATAATAATAAAATAAGGGGCATCACCATGATGAATAAGTTGATACAACAAAGGGGTAACAGACCAAAGTTGGCTGTTGAGTTTGATCATTCAAGAAATCCTATTAAAAAGAACCAGAGCTCTATTGTTTCATATCTAGGGGTTCTTACTCGTAGCCATTGTAGTATAGCAGTAGAATCTTGGCATAAAACTGATAAAAGCAAGAAAGACTTCATATGGAAAGAACTATGTGCGATATTATCATTTGCAATTTTAGTTCTAAAACTATTTATAATTCTATTTTTAAGAACATTTGATTAAGTATATGAAATTTTGCAGAGCATATTAGACCTGGATGAAAATATGCACCAAAAAAATGTGATGCAACATTGTGGGAGGAACTGAGGAATTATAGGACAACTCTAACAAGATTATACATATGGGAGGCTAACAAGTGGAAGAATTCAGCCAATCAACAATGATGGTATCTTGATCTGACAACATGGGAGGCGTTTGTTGCTATGAAAAACACCGATGAATTCAAGGTATTTAGCCTCACTCCCCATTTTGAATACACTCTTATGAATTCATTGTTTTACCTTGACATAGTAGGTTATTTTTTACTTACCAATTACTATTGGTAATTGTTACTAACCAGGCTACAAGTTATGCTCAAAGAGAAATGTGTGCAAAGAATATGCACAACCACACGGTGGGTCTAGGTGGCTATGCAAATCTTCATCAAAAGCTACTACAAGTGTCTTCTTCTCAACAACCTACTCCTAGGACTATTGAGTCCTCTACTACTATTGAACCTCTACTTTGCCATGATATATGGATAGTTGGGAGGCAATCCAAATCTGGAGAAATGACCTACCCCACAACTAATGAGGCGGCTACAAAAATGGTAAAATTCAACTCTTTGAACATTTAGTATTGATGATTGTTATGTTTTACTTACCAATTACTATGGATGATGGTTAGTGGGAGCTCCTCGAGCAAAGGAAATAAGACAAGTTCGTCCCCGAGGGTACAAGGGATGAATTGATAGTTTCTCAAGGTACCCAAGAGCATCCTGGATATGTTAGGGATGCATGTTCTAGTGTGGGTATAAGAGCATTCTTTCGGGCATAAGAGCACAAATATGTCTAGAAAGGGGGATTCTCAAATGAGGAGGCAAAAGAGTTAATTACAAAGGAAATTCATGAAGCAATGAGCCGGTGGGTACCTTCTCAGTGAGACACTCAGATAGTACCAACTATGCTTCCCTACTCTTCATACGAGGTGGATCCCCCTATGAGAGAGTTGGTTGGGAGTAAACATGTGGACCCAACACCTAGCACGTCCACCGTAAGTATTTTTATGACATAACACTCAATGCAAATTTTTAGGGGTCGAGGCCATGCCATTTAAAATTATAAGAATATGTCATTGTTGTGGGCAATGCTTACCCACCCCTTGTAGGTTCCATGCTTCATGGTGTTCCATTACCTGCCAATGTGGTTCACGTGTGCCTGAGGCTTTTCTATGAAACTTGGAAGAAGTATCCACTACCATATCAATAACCCGACGTTGAGACGATAGGACAAATAGAAGGCGGTGTGGTCGCATGGCCCATAGCGAGAGTTATCTATAATGATCATGATGTATGGTAAATTCACATTAAATTTGTATATGTATATACATGACAATTGATATGAAATTACATATATACAGGACATAGGGCCTAAGAATCCCCTTAGAGCTTGTCCTCCTCCAACTCCACCTCCTCCTCAATCACATGTTGGCTTGCACATGACCTATTTGACTCGATAGGTCCTTGATGTAGGGGTATGTCACTCTTTATAGGTGAACATGAAGAACATGCACCTATGATGGTCTCTATTAAGGAGGACGTTGTAGGTCAACGTTATGATACTAGTGTATTTCTACTAGATGTTTTGGAGTTGTTTCATTTTGGTTGGTTGAATACATCTGTGATAGAACTTTGGATATGGTGAGATATTATATATCTATATACCTCATTTTATATATGGTGATCTATTTTCTTATATATTATTGCATACATGATATATGTTTTTTAGCCACTTACATAGGGTCTGTAGAGAGTTTTCAATGACATATGTGGTATTTCTAGTTCCATCCTTGATTAGCCATGTAATTAAAGACACGTCATTTGTTACCCTATACTGCTCTACTACACTTAAATATTTTGGTAAAAATAAAAAGAGTGTGATATTAGATCCATACAATGTTGGGTAAGTTTACTTACTTTGCTTATAATTTTGACTTAAGAAATTACATTTCATTGTGGATTTTGAGTTATATTTTTTTCCTTCTTATCACTCAGGAATAACCATTGGTTCTTATTGGTTGTTGTCCCTATGACACTAACTATTTATTACCTAGATCCTAAGGGTGAGAAAATAGATGATGGGGGATACGATTTAAAAAATGCATTATTCATGTGAGTAAATTTTTGTATTTATATCCATTAACATATGTATTACATGACTATTTACTAATGTCAATTCAATGTGTTACATTAAAGTATAGGGCTATAAAATGTTTCAAAAAAGTTGGAGGAAAGCTGGACACAAAAAAGAAAGCGATAGTTTGGGAGAATGTTGAGGTTGTTTTCTAACTCCAATGCATATTTATGCCAACTATGCTTACTTTTATTTATTAACATTATATATGTTGAAATTTATAGTATTATGTATAAGATAACGGTTGGGCATGTGCATACTACGTGATGCAGTATATGGACATGATTGTAAAAAATGCAACAATAGACATCGATGAGATACATAATGTAATCCATATATATATATATATATATATATATATATATATATATATATATATATATATATATATATATCACAAGTATATAGTCTAATTAGATAATATGAACATATTAAACTTATTAATTATATATGTCATTCTCTTTGTAGGTGTTTAAAATGAGAGTTTTTGCTATACGAGAAAATCTACTAGACGTACACATGCCCTATACTGGATCTCTAACCCTACCCTGGAAGTTTGATCTTTTGGTCTTAGCCAAACAAGGGTGAGGGTAGATCTAGAAGATATTTTGTTTAACCCTACTGGACTAAAGCATGTATAAATCACCTTAATGTAACCTGATATTCTCACATTACTCTTTGGCCAATTATGGACACATAAAATATGTCACATGAGGTAATATAAAATTTGTGCTAATAATCCCACATAATTCCTTTGGTGATAATATGAGAGGATGAAGCATAATTGGATGAAAAATTGTGACATAACTCACTAAAAGAAATCTCAAAAGTGGAGTCTAAGTTAAAAATTGTGTTCCTTGGGTCCCAATTGCCTTGGGAGTCAAGTTTCACATTATTCACATAATAATTAATTTAATTCATTTAGGAAAGAAAAGATCTAAGTTTTGCCAAAATATCAAATAAAATAATAAATGACTCTAAAATAGGAAAATAATCTTAGATTCATAATCTATATAATAAATATAGCCTTTGGGTGAATTTTCATCTAATTTGGAGAAAGTTTGCTTAAAAGGTGAAATCAGGAGAGAGAAAGTGTGTAGAACCTTCGAAATATTAAATAATTGAATAAACAATTCCAACATGTAAAATTAATGGAAAATTCATATCCAACACATTAAATATGACTTATGGGTGAGGTTTCATAAAATTTGGGAAATCTTATAATCTTTTTTTTGGATAAGGTAAAATATTACTAGATCAACAAAAAGGAGTATAAAAGTACAAACACACACCATATACTATACAAGGTCACTTCAGACCCCACATCCACCTGACCTCAGGGTCTACTAAGGATCCCCGGGTTTGCTTTGCATAACCAAACCAAATTATCTACAAAACCATCAAAACATTGGACTCTGTCCCTTTCTCCTTTCCCATGTGTTCTTCGATTCCTCTCATCCCAAATGTGATAGATGGTGCCCATCCAAATAAGACCAGAAAAATGCCTCATATGGATGTCTAACCTGGTTAGATACAAAATCTAGGTCATACAATCTTGTATGTTCAAAGGCGGGATACCACCTCCTTTCAGCTTTAAGGCACATCTAGTCCATATGTACTTGGTATAATCACATTCAAAGAATAAATGCTGCTGAGATCCATCTTCCAAACTACAAAAGGGGCAAAGTTTGGCATTAACATTGTACCATCTACTGACTCTATCCATCGTAGGTAGCCTACCCAGAATGGTTCTATATGTGCAAAAGCTCCATTTTGGGCAATGATTCTTGCTCCACAGAAGTTGATCCCAAGGGACTTGAGGTTGGTTCCGGTTTATCCTCCAAGGGATACCAGCCACAACTAACCTCCACTCCCCATTCACCCTCATATAATCCTATTTATAGTAACTCCACGCCTCTACCATCCTCTGCCAAATTCTGGAGCAGCAACCAATGGTCGAGACAGTAGTATCTAATGAAGACCCATACCTCCCCCGCATCCAAGAGCTCCAAATCGAATCAGGATTCATCAAGAAAGAATGAACTCTTCTCAGCGTAGCTTCAGTGTGAATGTCACTGGTGTCCTTTAATCCCAGCCCACCTCCAGCACGAGGCTACACAACCTCTGCCCAAGCCACCGCATGATGGCCACCACCCCAAAGAAAACCAGCCATCAAAGACCTGCATTTGTCAAGGATGAACTCAGGGAGCTCCGTGAGCCTACACCAGAACCCCACCTTGCTCGCGAGGACAACTTTGGCGAGGACCGCACGGCCTGCCAAAGACACCTTCAGGCCACTCCAACTCTCCACCTTCATCCGAAGATCATCCAAGAAACCTTGAAATTCCTTCCCACTTCCCACTCCCCCCGATATAGGCAGGCCCAAGTACTTCATAGGGAAACAACCCAGCTCCAGATGTATCGCCTCCTTAAGCCTCCCTCTCCTCGAATCACAGGATTTGGAGAGGAACGCCTGTGAATTTATGTCACTAATGTGTAAGCTCGTAAGGTCAGCGAAGCTTTGTAGAATGGAACTGACCCCCTGAAGATTTTGGCATGTACAGCCACAAAGAACATAAGGTCTCCAGTGAAAATCATGTGGCTCAACACCTTAGTGCCTTGCACATTGAAAGGTCGGATCAAACCTTCTGATTCTGCTTTTTGCGTAAGGTAAGTGAGCTTCTCCATGACGATGGTGAAAATCAAAGGCGATAACGGGTCCCCCTGTCTCAGGCCATTTGAGGCAGTAAACATGCCTTTAAGGATACCATTAACCAGAATAGAGAACGACGTGGTTTGAATGCATTGTTTAAGGACGTCAATGACGCGGCTTGAGAACCCCAATGCCACCATGGATCTCCACAACCCCTCCCAAGACACATTATCATATTCCTTAGAGAGATCCAGCTTTAAACAAGCTTGCTTAGATCTATTCTTCACCTTGAAGTCTCTCAGAATTTCAGTCGCTAAGAGGACATTGTCCGCAATAGACCGACCATTCACAAAAGCCCCCTGATTAGGTGAGATTATCACCGGTAGCACCCTTTTCAATATGCAGGCGAGCAGCTTGGAGATGATTTTATAAGTAACCGAACAACAAGCTATGGACTGAAACTCACTCATGGCAACAACCCCTTGTTTCTTAGGAATGAGCCTTATAAAAGTGTGATTCACTTGTCTCACCATCGTCCCTCCTACAAGGAACCATCTCACCACCTTGCAAATGTCTATGTCGATAATGTGCCAACAACTCTGAAAGAATTTTGTGTTAAATCCGTTTGGTCCTGGGCTTTTAGAGGCCCCAACGAAAAAAGCCGCCTCCTTAATCTCCTCATCAGATGCCAGCTTCAGCAGCTCATAATTCATCTCCCTGTTCACCCTCCTATCAAGATTATACCCCCTAATAGTAGGATTATCCTCACTGTTGTATAGCTGTTTGAAGAACCCCACAACCATCTCCTCCACTTTCTTCTCCTCATCCATGAGCTCACCCTTCTCATAGATCAAGTTATGAATATGGTCACGCATATTGTTCCGTTTCACCGCGGCATGGTATACTTTAGAATTGCAATCTCCGTCCCTCAACCATTTAAGCCTACTTCTCTGCCATCCCGAGATCTCATGAGCCTTCTCAAGTTGGACTACCCTTCTTCTCGCGTTCTCCTCCTCCTCCTCCTCCATACACTGTTGGTTCATAGGATTACATATCAGACTAGTAGCTTTTTTATCAAACTCTTCTCTGGCTATCTTGATAATATTAGGAAGATCCACCCAATTTTTAGACCAGGATTTAAGATCAGCTTTGACCCTTTTGAGTTTCTCATTCACCACAAATAGAGGATTTCCATCCACCCTTCCCTCCCAAGCCTGCTTGATGACTCCCTCAAAGGAAGGCCAGGATAACCAATGATTAAGAAACCTAAACGGCCGATTAGGTTGAAGATGTGTCAATAGTTGAATTTCCATCCATGAGTGGTCACCGTTTGGATGACCACCCAGCTTGAGCACTGCCTTAGGGAAAATCTCAAGCCACTTTTCATTCACCAATCCACGATCCAGGTTGCTGGAAATCCTTCTCAACGAAACTCTTTTATTGTGCCAAGTAATCAAACTGCCTTTCATGTTAAGTTCAAATAACCCCACAGCATCCACAGCCTCATTGAACCTCCTCAAAATGGACTCCGGGATAGGCAAGCCACCCCGCTTCTCTCTAGCCTTCCTCACCTGATTAAAGTCCCCAACCACCAATTGAGGTAGGTCCTGCTGCGTAGATTCAATCAGGGTGTTCCAAAGCCTCCTCCTATCCATCTCTACATAAGAGTCGTAGACTGCAGACAAGACATAATGAAAGCCACCATTGATCACTTTCAAATATCATATGTGCATCGCACACAACTGGATTCCAACCCACTGCAATCTTACCACCTTCAATGCTACTTCATTTCGAGCAGCACTGCCAACCAACTGGGAACAGACCATAAACCCGGTCAGCCACCTCATGCCGAATCCTTGTTTCTAAACACACCACCATCGACGCCTTGCTCTCTTGAATGATGTTCCTGAGGGTGGCTTGTTTCCTAGACCGAGAAGCCCCCCTCACATTCCAGACTAGGATGGTCATCGAGACTCCCTTTCAACTCCCCCTTTCACAGGGAAGTATCCACGCCATCCCACTCTTCCTCTACCTCTACCACTACCTCGCTCTCCACCTTCAGGCACCCTATTACTCCTCTTGTTGATTCTGCTGGAACTCCTCACCACCACTTCCTCCAACTCCTGGTCTTCAAGAACCTGGAAGGGATTGCCAGAGTCCCCAAGGAACTCTCCCTCCTCCAGCGCTCCAGCTACCAAGGTTTCATCCACCCCCGCAGTCCCCTCGCCCTCATCCGGGCCGACGACAACCACAGGCACTTCACCAACAACCCCACCAGCCTCCACCACTAGGTTTTCCTCTGGGATAGCCACTTCCACCACCTCCTCCACACGAGCCTGTACCGAACCGTTCAACTCATCCGCCCCCTGCAGACCAGGAGCAGATGTCGTAGCCACCTCCTGAACCTGAGCCTGCCCAACCTACGACCTAGCAGAGCTAAGGCCCCTTCTCCTGTTGGTCCTCCTAGGCAGCGATTTGTTGTGGCCCCTAACCACCGGAGGGTCAACATAAGCCTGTCTGGCACCCGGGCATCCCTGAGGCAAATGCTCGAACACCTTGCAGGTAGGGCAATGGTCCGGGAGAGCATCGTACACGATCCTAATCTCCAGCTCGCTACCATTAGGCATTTCAAGCATCACCACCGGAGGAGGATCTTTGTCCGCCGTTATCTCAATGCACAAGTGTGGAGCTCCAGCGAATTTCCCCTCCATCTAGAAGTCCACCACACGCGGAGTGCCAATACCATACCCGATGATAGTGAGAGCTCTCCTCATCTAGTGACGCCCTAAATCATACAAGGTCGCCCAAACCGGGGCTGTGGTGAGAGTCGCACGCCTGACATCCGCCTCAGGAGACCATTTCCTGGTAAGAACAAGCTTATTATCGAAGAACCAAGGGCCACGTTCAAGTGCCACTTTCATATCTTCGTCAGAAGCGAAACGGGCAAGCAGCAAGCCATCCTTCAGCTGGGACAGTTGCAGCTCTCCTCTCGGCTTCCACACTCTCAACATCCAGCCATAGACCTGCTGGAGTTGGTGATTCCTCGCCAAGACCTGTACGATGACAGAGAACTTATGGAACTCGTCAAGCTCCGCCGCCACCGGTACAGAAACCTTCATCCACGGTCTTGTGTCTTCATCCCGGAAGAAAGGGGCTTTAGGGTCTTCCGGAGCTGCCACCGACCGACAGTTCCTTGGCATACCTATCGATTTCGAGACCGTGTCCACCCAAGCTCACCCATTTGTGACATCCGCCCTGGGATCAGACCAGGGCAACTTACCCTTGTCCACCTCAGTCACCTTAGAGCGAGAAGCTAAGGTCTCTAAACAAGAAGCAACTCCCCCCGTCTCCGGTCGAGCCACCGCCCCCGGTACCTGACTGGCTCGCGCCCGCCATACCAGAGCACCGCAAATCTAGAGATGGAACGGAGCGGAAATCTTATAATCATTAATGCATAAGGAAAGAGAAAATATGATTTGATTTATTTAATACAACAAAAGTTCTTAAAAGGCAAATCTAATTGCAAAATCGGAATCCACATGCCTTAATCGTCCTCTGAAAAAAAAATTATATAATTTGGATAACGTATGCACCCTCAATTTAAGTTGGAAAGAAAACACATAATATTTATACGTCACTTTACTTTGTTTTCCGATTTCCTAAGGTACTGGGATTTTATTTTGTCACACGTGACTTCTGTCTCTACTGCATATTGGATTTGATCTGAGCCGTTCATTTTGGTTGTGTGGTTACGATTTCTTCTTCTTCCTTTCCTTTTCTTCTCGCCCGCGCGCGCCTGTAGGGGGGCTCTCCCCAATTTTCTTCCGATCCTCTCCTCCTCTCCCTTCTTCCTTTCCCTCCGAATGCCTTTCCTACACCTTCCCTTCCCTTCTCCACACTCGCTAAACCCTAGTACTAGATATTTATACCTAAAAGGTCCCCAAGCCGCAGGAGCCGCAACGGTTCCCTGTACGTGCCCTGCTTCCGCCCTGTTCTTCCTCTCCTTTTCTTCTTCTCACCTCTCTAGTCTTTCGGTCTACCACCAAGTTTGCCCCGAGGCATAACCACACCCTCGTGCACTTTTGTACCGATTCCTTTGCTCTCCAGTCACCCTGGAGTTGACTTCCCAAACTCCAGGCATCTCCGACGATGGTTCAGCCTCCGACGACTGAGGAGAGACCATCGGATTCCCTGCCTACCACCCAGTTATCTTCGCGGACGGTCAGGCTTGCTGTCAAGCCCGCCAATTTGTTTTGATCGGGTACCCTTCTTTTTCCCCCCTTTTTTGAATAGGGTTCTTCTACTTTTGATTGTGGGGAGGTCTGGGAGTTTCAGTAGGTATACTCACAGTTTCTTTGGCCTACTGTGTTCGCGGCAGCTTCACGAGGTTAGTCCAGGATTTTCTGTTCGCTTTGACCCTGACTTCTTGCATCCATCACTCTGGGAACCAGGTGAGCAGGTAATGGGGCCGTCACCATGGTTCTGGGTCATTAAGGTTCTTAGAATAGGAAGACGAGTCCTATTGTAATCTCTGATCTACCCTCGTGGTATTCCATGTTTTATTTTTCGAGCAGGGGTATTTCCATCTTTTCTCCCTCTTATCCTTTTCTTTGGGGCGAGTCAAGCCAGCCATTGACCTGCTAACTTGGTCGGAATTTATTGGTCCAAGTCATGCGAAGCCGGCCTGCGTGGTTTTATCTAATTATCTGATTGGTCAAAATTCCAAAATACATAACTAATTATCTGTTGGGTCCAAAATTACAAATAAAAAGTCGTTAGATTCAGAAAAATAAGATCTATCTTATGATATTGGTTTTTTTTGCCTGAATATAATATTTAATAATAGGTAATTTTAATGGATTAATCTAAATATATAATAACTTTTAAAATTCATAACTAAATATTCATAAGTCAGAAAAATATAGTAAAATATGTTTTGAACTTAGAAAAGTATAACCTAAAACATAGCATGGTTTTGATAACCTAATACAATAATAATAATAATAATAATAAAAATGTGATTTTTAGGGTTTTTAAAATCAATGTAAACCTAACCCTAATTTCACATACATGATTAATAAGTGCTTTGGAGACCTAGACTTGGACCTAGAAGTGACTTGGATTTGTATAGACTCTGAAGTGAGGTATGATTGCATCTCATATTATTTCTATATTGAGCAATTTCTAATTTATCTCTTAATGTATGTTTGCAAACCATATTATTTCCTTGAGCAATTGACCTATATTTCTTCTTTCTCTTGGTCCTTTGGACATTGGCCTACACATTACTCTTTTCTTTTGAAAAGCATGGTTCATGTGAACTATCTTATTTGTTACTGATCTTGTGATCATGGATATTCTTTTGGACTCTTTTTCTTATGCCTTGGTGCATGTTGGACTTATTTGATGGTATGTGTCCACTTTGAGGTGGATGTTTATTTGTTGATATGTGATATCTTGTGCCCACTTACATGTGGATGTATGTGTTGTCCATTGTTTGATGGCAACATTGTATAATTTATGACTGTACTTTCTACTTGCCTCTACATTTTACATACTATGTGATTCAGTAGCACTAGAGTAGTGTAATTGCATTGGTTTTTGTTTATGGAAGATGTGTAACTTCTTATCGAGCAGATGTGTAATTTCCTGCTCTTTTGGGATGGAAAGGTTATCTCATACCCAGGGCAAGATGTATGATTCTTGGCCCATGTTTTATATATTTGGGAGTTTGGCAGTATACTATTCTCTATCAGGTTTCAATATGTATGATTCTTGGCCCATGTTATATATATATTGGAGTTTGGCAGTGCATCATTCTCTATCAGGTTTCAAGTATTTGAGACTTGGCCACCTTTGTCTTTATATTGTTCAAGGGCTATGCTTATCTCACATGCATGCATGATATTGATGATGATTGTGGGGTGTGTGTCCTACTTTCTCTTATGTGCTTAATTTCCCACCATGGTAGTGGATGTATATATGACACAATATTTTATTTGTTTTAATGTCAAGTATAATCTTTTGTGATTCTTTTCTCTTGATACCCACTTGGGTGGTACTTATATTTTCTATGGGAAGCCTTTTATATTTGTTATCATTTATTATGTATATTGCTCAATTTTCTATTTAGTATGCACATACCATCCTTTGTTGATGTCATCTATTTTCTCTTCTTGCTGGGTATGCTGCCAACCCTAGGTGAAGGATTTGGAGGTCGTGGCTTAAAGATATGGACTTAGATTGAGAAGTTAAAACTTGGAGACAATCTTGATGTGGTATGGATTTCCCTCTACCTGGATCCTTATGATGTACCTCCACATGTAAGTTTAAGATGTTCCTTTGTAACCTTATGTGAAATTGAATATAGTCATTATTTTCTTTCGCTGCTACACTTTGGTTGTTTTGAATACCATTAATAAAGATTTGAAAATTTTACGCCCACTCCAAGATACCTTAAGGGTGTGTTTGGACTGAAGGTTTTATTCTTCAAACTTTTAGTAGAGATGTGGTTTGACTTCTTTACATGATGTAATGTTATTATAAGATAATATTAATGAGCCCAAAACCCTGACTGTATTAAAAATCATAGAAGGAATGTTCAAAATTGAAATATAATGGTGAAAATGTGTTCCTTGGGTCACAATTATCTTAGGTGCCAAGTTTCACCTTATTTGAACAATCATAACTATCATCAATTAATTATTAAAAAAATATCTAGTACGTTAAATAAATAATATAAACAACTTGTATTAATTATATAATAATTTAGGTGAAGTGGTAATTAAATAAAATTGTTGAATAACATAAAGGGAAACAATGTTGTACATGCATGTTAAATATATGGAAAACTTATCATAGTGGAAAATTTTAAGATATATTTACTTTCCAAATATGTGACCGAGGTAATTGCAACAATGTGGAATATATGAGACATTTGATAAACTAGATTTTTTTAAAGAACTAGTTCTATCTACCCAATGTTTGTGAGTAAAATATAAATGAAAACAATCTTGTTAACATATCATAAAGGAAACAAATATTTTAACATAGTCATATAATTGATTGGAAACAATAAACATTCTTGAATTTTTATAATCAACTACTCAACCAAAATTAGAAATAGTAACTGATGGAGCTAAGACTTACACCAAAAGATTGCTCTTCCGGTGGAAGTCCTAATGTGCACCAAAACCCCTAGGGAGTTGATGTTCTGTCTAGGTTTACCTACAACTGGTGCTAGATAAATGCTCCAACCCCACAAGAGTGTGGAAGCCTTATCATAGTACAGATTTAGGATCAAACCCAAAGGACAACGTTAAGAATCTGAGTGTCTTTATCTCATTTCATCTCGATCTAAGTTAATCATCTATAGCCAAAAGTTTGATTTGAGTTATTTAACCTAAAACATGCAAAAGTAAAGGCAAGTATATAAACTAGTTTAAGGATTGAAATAAAAAATTAGTAATTGATGATGGATCACTGGGGTGATGTGGATATTCACCACCACTACACATGCATTACACTTGTACCAATCATAGCAAGACCTGCAAGCAAGATACATGGATGTTATGCAATGTCGATGTCTTTTACGACAAGAGCATTACACACATCCTTCACGGGATGAGTAACTCTCATCCGATACATATCTACGTGTCAATGAAGATATGTAGTCTCCGAAGAGAGAATCTTACTCAACCTCGTGAAACATGTATCAGAAAACTAACAAGCGAACGATAATTACCAATTTGGTTAGTATCCTTATAGACTATCCCTCTTTCGAGGATATAGCTACGAGAAACGTGGGAGTGTTGCAACGTCAGCCATTCCCGTACGAATGGTCAAGTACTTTGCACCACTCTCTCCTCAGAGTGTGTTCCTCAACCCATCAAGGTTGCACTTTTGTACGTCAACTGATTCCATTTCATAGTACAAATTACAACGATGGAGGTGAGTTTACTCCACTCCTTAGAAAGCATTCCTAGACACCGAAACGGATGCGTGGTGGATACACACAACAAAAACCAACACTAAATCGGTATTCGAGTCCTAAGAGCGGTCATAGACAAACCACAATGAAGGACAATAGATGCATACAAGAACACGACCAACATTCGAGCATGTATGAAATGATTTAGTATTGAATCGGAATGATAACATCTTTTTAGTACAAATTACAAAACATGGGCAGCGGGGCTAGTCCCCGCACCCTAGTGGATGAAACTACTCGCTCCTCATAGAGGGAGCAATTAAGAAGGAGAAGAGAGAGAAAGAAAGCATCGTCGGAGCAGAAGAGTAGATCTGTGACAAATCGGTGTAGATCGTCACAGTCTCCGGGACTACTCCGTCGTGGTCGATGACGTTTGTCTCTCTACCTCAATCCTCGTGTCTACCTCTGGGATTGCACGGGTAGAGTGAGATGGAGCTTTGGTGGAACAACGACGGAGGTGAGCTTGATGGAGAGCTTGGTGGTGATGAGATGGCAGTGGAGCAGCCTCTCGGCCTTCCGGCTCTGTTCCCAGTCCGACAGCCTTTGGCCGTTATGAGATGGATGTCCAAGACCATGCCTCTACCCTTCTATTTATAGGCTTGGCATTTGTCTTGGACGGATTGGGTTAGATCTGCAAATTGCCCAAAATATCTTGGGCCAAGGAGTCACACTTTGTGCATGTCTTTTGTCTATTCGGTTTCCAGCCTTACTTTAAACGATTTGAGAGAGTGCGAGACTCTCTTCTCTCGGTCTTGGAAACCGATTGCTCTTCTTTCGGTTTAGTCCATTCGGTCTTGGCTTTCCTTGCTTTCACGGTCTTGACAAAGTGCTTTCTCGGTTTGCTAATCCATTCGATCTTGCCTTCATGGTCGTGGGCATGCATGCACTCTTCACGGTCTTGCTGCTTTTTCTCCTAACGGTCTGCACCTCTCAATCTTGCGTTGTGCGCTTCACTATTTTGGAAACCACGAGCATCCTCTCGTTCCCACGGTCTTCGTGTTTTATGCGGTTCCGTGGTCTTGGTTGCTCATGCGGTTTCATAGGTTCCTGCCTCCATGGTTTCAGGTCATCCGATCTAAACGGTCTCGGTGGCTATACGGTCTTTAAGACCACCACAACCTTCTACCGGTCTCAAGACCGGTGGAATCTTACTCAGTCCGGAGACTGCCTAGGGTTGCTGGTGTAGGCGATGACGGCGGCGGTAGGGAAGAGGAAGAAAGGAAACAACAAGTCGTAGTTGGCTAGCAGAGAGAGGAATCACTGCTGCTGGTGAGGAGGATGACGCTGAAGGCCGTCATGGACAGCAGTGGTGTCGACGAGCAGGTTGTAGGTGCTGCTAGAGTGAGGAATAAGATGCCGTCGTCGAGGTCTGCTGCAGATCGTGTAGGGTATAAGAGGAGGACTGCAGTGCTACTGGTGAAAGCGGATGGTGGCGACACTGCTCCATGCATGTGCGACTAGTATGAGCAGGGAGGTCGAGGGAATAGCGACGTCATTGCTTGGAGTGGAGCAAAGCGTGTAGGCGACACTGTGGTGGGGAGGTGATGGTGATCGGGTGGTGTTGCTGGGCGATGGCGATGGAGCAAGGTTGTTGTAGATGGTTGCCACTCCTTGCTGTCTTGGGATCGTGAGGACTCTCACAGTCTTGAGACCGTGAGGGCTCACATGGTATATAGACCGTGAGAGCTCATGTGGTCTAGAGACCGTGAGAGTAGTTGTGGAGGCAAGACCAAATGGCTAGATGAATAGGGGAGGTTAATTCTTGATCATACGATGTCGGATGCTCACGATTTTGGGATCGAGCAAGCAAATCGAGTAGTCAAGATCGTTAGGTTCAAGACTGAGAAGCCAAAACCGTGTGAGGTCAAGACTAAATGGAGTCAGGATCGAATGGATCGAGACCGAATGGATCGAAACAGAAAGGATGAAACCAAATGGATCGAGACCGAATGGTCAAGACCGATTGGTCAAGATCGAATGAGGTCAAGACCGAATGGATGAAACCGAATGGATCAAGACCAAATGGAGGTCAAGACCGAATGAGGTTAAGACCGAATGAGGTCAAGACTGAATGGATGAAACTGAATGGATCAAGACCGAATGGATGTCAAGACCAAATGGAGGTCAAGACTGAATGAGGTCAAGACCGAAAGGATGAAACTGAATGGATCAAGACCGAATGGTGGTGAAGACTGAATGGATGAAACTGAATGGATCTCGATCAGATGGTTGAGAGTGATCTACATGGAAAACGGAAAGTGAGTAGGGGGGATAAGATCAAAAGCATTATTTACACGAAACTGAAGAGATACTTAAAGTAAACCAAAACAAGGGTAGATCAGTCAATACGTGGCACAAAATCCCTAGAATTGGCGACTGAGAGGGTGAATCTGGAGGATTCATCACCACACCGAACTTAAGCATTGCTCGTCCCGAGGAACAAAAAAGCCTAAGACAGTCGCCAAAATGCACGTTCATCTCGTAATCCCCTCACCTTCATGCAAATGTCAGAATTTTAACGAAAAAGAGAAAAGAAAATGAGGTGAAACAAAATTAGGGCAATAACGTCAAAAATCCTTTGAATTGGTGACTGAGGATGAATATGGAGGATTCATCACCACACCGAACTTAAGTGTTGCTCGTCCCGAGGAACGGTAAACTTAAAACAATCGCCAATGAGATCGTTCATCTCGTGATTGCCTCGTCCTTATGTCATATCATACTTTTGTTCATGGCTCAGATCGATACAACATCAAGGCTTCCTTAGATCACAAAATACATCTTAAGATATCCTCATTTCTGAGTTCACTTTATTGAAGTATTTCCTTCTTACTTTCTGTTGTATCAGTCATGCCTAAAAAGTTTTATGAGACTTTGAAAGGACCCACAGAATCAAGCAAGCAGGTATATGATATGTCGCTGGTGTTTTTAAGAGAATGGTTGAAATGGAGGAAATTGGGGTGCCAGTATGTTGAAAAGGGAAAGAAAAGGGATGTGATCAAGAGATAAGAGTCTCTACTCTGATTGATTCAAAACTCTTATTATTGGTGGATTCCTCAAGAGATACTTTGAGTGTTTGGTGCACAACTCTGGTTGACTTAGCCTTACACCCGAATTTTTTCTAAAGGTAACTCAGAAGTGTGTATAGGTTGGCTTAAGGCTTTTTGGCTAACTTACCTCTTTGAGAGGAGGTAAGGGGTCATTTTTGGAGCCTTAGGATCTCACTACCGGGCGCGACACATCTGCCTTTGTGAGGGCAGCTAATGTACCGACCGGGCAAGACCTTTATCAGTTATCCTTATTCAGGGCACAACTCTCATGTTTTTATTCACACTTTGGCTTTTATTCATTCTCACTTGGCTTAGTAGAGAGGGTATTTTTGGATTTTTGTATATTTGGGCTGCCGACCTCTTTTTGGAATCAGGGTAGATTTTTCATCAACCTTAGTATGTGCACAATTATCATGGTATACTCTTTGAATCAAAGTGAGAAGGTGATACGCCCCTGTTATGTATTGAGGGGTATGGAAGAAGTGGTACTGGAAAAAGAGGTGTGGTGTACCACACCGAACTTAGAGTTCGACAGAGGTGTGGTTTACCACACCGAACTTAGAGTTTGGCAGAGGTGTGGTTCACCACACCGAACTTAAAGTTCGACGATGTTCTAGTTTTCACTAGAAAGGAGTGTGGCGTGCCACACCGAACTTAAAGCTTTGGCATGATTGGTGGGTGGAAAGGTATGAAAATGAAGGAAGAAGTGTAGAAGAGAGTTCGGATCATAATGCAGTTTGCTTAGCAATTCCATATGACAGGTTCCTTTTCTCCATCACACTCTGCTAAAAAAGTGACAAGATAGAACTTCAAATGAGAATTCCATACAACAGATCCATTATTCAGTTAGAGGTGCAATGGATTTGATCTATCTCAGACTTATTGAGGCTTATCATTCTTATGGGGGATATGACATTAGGGTTCATAGACTATACAGTATGAAATCATTTATCGGTTAGTTTTAAGCATTGGTTCCTTATGGATTTGCAACGAAAAGAGGTGATGACAAAAGATTTGAAAAGCAAAAGCCGACTAGGTAAAGGCTTTATTTTAAGAAGAAAAACGATAAAGCAAAAAATCTGTGAAAAAGAACTTATAATAGAAAAACAGAAAGCAGTAAAGGTAGAGGGTGGAGTGAGAGTCATACCACCCGCCCTCCACCTCAAACTTATGAGTTTTCTCATTTCTGAACAAATACTAGGTTCGAGATGGAGGGGAAGGGTTGTGCAGTGTTAACCAGTCGGTCCTCGTAGTTGGAAGAAGGTCCGGCAAAGATGTTAGCCGGTGCCGAAAGTGAGGGAGTGGCCTGAACAACCTATTGACTCGGTGGTCGTGGCAACTCGAACAGGTTTTCTGGATGATTTGGATGCATATTTCTTTCACCTCTTTGTCCATCCAGAAGAATCCAGAGTCCTTCCCCCATCAATGGGGGAGGTGAAATATAAGCAATTGAGACTGGAGGGCTAGGTGAGTAATCAAAGCATTGCTTATTTGTGTCCTCCAGTTGTGGCTCACCCTTGAAATTTAAAGTAAAACTGCTTTCTCTAAAATGCAGAGCAGTTGATTGTGGGTCGGCCACTTGAACTTCCCCCTGTCCTAGATCGGGTGGCAGATCCGGTTCAGGCTTCATTTCATCACCTGGCTTTTCTTTTGTATGATATGGTAGCCAGGATGATGTTTCTTCATCATACGAGTTATTGTGAGAAGCATCGTCATATTTATCAATTTTGAAATTGATAAGAGCGTCATTCTTTTCTTCATAATTTTGTTCAAAATTTTCCTCATAGAACAATCTTAATTCATCCAAGTAACTAGAAGAAGATTTGACTAGTGGGACGAACTCTTGCTCAGTTAAAGAAATCATGGGATTCTGAGGTAGAGGTTCCAATGATATCTCTTCAAGGGAGGGATTGGTCCATGAAAAGATGTTTTGAAGACTAGAATCTTCCGATGACTTCGTTTCTTCGATGTTGGGACTAGAATACTCCATTTCTGAGCCAGGTTGTTGTTCTAGCATTTCTTCATAGTACTCCTCCGATTCTATTAAGTTCTCGAGAAGAGCCACTATAGGAAGAATGAAACCTTGTGTAGGTAATGGAAGTATCTCATTCTCTTGATTATGTGGTGGCTCAAGAGGAGCTTCTTCATGAGTTGCTATAAAAGGATAGGTTTGTGGCTCGATGTCCTCCCACGGGTCCTTTTTTCATTACATGAGTCTATGGGAATATCTTAATCCATTCCAAAATCAAGAGATGGTTCATGTTTCTCTTCATAGTGCACTATCGACTCGTTCAAGTGGCTACAAGGAGATTCAATAGAAAGATCATGCTCTTATTCGAGAATTGGCTCTGTCTGGACTTCTTATAGAGGTGGTAGCTCTGGTGACATCATCTTATGGAAAGGATCGGTTATAGATTCATCATCTTGAGATCCAACCTCCTACCATGATTCTTTTTCATCATCAGGGTTAGTGAGAATAGCATGATCAAGATCTTGATCAGTCCCATCCTCGAAGTTTGTTTCTAGATCAGCCGAATGATCAAAAATTTCTTCATAAGGATAAATCAGATGATGTTCCAGTAATGGAGTTAGTCGAGTCTCTTTCATAAAAGATATCTTCTTATTCGAATCGGTCACGTATTCCTCTGAGTCTGATTGTGAAGGAGTGTAGAGTTCTTGTGACATAAACCCTTCTTCTATGGACTTCATTGAAGAGACAGCTGAAGTTGAAGAAATTTTGCCATTTAGGGAGTTGATCATCACTAATTGCTCCTCTATAGTTGGATCTGGGTCTATGAAGTCAGAAGGTAGGTGAGTGTTGAAGTTTATCTCTGATTGATCTCCTGACTGTAAAGAATCCCCATATTGGCTACTCATCCTTCCCTCTGAGATCATAGCACATGAATCATTATCCGAGTCAGACCTTGGCTCGAAAAACAATTCTTCCCTTGTGATGTTATGAGTAACTCATCTTTGAGTTCAGTTGTTAACTCTGAGGATGGTTCCCCACCCTGCACTGATACTTGAAGATCATTGGAAGGCATATCCCACATGTTTTCGTAATCAACATCATAGTCAACATGTGGGTTAGGGATGTGCTTAGTTGAAGTTTGTGGTTGTTCTACATGTTGGTCAGAAGCGTTGAAAAATTGCGTAAGTTGATCAAGATCGGCTATCAACTTCTTGGTCATGGCTGTCTGATCAGCTAGTTGTTGAGCCACCAATATCTGTAAAGTTCGTAGTTCTTCCATCAATGTGTGTTGATCTTCATGAAAAGGCTCTTCACTACACCCGTTGGGTTGATGATGATAATAGTTCTCTTCATCATAGTATTGATCTGCATTGTTTTCCTGGGTTTCCTCCTACATTGCTGTCTACGCCTTGAAATCTGTCATAGTTGGGTATTTCAAAGTAGCTTCCAGGGTGGTACAGATTATAATTTGCATTATATCCGTAGTTGTATGAAGAGGCTGCTTTGAGTTTCCCAGTTATACGATTCACAATTACTTGACGCAGAGCCATCACATAGAGAGGAGGGGCGTTGAAGTTGTAAATCGATGAATGAGAATAGTCACCACATAGTTGACATCTAACGGTTGGTGGTGTTGACTGCTTCATTTTGAAGAGAGTTGGTTCCTGAAATCAAAGAATGAGTTTATCAAGTTTAACCAACCACTTCAAATCCAAGAGGATATGCAAGATTAAGTCCTTCACTTTTTTAGGTTTTTGAAAAGAAAATGAAAAACCCTAGAGAAACCTAAATCGACACAGAATTCAAAAAAGACGATTCTTGCACTGTTGTCCCCGACAACGATGCCATTTTTTGATGGAGCTAAGACTTACACCAAAAGATTTCTCTTTCGGTGGAAGTCCTAATGTGCACCAAAAACCCTAGGGAGTTGATGTTCTCTCTAGGTTTACCTACACATGGTGCTAGATAAATGCTCCAACCCCACAAGAGTGTGGAAGCCTTATCATAGTATAGATTTAGGATCGAACCCAAAGGACAACATTAAGAATCTGAGTGTCTTTATCTCATTTCATCTCGATCTAAGTTAATCATCTATAGCCAAAAGATTGATTTGAGTTATTTAACCTAAAACATGCAAAAGTAAAGGCAAGTATAGAAACTAGTTTAAGGATTGAAATCAAAAATTAGTAATTGATGATGGATCACTGGGGTGATGCGGATATTCACCACCACTACACATGCATTGCACCTATACCAATCATAACAAGACCTGCAAGCAAGATACATGGATGTTATGCAATGCCGATGTCTTTTACGACAAGAGCATTGAACACATCCTTCACGGGTTGAGTAACTCTCATTCGGTACATATCTATGTGTCAATGAAGATATGTAGTCTCCAAAGAGAAAATCTTACTCAACCTCATGAAATGTGTATCGGAAAATTAACAAGCGAGCGATAATTACCAATTCGATTAGTATCCTTATAGACTATCCCTCTTTCGAGGATATAGCTACGAGAAATGTGGGAGTGTTGCAACGTCAGCCATTCCCGAACGAATGGTGAAGTACTTTGCACCACTCTCTCCTCAGAGTGTGTTCCTCGACCCATCAAGGTTGCACTTTTGTGCGTCAACTGATTCCATTTCATAGTACAAAAGTACAATGATGGAGGTTAGTTTACACCACTCCTTAGAAAGCATTCCTAGATACCGAAACAGATGCGTGGTGGATAGACACACCAGAAACCAACACTAAATCGGTATTCGAGTCCTAAGAGTGGTCATAGACAAACCACAACAAAGGATAATAGATGCATACAAGAATGCAGCCAACATTCAAGCATGTATGAAACAATTTAGTATTGAATTGGAATGATAACATCTTTTTTGTACAAATTACAAAACATGGGAAGCGGGGCTTGTCCCCGCACCCCAGTGGATGAAACTACTTGCTCCTCGTAGAGGGAGCAACTAAGAAGGAGAAGAGAGAGAAAGAAAGTATCGTTGGAGCAGAAGAGTAGACATGTGACAGTTCGGTGTAGATCGTCACAGTCTCCAAGACTGCTCTGTCGTGGTCGATGACGTCCATCTCTCTACCTCGATCCTCGTGTCTACCTCTGGGATTGCATGGGTAGAGTGAGGTGGAGCTTTGGTGGAACAACGGTGGAGGTGAGCTTGATGGAGAGCTTGGTGGAGATGAGATGGCAGTGGAGCAGCCTCTCGACCTTCCAGCTCTGTTCCTAGTCTGGCAACCTTTGGCCGTTATGAGATGGATGTCCAAGACCATACCTCTACCCTTCTATTTATAGGCTTGACATGTGTCTTAGACGGATTGGGTTAGATCTGCAAATTGCCCAAAATATCTTGGGCCAAGGAGTCACACTTTGTGCATGTCTTTTGTCTATTCAGTTTCCAACCTTACTTTAAACGGTTTGAGAGAGTGCGAGACTCTCTTCTCTCGGTCTTGGAAACCGATTTCTCTTCTTTCAGTTTAGTCCATTCGGTCTTGGCTTTCCTTGCTTTCACGGTCTTGACAAAGTGCTTTCTCGATTTGCTAATCCATTCGATCTTGCCTTCACGGTGGTGCGCATGCATGCACTCTTCACGATCTTGCTGCTTTTTCTCCTAATAGTCTGCACCTCTCGATCTTGCATTGTGAGCTTCATTGTTTTGGAAACCGCGAGCATCCTCTCATTCTCAAGGTCTTGGTGCTTTACGCGGTTCCACGGTCTTGGTTGCTCGTGCGGTTTCATAGGTTCCTACCTCCATGGTTTCAGGTCATCTGATCTAAACGGTCTCGGCGGCTATACGGTCTTAAAGACCACTGCCACCCTCTACCAGTCTCAAGACTGGTGGGATCTTACTCGGTCCCGAGACCGCCTAGGGTTGCTGGTGTAGGCGATGACGGCGGCGGCAGGGAAAAGGAAGAAAGGAAACAACAAGTCATAGTTGGCTAGCGGAGAGAGGAATCACTGTTGCAGGTTAGGAGGATGACGTCGAAGGCCGTCGTGGACAGCAGTGTTGTCGATGAGCAGGTTGCAGGTGCTGCTAGCGTGAGGAATAAGATGCCATCGCCGAGGTCTGCTACATATCGTGTAGGGTGTAAGAGGAGGACGGCGGTGCTACTGGTGAAAGCGGATGGTGGCGTCACTACTCCATGCATGTGCGACTAGTATGAGCAGGGAGGTCGAGGGAATAGCGACGTCATTGCTTGGAGTGGAGTAGAGCATGTAGGCGACACTGTGGTGAGGAGGTGATGGTGATCGGGTGGTGTTGCTGGGCGATGGCGGTAGAGCAATGTTGCTGTAGATGGTTGCCGCTCCTTGCGGTCTTGGGATCATGAGGACTCTCACGGTCTTGAGACCGTGAGGGCTCACATGGTCTATAGACCGTGAGAGCTCACGTGGTCTAGAGACTGTGAGAGTAGTTGTGGAGGCAAGACCGAATGGCTAGATGAATAGGGAAGGTTAATTCTTGATCAGACGATGTCAGATGCTCACAATTTTGGGATCGAGCGAGCAAATCGAGTAGTCAAGATCGTTAGGTTCAAGACTAAGAAGCCAAAACCGTGTGAGGTCAAGACTGAATGGAGTCAGAACCGAATGGATCGAGACCGAATGGATCGAAACAGAAAGGATGAAACCGAATGGATCAAGACCGAATGGTCAAGACCAATTTGTCAAGATCGAATGAGGTCAAGACCGAATGGATGAAACTGAAGGGATCAAGACCGAATGGAGGTCAAGACTGAATGGAGGTCAAGACCGAATGAGGTCAAGACTGAATGGATGAAACCGAATGGATTAAGACCGAATGGAGGTCAAGACAGAATGAGGTCAAGATCGAATGGATGAAACCAAATGGATCAAGACCGAATGGTGGTCAAGACTGAATGGATGAAACTGAATGGATCTTGATCAGATGGTTGAGAGTGATCTGTAGGGAAAAAGGAAAGTGTGTAAGGGGGGATAAGATCAAAAGCATTATTTACATGAAACTGAAGAGATACTTAAAGTAAACCAAAGCAAGGGTAGATCAGTCGATATGTGGCACAAAATCCCTAGAATTGGCGACTGAGAGGGTGAATCTGGAGGATTCATCAGTAACATTATTGTCTAAAGTGATTTCCTTATAGAACCACCCTATTAACTCCTAAAAGCGTTAAAAAAAGTAAAAAGTGAAATGGTTCGATAAATATTGTTTTCACCCTCTTGATTTAAAATTCATGTGTCTATAATAGTTAATTTTGGATATGTAAACTTACTAGAATCTATCTTATTTGCAAATAAATGTTGCAAAATATTTTAGAAATATATATGTTTGCCTAAAATTTGGAGTTTTAGATCTAACTTAATATTAGTTAAATAGATGCCTTTTATTAGAATAAAAGTGTTATACATGTTTTCAATGACTCTAACGTGAGAAAAGAAACATTGTGAGAAAGTTATTTCGTGATGGTATTAATAAGTGCACATAAGATGTTGATAAATGGAATAATATAAAAGGAATTTAATAAGTAAATACTACACTACATTGAATTATTATACACATTTACACAGATTAAATAATTACACAATGAGATATTTAGAAGTCTCTTCATTGTAAATATAGTAGTAATTATTTTTGTGACCAAGTTGTTAAGTAAAGGGGGAATATATGATAAAACATAGACATAAATAAATGGAAGGGAAATGATTTTTTTAAAGTTTATTCTTTCCTATCATGTAATAAAGAATGCTTAACTTCTCTCCCTTTACAATATATATATATATATATATATATATATATATATTACATTTTTTTTCCTAGTAAACAAAAATAGATATGTTTCTTGCTACCTATGACTAATTGTTCAATATATGGGCCCCTTTTCTTGGCCTTCACACATAGAAATCACTCGACCAATTGGACATGCATATAACGTTCTCCCTTACCCTTCTATTCAAGTTCCTTGGAAAATCCATCAAAGCCTTGTAATCTCATAAAATAATTCATATGATGAATTTTCTCAACCACCAATGTTACAAAACTTGGTCCTTTGGGATACAATATCCTTTATACATTCTCTCTCTTCTAAGAGGTTGACTTATGTGAGAAATTATGTGTAATACAAATCTTGTAATCATATTATTCTATTGGATATTCTTGTTGAATCCTTATCTATATCTTGTTCATCTTATTCCTTGTGAAATCTTAATTTTCAAGTTGTGGACTTCTGTGATCTGGTGAAGTATTTTAGTTGTGAAAATGTTTGAATACTTATTTGTAGGTCTTCTGACTTTAATTTATAGAAGATGGATGTCCTCATCCTTTTATTGAGCATGACTACACTTTATCTTTCCTGTCCTATTTTCTTGTGTGTTTGACTAGTCATAACTAGAAGTAGTGACACCATGTTTAGTTTAGGCATTGAGGTTTTAATCCTTCTACTGATGTACTGAGGTTTTAGTCCTCCTAATGATGCACTGAGGTTTTAGTCCTCCTAAGATATATTATATATGGGAACCAAGGTTTTAGTCCTCCTGCCAATACACTAAGGTTTCAGTCCTCCTACAAAATATTACATTTATTTGGCACTGAGGTTTTAGTCCTCCTGTCATTTGGTATGGAATATATATGGGTTCCTACATTACTTTTTAGTGTATGCTGGTCTTATTATTAATCACCAGGCAACTATTTATGTTACATTATATTATTGATGTGACATTATTTATAGGCAAGAAATCTCTTATTCTTCATTATCATGTTAGTACAATTTATATTGTTTTGATCTCCATAGTACAATTTATATTGTTTTGATATCCACTTGGACGGTACTTTTCCTCTTCTATGGTAAGCCTTATTATATTTGATGTCTATTTCCCCAATGTTTCTCAATTCCCAACTAATATGCACAGATCATCTTTTATGTTGACAACATCTAATTTGTCTACTCTTATGGGGTATGCTATTCCAACCCCTAGGAAAAGGATATGAAGGACATGACATGTAGACATGCACCTGGCTTATAGAGTCAACTATTGGGAGATAGAATTGAGATAGTTTAACTATCCCTCTACTTAGATCATGATGTTGTTACTTTCATGTAAACCTCAAGTAGGAGAATATTATGAAACTTTGATAAATTGAATATAGTCATGAAGTATTATTCTGTTTCTATACTTTGTTCTTCTATATATTATTAATTGAGAAGAAAAAATAGACATATTCCATCATACCTTTTCACTGTGTTTGGATTAGATGGATTTATTCCTCAAATTATTTAGGGAGTGGATCCTCTATCGGGTCCCACTCAATACAGTTGCACATAGGAGGGCATTGGGTGGAGGTGGCCAAACTCTAGGGACCACGGGCAAATGACTCAGAGGAAACAGCTAGCATTTTCCATATGTGGGATGCTGGAGCAGTACAAAGGAACTAATAGGATAGGGAACCATGAAGTAAGGCCCACGAGGCCCAATTGTAGCAGGAGTCGACCAAAGCACCTACCCAGGCCCTTGGATCTTGATCCAAGGGTCTACAACATCCCAAACTAAGGTATTTCTTTGAAAAATCATATCTTTATCATGATAGATCCAAAATATGACTTCCAATATATAAGTTCATCGTGTAGATGAGATTTTTTTAATAAAAGTATTTCTAGAACCTAAATCTACTTGGTTTTGTCTTTATATCCTAAAAAGCATGTCTTTTATGCATGTTTAAATGTTTAAAGGTGTGTCTTACTCCAAAATATTATTGATACTTCCTATATCACTCTTAAACTTCAAAATAGTAACTTTTATCCATCATTTGTCTTAAATCATGAAGAAGATATCATCTGATGTGCGCTTTTACCTTTCTAACCTAAAAGTGGCCCTTTTTGCTTATGCATGATGGTACTTCATTATTCTTGGGACTTTGACATGTCTAATCATTACATGATCATCCAACCTCTAAATCGGTAAACTTTAGTACTTTCTAAACCATGGGATCCACTTTGATCATTCTTCACTTTCTTAATGGCTTCATGTTGTTCTATATACTACATGTTGTGACGTTTATGTGCTTTTAGTCACTATATATGAATGTTGTGCAAGTATTGATAAATAATGATTAGAAATATATGTGTGACCTCAAATCAGGAATTTTTTTGATGTTGTGTAACTTAGTTTACTATGATTTCATGCTAAGTAGTTCATGTTTGACTAATTGGACCTCAATCACCTATTTAGCGCATCAAAATGGTCTACTTGATTTAGTTTGTTTCCATATGTTAAAATGTGACTCTTATGCAAATCTCTTGTTCTATCTAGTTCAAATTAGTAAATTTATTATACTTGTAGCACTAAATAATCTATTCATTGCTCTAAAATGCTTCTATGACTTTTAAATGTTACCATGTTGCATGAAATCGATCTACTATGAGTAGTCACAGTATCACATGATTAAACCTTAATTATAATGAAGATTCCATGCTTTCCCTTACCAAATCAGAGATGATTTTTATCTGGTATCACTCATAATGTGGATGGTTCACCTATACCTATGGCTTAATGATAATGCTTGGATTATGCTGAATAAATTCTTGCATGATTGACATGCTGAGTCTATACTTGGGACTTTTTGATACTTAGACCTAGGGGAAACATCCACATGATGTAGATAATAATTATAATAGTAAAACCTTATTGATTTAAGATCCCATCTTATGCCTTTTAATATCTTAGGTCCCCTTGGAGTTGGACCTTCTCTAGCAATCTTATTCATGGATAATAGCTTGTTCATTACTCACGAGGTAAGCTTACTCTCTTAACCCTACTACAATTTTGTCATGTTTGCATGTAAGCTCGTATGAATTTTTGACTACTTAGTTACTTAATTGAGAAATTGTTCCTATTATTACTACTTTCATGTTTGAATAAACTATGTTGACAAGCCTAGAACATATTATAGAGAAGTCCATTATATTCCCCTTGTGTACATGCTTGTATTCTTGAGGTAAGGGCACAAGGCATGATAGATACATGGTTAGCTTATTGACTTTGGTCTTGAGGCCCCCCATGTAGAAATATGGTATATATGCTTTGAGCCTCAAATGCCAGTTACAAACCCTTCCTTTAGAAGAGAGATCAAAGACCTAATGTTTATATAATGGAAAATGTAACTAAAAATGTGCCTTGAATAAGAGAATGTCGTTAAGATTTCTCACCTTGTTTCTTCTTATTTATTGTTATAATGTTTATAGCCAAAAAAAATTTATGTACTCTTAAAATGTGCTTACATGCCCTTTCATAATGCACTTAATGCTTTAGTATTAAAATATTTTGTTTATCAAATCTTTAATTGCCAAATGAAGATCCAGTGCACTCAATACTCTAAGCTCTAAAATGAAACACCAATGGGTATTCTTGATATAGAAATGGGTAGATATCTCTTTCCTCCATGTTTAATATATGGTTATCTCTTTTTTTTTTAGGGAAGTCAGGTGGTGATTTTATTCATCTTGCCCACCTCTTGCAAGTGAACTCAAACTGGTACTACATATTCTAGAAAATTGCTGAAAATTAAATATGGTCGTACTACGACCATTACAAGAGACATCTTCAAAGTTACTAGGTGTGTCATCCGGAAGTTTGTGGTAAACACCGTTTCCATTTTTGTTTTTGAGGTGATACTTGGCTAGGTAATCAGCAAGGCTATTACCTTCTCTCTTTTCGAAGTTTAGACTTATAGAATGACTTCTTTGCTTCTGCATCACCCATAACCTTCTAGCATACTTGGGGTTATCTTTATATTTCTCTCTATAACAGTGACAACCTGCTTGCAATCTGTCTCAATGACAGTATTATTCAAGTTGCATACTAAACAGATTTTATAGGCTAACTCCACGGCTTGCAGCTTCGCATCAAAAGGAGAGTCGGATTTGATAGATTGACCTATACCACCCAGGCATTCTCCTTTGTCATTTCTAACAATTGCAGCAATAGCTCCTCGTCGACCTTTGTAAGCAGCATCTGTATTAATTTTCAGTTTACCTTGAGCTGGACATTTCCAGTCCGTTGAAATGGTGTCCTTCTCCTCTATACTCGCAGATTGCCAAGCGAGAACATTGAGCTTAACTTCGGTTCTGATCATATGGACTTGGTTCTGTATCGTTTTTTCTCTTTACTCAAAAACCCACAGGTTCCTTTGTTTCCACAGGTGCCAACACGCCACCATGAACATGATTTGATGATCTTTAGAATATTTAAGGTTGAGTTTAACCCATTTGTGGGCATGAATATTATTTCCCTTTTCATATATATTTCTTGTGTAAAACTATGTACCATTTTAGGGATGGGCACTCAGGTCTACTCTCCTTTGGCGATGTAGACATTAGGAGTCTAGACTTAGGACAATAAATAGATCAATGACACTTTTCAACCCTGACATTCTAGTATGTGATGATGGGGTCTTCCAAGAAGCCACAATTCTTTTCTGACCACATAATTATTATCCTGAGCCACGTCGAGCATCCACGAAGCTTGATTTGGTATCATTTTTATGCCCTCATACCCAGTTTTTTTTCTAGTCCAAGTTTAAGAATCATACCATGTTTACTATAGATTTTTTACGTGTTACATGACATCATTGGTCGTTTAAAATTTGAATATGCTTCTTTTCTTTTTTTACTTCACATGAACTTAATTTAGTTTGTTTTTTTGATTTATTTTTACGAGTCTTAAATCTTTGAATGACCTATATCAATGGTGATGGCATGGATAGGATGCTCCAATGCATGCCAAAAAATGAGTTTTTGCTTGCTTCCTTTGGCATCATGTGAGGAACCGGGTAGGAACTTCACTTTCCCTTGATCGACCATGTTTCCCAATCTTGATCATAGATCAAGATCTAAAATCAAGTTCTTTAGGTTCTTTGGGTGAAGAAGATGACCTCCTAACACTTTCTCAATGCTATCCTTTCTCAGTTGATAATGTGAGTTAAACAAAAGGGTATATTGTAGATTTCAATGTCTTATGTTATGAAATACTTACTTTACCCCTGCATACTTCTTTATCTAATGAATATTCTTGGTCTTAGAATCATTTCCTCCTCTTATCAATCATGGTTTTTGTTTTTCACTTTCACATAATAATTTCTCTAATTTTGAGTTCATCTGAATTTGTATATCCATATAAATTAAAAAAGAATAGATATTTAAGAAAAAATATGAAGTGGAAAAGTTTCTCAACAAAGAATCATTATTCGATATTTTCAACCCCTAATTCCAATATCTCAAGTCTTTAGTTGATAAATATGCAAGGTTAGGGTTTAGGGATATGTACTAATATCAAATTAGTATAACCAATTTGTATTGTTGTTGATTCAAGGCATAATTAGGGATGATCAGTTCATCTAGATTTTGTCATTGCTATAAGTTCATGTATCATGCTATTGTGAACACTAATGTCTATAATGTATGGTTTCATGCACCCTGAATTAGTATATAAGTTAGATTCATGAATTATCAATCATATTAGTGTTTAATTGATGTTTCAAGTATATTAGTTGCATTTATTTTCTATATTCTAAGTTATATGAATATCATTCTCACTCATTAAGGCTAGGATTATAATTTTTTAACAATAATGATGTCAAGATAAAGTAAGATTTTATCATGCAATAACTCTTTAAGAGGGACAAATCCCACAATGTTCAAGATGGAATATTTCCATAATATTTTAAGAGAAAAGTTTAGTCAATTTTAATGAATAGATAAATTAATTGGAAATACTTATATATGCATCTCAAGATGAGGATCCTATCACTTAGAAATAATAATCTTAGCTAACACTATATGCCCTTAAGTGGACAATTGTATATAAGTTACACATAGCTTTTGCTTTTTATTTTTTATGTAAAGAAATTTACTTGTGTAAGAAAGCATGAAACAAATCATGCATGTTTACCATCAAGTCTTTTGTTTCTATTTCCTTTTTTATAATGCACAAAATATTGTTTATAGATATTTATGTTTGCTTTTGCATGTTTGTGGGAAGAGATGTCCTTAGATTGTTGATTAAGGGAGGCTTGAAGCATGTTTTCCAAGAGGTATATGTAAACCAAAGACTTTGACTGGTGGAGTCTAATATACAAGTAGAGTACCATCTTATCGAGAGTATCTTTAAATTCAGTTTTAGGCTGTGATATCATGTGTTAAGATTTACATTTTTTATGGGAACATAAGTTGCATTTGTCTTCCATTTTATTAATAATGCATGGATTAGTTTTTATATGATTGCAAGGTGTTTATCTGCCTTTTTTGTGAAGATCATCATTGAATGTGACACCTTCTAAAGCATGGGGACCTGTGTTAGGGATAATATGTGTTCATTACTTTTTCTAGTCTATACTAACTTGGAGGGGTGTAACAACACCACTAAAAACTGATTTAATAACTACTCAAATACCATCTTCATTATATCCCTAGGTGATGAAGGTGCATTGGCTAGCTTTAACAACATAACAATGAAACATTTATGTTCATATTTTGTTCCATCCACCTTTATACAAAGGTGGTGACATTGACGTTAGCTCTATCTTTAGATAATACTCTAGGACTCGTCCAGCGATCAAAGCAATCATCTACCAATAGCAATCTATACTTATTTTTTATCATTTAATCTTTTTTTCCTAATAGTAAAAAGTCATTCGCAATAATTTGTTCTTCTCTTTAATGAAAAAATATGCACACCCCAAGGTTAAGTACTTAGTTGATTAATGCCCTTTTCTATAGATTATTAAGGTTGGTTCTTAATTTCTCTCGATTCTAAAACTGTCAACCACCAGAGCTTTCTCTATAGGGTACAAATTAAGACTAAGCCAGATCTCAAAGTCAACCTCCCTATGTGAAAGTGCAACTGTGTAATCCTATACCACATGTGCATCTTCTATCTGACGAATTTCAACTTCATTGTCAACTAAGCTTGCCAAAATCACTATAGAACACCTTTAAAGATCAAAGAGAATATTGTAGCATCCCTTAAAAGATCAAAGAGATCCTATATCCTTACAAATGGATACTTGTTTCTTATAATTTAATTTGATTTATTGTTAGTCATCAATGCACATCTGTACTGATCCATCATTCTTCAAGAACAAAACTGGAGCACCCCAAGGAGAGGTACTCAATCGATTAAATCCCTTTCTCTAGAGGTACTTAAGGTTGCTTCTAGATCTCTCCAGACTCTAATAGTGACATCCTGGTGCTTGAACGATAGTATATGAATCAAGGTCTATATTGATCTCTATGTCAACCTCCCTAGGTGGTTGTAGTCTTTGCAACTCATGATGAGATGCAAGTATATATACCTATACCACATGCACATATCTTGTCAAAGGGATTTTCATTTATTATCCACTAGGTGGTCCAGCATTATCGTACATCAATGTATCATCAATTTTTCTTTCTAGCAGACATGACACTTTGGGGAATTCAATGAGTAATATCAACAAAAATAAATACAATCACATGCAAACTAAAATCAGGAAACCCCTTCACAGTGAATATCACAAATGAAACAAAGAGTCGCTGTCTAGGATGATTCTTCAAATCCTATGTTGGGCCAATGACATATCCATCATCTCAGCGTAGTAACAATGCCAAATACTTTAGGATTTGGTCTCTGGCATGTGCAATATGTATTTGAGTGATTGTAGGAAACTATATAGGGTGAAAAGTGAAAATTGAACAATGCTACTAATACAATTTAAATTATAGACTAGTTTTCGACGCATCCCATTTTCAAACGGGTGAATTTTTTTCTCCATCTTTTTTTTGAATAAAAGGTCATGCTTTTCTAGATACAAACTTATAGATAGGCAGGCTAGCACCTACGAGGTATTTAGTTTGGTACAAACAGAAGCTAAGGATAGGATGAATAAAAAAACTATGATGGAAATAGTTCATGGGGGAGGCACCCCTATAACAAGCCTCCAAAAGATGAAAATCAAGAGTGAAAAGAACTAGGTCAACTGGTCCTACCAAAACATACGATTAGAAGTCCAATTCTTCCTTCAAGATCTCCTCCAAAGTGTAGAAGACATCACCTACTGCTGTGTTGTTTTCCGGGCTACCTTCTGTTGGAGTCATCCTTGATGACGTCGACGCCTGTCCTGCAAGCATGTTGGATAGAAAGATCTGATGATATCTTTAAGAAGATGATATGTAAAGGATTTTTGGAGTTATTGAATTTTTTGTGGTTTCTTTCTATCCAAATGTGCCATGAAATTGTGATTAAGGCTTGGTAGCACGCCCTCCAATCAAGTCTATGGGGGAGAAGGATTGATATCGGACAATCCATGTTGGAGCTTATTGTATAGAGATAAAATTTTGATTTTCAGATCTTATGTTAGAAAAGTTGTTGATGATGAGTTTAGAAAAAGAACAGTTGTTGAAAATATGTTCTGTTGTTTTTGATTGTGCTAGGCAGAGATAGCATCTGGTAGGCCCAAAGAATCCTCTCTTGGTGATGTTTTGGTCGGTAAGGAGTTTTTTGTTTTGTAGGAGCTAGAAAAATATTTTGTACTTCTGAGACCATTTGTTTTTCCAGATGAGGGGGTAAAATGGGGTGATGCCTCTATAGGTGAGAAAGGTGTATGCTGCCTTAGGGGTGTATTCCGCACCCCATCTCCAGGAGATCATGTTATTTATGTTGTATTCGAATTCATGGATGATATTGTTTATATCTAGATTGTCTAGGTATGTGTGAAGCAGTTGCTTGAGTGCATTTGTTTTGTTACTGGTTAGGAGGTTGAGGGCTTTGTCTGTTGAAATATTTGATAATTTTTTTTGGATAGAACATTGTGGGTTCAGGTTTTTGATGGTGTTTTGATGGAACCAATGATCCTTCCAGAAATTTGTGTTGCAGTGGGCATGTGGATGGGTATGAAAGATATTTCTGATCAGGGAAATGTGTCTATTGATATATTTCCAGAGAGGAGAGGCTGTGCGTTTAGAAGTTTTTTGCCATGGTGGGATTTTTTATACTATTTTTGCTGGATCAGGTTTCTCCATGTCTTGTTTTTGTTGTTTGCCAGTATGTTGATGATTTTGACCACTAGGAAAAGAGCATGAATTTCTAGGTTGATGATTCCCCATCTTCCATAGCCAGTAGGAACTGCGATGGTGTTCCAGTTTATAAGGTGGGTATGTTTTCCTTTAGAATGTGGAGGATTGTGATTATTTTAAAGGAAACTTCTTCTGATTTTATCAATAATATATTTTTATTTTGGTAGGTAGGGGAATGCAGTTGAGGTAGTGTGTTGTGATGGGAGTGATAACACTATTTAGTAGTATGAGACGACCAACAAGGTTGAGGAAGTTATTTGTCCATGAGTTCAGTTTGGTGTTGAATTATCTATGATGGGGACCCATATCGAATGGGTGATGTTTAGTGGGGTAATGGCTAATCCAAGATAGTTGATCGGGAACTCTTCATGCTTTCATTTGAGGAGAGTTTTGTATCTATTCATGATGTGATGATCAATGTGCACTACTACAGAAATGGCTTATAAAGTCACTTTTCAAGGTGTCGGTTGTATAAATAAACTGATACCTAAACTCTACAGTGTCGGTTGATAACATAAACCAACATCCAATCTATGAGGGCGACCAGACACGGGTACCACTTTTATTAAGTGTTGGTTACTTAATAAAAAACCGACGCCTAAAATTACCCGCCAAATCCAAAATTTCCAGCGAAAAAAATTACCTCCAAAATTTGACATATGACGTCGGTTGATAAATAAAAAACCGACGACTAAAGGTTATTCGCGAGACAGAAATTGGGCACATTTTGGTCGTCAGTTGTACTACAACTACTGACGCTTATGAGTTTTCCCGCGATGTCTGCGGGGAATTTTTCACACCCTTTAAGCGTCGGTTTGAAGTTGAAACCGACGACTATGGCATAAATCGAGAACGATTTTTTTAATCGGCATATGAATAAAGATGTCGGTTTCAGTTGTTGTGCAGAACCGACACTGTTAGTTTTAGTTGTCGGTTTTTTCGAATAACCGACGCCTATGGTACAGTTAATAGCCCCGCAAATAGAACTTTTCCCCATTATCTCTGTTTCATTGTGACGTGCGCTAGGTCTGGCGATTTCCCCCAATTGCTCCCCGCCGTCGTTGCCGGTTGGCTCCCCGCGCCGCCGTTCGTCTCCTCACGCGCCGCTCTCCGCCGTTTCCGTTGCCGCCGCTCGCCGCTCGTCGCCGTCGCCGCTCGCCGCCACAGTTCTCCTCTGATCCTCGCCGCCGACACTGCCAGCTTCACCTCCAGCTGCTCTCCTCTGCTCTGGTGCTGCCAGCTTCACCTTCAGCTGCTCTCCTCTGCTTCGACAGGGCCTTCTTCCTCTGCCCTCAAGGTACGCCAGCTTCTTCCTCCTTCCTTCCTCCGCCTAGGCTAGGTCAATCCCTACAGGTGCCCTGGAGAAAAATCGTCAGGTGCCCTGCTGGGCATTTTTTTTTAAAGTTATTTACTTATTGGTAACTTGATAAGTGTTGAAACAGTCAATAACTATATTTTGTTACGTGATTTATGATTGTATACGTGTGCTAGCTAGCAACAGACCTGGTCTTGAGGATCTATAAATACATTCTTACATTCTATAAATTGCCAATCATGCTTTTAAAGACATCAATAATCACCCTAACTTGAAGAACTAGGATTTTAGGTATAAGAATGACAACACATTATTTGTTGGCCTAGAAACCCGTCCAAGATTTACTCATTAGGAGTAAATCTTGGATAGTCCCCCGGTTTGGGACTGTTCTTGAACACCTAATCTCTCTTAGGATGTAAGTGTATAATGTGTATTGGGTTTTTAAGAAAATTTCGGCAGCATTTCCCCGTTTGTTCTCTAAGTACATATGTACTTGGAGAACATCGGGGAAATGCTGCCGAAATTTTCTTGAAAACCCAATACACATTATACACTTACTAGTGAGATTAGGTGTTCAAGGATGGGATAGGTGGTACATGTACATTTATTATATATAAGAATGACATCACATGTATTTGTTAACCCTAGACCCTAATCCACATTATACCAATCTGATTGTCCATGATAGAACAAAGCATAATGATGTTGACTGCAACTTTGTACGTCATGCTATTCTGAATTAAGTGTATATTTACTTCATAATTGAATGTTTAAGTAAGTTATAGATATCTTCACCAAACCTCTTTCGGAAACTTGTTTCATTGTTGAGTATATTGAGAATCCTAATCACCCTTTTTGCTTAATGATGAACTGTAATGCACACATGTGACATGCTTTGAATGTAAATGATGAACTTTTCCCTAAATTGCCAATCATGCTTTTAAAGACATCAATAATCACCCTAACTTGAAGAACTAGGATTTTAGGTATAAGAATGACAACACATTATTTGTTGGCCTAGAAACCTGTCCAAGATTTACTCATTAGGAGTAAATCTTGGATAGTCCCCAGTTTGGGACTGTTCTTGAACACCTAATCTCGCTTAGGATGTAAGTGTATAATGTGTATTGGGTTTTCAAGAAAATTTTGGCAGCATTTCCCCGTTTGTTCTCTAAGTACATATGTACTTGGAGAACAGTGGGGAAATGCTGCCGAAATTTTCTTAAAAACCCAATACACATTATACACTTACTAGTGAGATTAGGTGTTCAAGGATGGGATAGGTGGTACATGTACATTTATTATATATAATCATGACATCACATGTATTTGTTAACCCTAAACCTTAATCTTGTTGTAATATATACTTGTTTTCTCTTTGATCATAGAGCTTTACAATTTTGTTGTGATATATACTTTATTGTAATAATGTGAACTTTACAATGTGAGCTTTACAATTTGAATTACTTTACAATGTGAACTTTACAATTTGAATGTGAATTTGCAGATGGCTGACCATTCTCCTGATGACCGTGCTGATGATTACCGTGAGGGTGAGGACATCAATGCGTCGCCTCACAATGTAAGTTTTAAAAATATATCATATATTTATATTTATATGTCCATTTATAGTTATATCTTTTAAATGTGATTATTTTGTCAAATTTTAGGTTGATGATGCACATGTACCATCTGAAGCACTTGAGGCACTTGATCAACAGCACCAAAAAGTTGACAAGAGAAGGGGCATCACTATGATGAAGAAGTTAATTGCGCAAAAGGGCAATGGACCCAAACTTGTTGTGGATATTGATAATGCAGGAAATGCATGTGGTGTGAATCACAATTCATTTGTTTCATATCTTGGGTTTGTTACTCGTAGCCATTGTGATTGTCGCTTAGATTCTTGGCATAACGTTTCTAAGGAGAAGAAAGACTTAATATGGAGGGATTTATGCGTGAGTTATTATTAATTTACAATTCTATTTTGAAGATTACTAAATTTTTGGATACTAGTTAATAGCAATTCTATTTTGCAGAGTATATTTGAATTGGATGAAAAGTTGCATCGTAAATGCGTGATGCAACGCTGTGGGAGAGTCCTAAGGAACTATAGGACAAATCTCACCCGAGAATACATAAAAGAAGCTGACAAGAGGAAGAAGACAGCCACTAAACAGTGGAACTTCCTGGACAAAGAAGAATGGGACACGTTTGTCGCTTCAAGACAAACTGATGAATTCAATGTATTAGGCGTCAGTCTCAATCTCATTAATTAATATATGTTGTATTCACCTATTCAAGATTAACATTTAGTGTTACTAACCAAATCATTAATGTGCATACTAACTAGGCCCTCAGTGAGGCACAAAGATCAAGGTGTGCACTGAATGTGCATGACCACACAATGGGTCCAAAGGGGTATGCATGCATTCGCCAAAGACTACAGTCTGAGGCTACTACTCAGTCTACTGCTACTCAGGAGTCCTCTACCATAGGTAGCACACCTCTGCCTCGCCATGATGTATGGATATCTGGGAGGCAAAATAAGAAGGGAGAAATAACGAAGGCCGCAACTACTGAGGCGGCAGCAAAAATGGTAAAATACAACTCTTACAACAATCATTCAGATATTGATTATTTGTGTTGTTTACTTAATTACAAATTTTTGTTTTGGCGATTAGCGGGAGCTGCACGAGCTGAGGAAACAAGGCAAGTTCATCCCTGAGGGTACAAGGGATGAATTGATAGTTGCTCTAGGTAACCCAGAGCATCCTGGACGTGTTAGGGCTACAGGCGCTGATGTGGGCATCAAAGCTTTTTTTGGGCCATCCCAGCGCAAACATGTCCCAAAAGCAGGACTTTCACAAGAGGAGGTAACATATTCTTTCTTTATAATGTTACTGTAAAAGAGAATTAAATAATTAGAAGCTAACGTTTCTTTTATCCATGTATAGGTAGATAAGCTAGTTGATAGGAAACTAGAAGAAGCAATGAAAAAGTGGCAGGCATCTCAGACTGCCACTTACCAGACAGTACCTACTGCAGGCTCTACTCCTCGTACTCCTACTGCAGAGGTTGGGAGTAATCCTGTAGAACCACCACCTAGCACATCCGCTGTAAGTATTTTTATGACATAGTGACTAGTTTTTTAATTCAAGATGATATGTATATATGAAATTGTAGTCGTTTCAAAAAAAGATGATATGTATATATGTATATAACATTCTTTACACAAAAATTTGTAGGGGTTGAAGCCATGCCATCTAAAAAGTAAAGAATTTGTCGTTGCAGAGGCGTCGGCACCCATCCCTACTAGGGGAAACGTGTCACGGGTCTCCAGTACCAGCTGGTTGGATTCGTGTGAGCCCGATACATATATTCTCCCAGTGGATGGATCTTCCATTGTCATATGCCCACCCAGATTGTGAAACACTTGGTGAGGCAGTAGGCAGAGTGATATTGTGGATAAAAGCGGATGTCCTCTTTACTGAAAAGGTATGGTAAATTTACATTACGATCAATTGTTAGTGTGTATATATGATGGCAGTTGATCTGAAATTATATATATATACATGTTAAAAAGAAGACACCCACATCATCTAGGCATCCACTTCCACCTCCTACATTACCTAGTTGGGTTCCATAGGACCTACCTGTCCCGTTAGGTCCTAACTGTAGGGGTATGGTAATATGGTTAGGCGAACATGATATAAACTCCCCTATAATTGTTTCTTCTGATTTAGATTCTACAGGTCAGTCATACGAAACAAAACTATTTATACAAGATATTTTAGAATTGTTTCGATATGAGTGGCTAAATACATTTGTCATAGAGCTATAGATAAGGTGAGATATTCTTTATACATCCATATACCTTGTGTATGATCTGGTGATCTGGTTTCTTATTTATTAATGCATGCGTAATTAATACATATTTTGCAGCTACTTAGACAACATATGTGCAGATTTTGGATTCGAACATGTAGGGGTTTTGATTCCATCTTTGATTAGTCTAGTAGCTAAAGACCCTACGTCAGTTCAACAATACTGCTGTGAGGCTTTTTCAAATTTTGCTGTAAATAAGAAGACAGTGATAATGGCTCCATTCAATATAGAGTAACTTTACTTTGCTTATTATAATTTGGACTTAAGAAAATTATATTTTTATTATGGATTTTGAGTTATTAATTTTTAACTTTTTTACCTCTAGGGGTAGGCATTGGGAGTTACTGGTTATTGCCCCCGAGACGTTCACTGTGTATTATCTAGATCCTAAGGGGAGTAAATTGAATACAAGATTTGGACACATAATGAAAATGACATTATTCCGGTGAGAAATATTTCATTTTCATATCCGTTAACATATGTTATTACATTACTATTTAATTGCAATGTTCTGTGTTACATTAACATGTAGGGGTTTTGAGGAGTTCAAAAAGGCTGGAGGAAAGGTCCCCACGAAAAAGAACCAGCCAATAATTTGGAAGAACGTGAAAGTAAGTTCCCGACTGCAATATATGTATATATTATTTATGTGAACAATGCTTAATTAGTTGTATTTTTTAATATTTTGTATGTTTGAATTTATAGTGTGCTACACAAGACAACGAATGGGCATGTGGATACTATGTCATGCGATATATGCACATGATTATCAAACATGCCGCACTGGGTATCGAGTGTATTGCTCAGGTATTATATAGTCTCATTAGATAATATGATCGAAATATATCAATCTTATTTATAGCTCATTAATTATATATATACATCATTCTCTTTACAGGTGTTTAAAGCTGACCCCATTACAGGAGAGGCCTTACCAAATGAAAATGCTCCCTATACGATGGGAGAATTAAATGAAGTAAGAGAAGAATGGGCAACAACCATACAAATAGTGGGGGCTTTAAAATATAATTGGGATCCTGATAGCGAATAATGACTAAACAATGATATTTTGTAAATGAATTTCTGAATTATAATATATGTGTGAATGTTTCTACATGTCTGGATGTTTCTACATGTGTCTGAGTGAAAATGAATGAAAGTGTTGGTTGCTATATGAATGTTTCTACATGTGTGAATGTGAATGAATGGAACTACAAATTGCTAGCTACATGAATGTTTCTAAATTTATGAAAATAAAATGAAACTGCAGGTTGCATTGCTAAATGCATGTGTGAATATTTTTGTTGTTAATTTTGCAGGTTTGTGGCATGTTGTCGGCTGATATCAATGGATGTCGTAAAACCTGCAGTTCATAACTGAACTGAACAGGTTTCTCATCCTGTGACCAGCCACATCAGGTCTGCAGACTGACAGAAAAAAAAACAAAACAATAGGCGTCAGTTATTTGTAAAAAACTGACACACAATGTTATAATGTCGGTTTTATATAAATAACTGACATCTATTTCCTGTGGTGCGAAGATATATGGCGTCGGTTATTTGTAAAAAACTGACACTGATAGTGCCCAAGATGGCGCCCTTTCTGTGGCGCGAAGGGTTTGGGCGTCGGTTTCTTATCTAATAACCGACGCCTATAGTCCCATGATGGCACGTTTTCGGTGGCGCGCGAAGAGTTTGGGCGTCGGTTTTGGAACCGACGCCTAATGGGTGAGCTTTTAGTGTCGCCCACATAGGTGTCGCTTAGAAACCGACACTAAAGACTTTAAATAACCGACACTAAAGGTAGGTTCTGTAGTAGTGGTGTACACCAAAGATAGAAGACTTTTATAAGTTAAGTTTCAGTCCCGAGATGTATGAGAAGATACCAATGATTCTGATGGTATTGATGATTGTGTCATCCTTTGGTGAAACCAGGATTATGGTATCATCCACAAACTGGATGATGTTCTCTTAACATTCAGTGGGGGAAGTGATAAGACCTTGAGTAGTACCAAGTTTGATCATCTTGGTGAGGATCGAGGTCACAATAATGAACAAGTATGGAGAAAGGGGGTCACCTTGCCTGAGCCCATTTTTATTTTTAAAGTATCCGAAAGGTGAGCCATTGATGATTGTGGAAAAATGGTTTGTGGAAATGCAAGCATGTATCCATTCTATCTAGGATTCTAGAAAGCCTTAGCCTGTCATGGTTTTAATGAGACATTTCCAGTTGATGTAGTCAAAGGTTTTTTCAAAATCAAGCTTGATAGCAATCAGAGGGGTTTTATTAGTGTTTCATAGATGTATCATCTCATTTACCATAAGGTAGGCGTCTTGGATATTTCTTTCCTTAAGAAAGGCATTCTGATTTAGAGGTATGATGTTATTAATGCAGGGCTTCAATCTATTGGCCAGGGTTTTTGCAATGATTTTGTAAGAAGTATTAATGAGATTGATTGGTCAGAATTGCGATATAAGCTCAGGTTGTTCAGTTTTCTTGATAAGTGCAATGAAGGTTTTGTTAAGATGTTTGATAATGTTGTGAGCATTGTTGTGCTTGTGGATTTCTTGAAGCAAAGTCAAGAAATATTTCTTGTAATGGTTACAGTTTGCCAGGTAGAATTCCACATTTAGCCCATCCGACCCTGTGATTTGTTTTTCCCAAGGGACTTGATCACAGAGTCAAGTTCTTCAGAACAGAACGATTTGATTAGGTATGAAGGCGAATCAATCTTAATTAGGCAAAGCATCTGCCAGTTTATGGAGTTTAGGAAGGTAGGACTGTGGTTGGTGTTAAAAATCTTCCTAAAATGTTCAACAATGTGAGAAATGATCAAATGTTTGTTTGTGGTGATGACACCCTGAATGTTTAAGAAGGCAATGACATTTTTCCTATGGTTATTGTTGCAAACTTTATCGAAGAATTTTGTATTTTTGTCACCTTCCGTAGCCCAAGTAACTTTGGCTCTCTGTCTCCACTTGATGTCTAGGAAATTTTTAATATGGTCAATCTCTGACTTGATAGTGAGAATAAGAGCTGGATCAGCTGAGGGGTCACTACCGACAAAGAGATGTTGTTTCTCAAGGTCTTCTAGAGTGTTGGCTAGGTTTTGGGGTTGTCTGCATTTCCAATCTATGATGTGGTGTTTAATGAGTTTGGTGTTTCTATGTATGTGGTACCCCTGATTTCTAGTTTTGTGATCAGCCAAGATCCAATGGTTTTCATAGAGTTTAACAAAGTTGGGGTATGTGAGCCAGTAGTTTTCGAATTAAAAGGATTTTTTCCCCAAACATCTCTATGGGTGTCAATGATTATGGGGAAGTGGTCTGAGATAGGTCGATTAGCAATATGGACACATGCTAGAGGGAAATGTTCTTCCCAAGAGGAGGAGCAGATGAAGTGATCCAATCTGGCTCTAGTATTATTTCTAGTCCACGTAAAGCCAACATTAGATGGTGGAATGTCAATCATTTTTTTGTTCAGTAAGGAGGTGTACGAGGGTTTTGTCTGCTGGTGATAAGGCTGATGAAGTTGAGGAGAGGTTTTGCCTATCAGTAGCTCTAGTAATGAGGTTGAAGTCCCCTCCGAGGAGCCAAGGTTTTTGGCTATTGACTAGCATGATTTCTGAGAGTTTCGAGAGAAAAGTCGATTTGTTGTGCCCAGGCTCACCATATACTCCGGTGAAGGTCCAACTGAAGTGATCGGACGAATTTGTTAGAGAGAGAGAGATGGAGAATGCGTTGAGATCCCAGTGAGAGAGAGTGAAAGTGTTCTTGTTAAATCCCACCAGGAGTCACCCTTTGAAACCATTTGGTGGGATTTGAAACCATGCCTCCTATTGATTTTGACGCAAATGGAGAAAGTGTGGTTTTGGTTTCTTGAATGGTGATAATGTCTATATTATTTTTTCTCCATCTTAGTAGGTAAAAGGAGATACATCAACGAGTTCTAATATTTATTATAAACACGGTATATGAATCCAAGATTCTATCAAAAAGGAATTTTATCAAAAAGGCGAACAATCAAGATATGTGAATATCGATTGCATATAGTAGAATACTAGAATCGGAAGTCACCTTAGGCAGCCCGAATTTTTAGTTTAAATATTTATTCACCTCTTTCGACGACGGAATTTGTCTATGTGTTTTTCTCTTTCATGATGGGGGTGTCAAGTCTGTAAACAAAATTTCACGGAAAATATTCATAATTAACTACATAACATATTTATTTATGTTGTTTGTACATAATTAAATTACTTGTTTCTTCCGCGATTGTTTAAACATTTCTGTCAATGAATGCTAATTAACTAAGAAGCCAATCACCAGTTACGTTCATTCTAACAAATTTGCCCAAGGAAAGACTCCGTCTTTTGAGATACGAGGAAACTATTGCTTCCATCTTTACTGGTTGATAGAAGATGATATTTGTCAATGAATGCTAATTAACTAAGAAGCCAATCACCAGTTACGTTCATTCTAACAAATTTGCCCAAGGAAAGACTCCGTCTTTTGAGATACGAGGAAACTATTGCTTCCATCTTTACTGGTTGATAGAAGATGATAATTACGAAATCCACAATACAAATAGATTTACTAATTTAATACCTGAAAGCCCTTTGTCGGCGTTTGCTTTGCCCTCGAGCATATACAGATGAGAGTTTCCTTGTTCGCCCTTTGATAGAGGATGATAATTACTAATAGTTTCATCTTACTAATTTACTAAGATGGAAACGTGAGTTTCCTTGTTTGCCTTAACACAAAAAGAAACTATAGAGCCCACACAATTTTCTCTCGTATGCCACTTGTTATGATTCCTTCTCTATATAATATTCTCCAAACTTAAATTCAACTCCAAAACCCTACAGCAAGTCAACAACCTTCAACGCCTCCGTTGCCCTTCGCCTCTACTCTTTGGGTTCTTTGACTTCCTTTTCTTATCGCTCTTGTTCCTCCTGGTGCAGAAAAGTTTCCGGGCGTACGAGTGATCGAGGTGCATATGATGTGGTTTCGTTTCGCATAGATGCATCATGCTACCAGAGATCAAGGTAGCGAATCCTGCTCGTTTTCATCGGTAAACGTTATGCGGATTCATATGGTTTGGTTTCTGCGTCGAGTTTCTCTTCTACCTTTAGTAGGTATGAGACGACTTTTATTTCTGTTATGCTCGACTTGTATATGGTTGGTTGCGCTCCGTCGAATTTTTTCGATACAATTGCTTGCACCTTTGTTGTATCCGAATGTTTTAATTAATAGGCATCAGAATTTTGCTGGGCAGTAATATTAAATTCTTGCCGCAACTGGATTCCATCTTTAACTTCGAGTTTCCAATGTTGGTACCATGTAAAATATCCAATGTACGTAGAAATGAAATGAATCAGCTGCAACAGAAATTCATCTTATCATCAAATTTAAAACATATCCAGCAAGACTCGCGGAACTAGTGGGAAGAACGATATAAGCAGGGAGTTTGATCACGCAGCAGAATCTGGGCTAGCTGTTTCCCTATTCACGTCTCTCTGATATCAATGACATAACATTCGTTCTTTGAATAAAAAGAAGAAAGAAAAGGAAGGAATTTTTGAAGAATTGATAAGCCATCTCATATATAACAAGAGAGAGGGCACTAAGTCATGGTTGGCTTTTGGGTCGATTATCGCTGGTGTCGAAGAAAAGCGGGGCACCATCCCTCTTTGTCAATCATGGGAAAAAAGTTAAGTTAGTAAGGTTATCATCATCATTATGGTCCCAAGTCTTATCCCAATAATGTTGGGTCGGCTAAATTGATTTTTTTTTCTTCAATCGTCTCCTTTATGAGTCACATTCCTAGCAAGATGCAGAAGTTCAAAATCTCTTTTTATAAGTCCTTCAAAGATTAATTTAGACATGCTTCTTTTTTTTTAGATTGTGCTTGTCTCAGTAACATTGTTTCGTATAAACATGTTACCAAATTTGCACTTTACATGACAATACTATCTCGGCCCTCTCACAACTTATTCTCAATGCTCACTTCCCTACTATGTTCTTGATGTAGTCATTTATCAAGAGATCTTTTCTTGTCTTCCCACACATCAATATCAACATACACTTCTTAGCTTCATTCGTCTTCTTGACACCTTATTTCTTCACCGTCCAATATTTACTCTTATAGTATTCTCTAAAATATATTTCTATGGTGCTTTATTGATGCTCTTTTAAAAATCACAACATTCTTTCCTCCTTTGATTATGAATTGGAAAAATCAACAACCACCCTTTCTAATGTTTTCACAAATTTTATTTTAAATAAAGTCAGCATATAAAGTGTCGTTTTATGGAACATTTGTAGACATTACTTTGATGCTTTTGTACAAAAGTGGCCGGACAACTATACACATTAGCTAGGTGACATTTTCTTTTATAAAAGTTTGTTGTTCCAAATATTCCTATTGCATTTTTAGATATGTATTTTCTTAAACAAAGTGTGCCAAATCATTTTTGCTCCATCACTCAATGCCCATGGCAGAAGTTGTGGGAGGGGGATTGCATAGAGAATGTTGGCGAAGGAGGTCCTTGTTGCTCCAAATATTTATTCACACATGCACCCTCTCTCCTAGCCAGCCCTCAATGAAAGTTAGCCACATCAATTGCCTTTCGGTTGTCAGCGTACGTAGGCCGTGGCAGGTCTAGACTTTCATACAATAGATTACCTGAGCGCCCTCTCAATCGAGCATTGTCAAGCTGGATGGATCATCTTTCGGTGTTCAGGTGAGAAGGATGGCAACAATTGGTTAACTGCAATTGGTCGTGGAGGGGGTGTTCAACTAAGAGATCTGCTATAGAGACCAGAAATGGGATCATATTTGAGACCATTTTTGTCCCCTTGTTTGCTATAGAACAAAATAGCAAAAAAAGTCTCAAATCTGGTCCTAGTATCATATTCCTTCAGCCAATCCTCCAAGGAAGGAGGGGTCACCTCTTGGTCCCATGTATGGGGTCACTTCTTCTTACGATATAATAGTAAAAATGAGTGATGTGATTGCTAACACATCACTTCAAACCTTAGTGGGTAAGGTTGTATTCTCCTTTAGCGTAACATGAATGAAACTGCATGCCATGGACTATCACCAATACATATAATTATGTATGAAGTATAAATATGTCCAATTGTAAAATTTCTATCTCTCTCACATTACTTTTATGACGCGAAACTAGTTATGATTTTCAGTTCATTGACCACATATCTACATTTCATTGGTAAACTACAAATACCAATTTCATGCATTGGAGACAACAAAGTTATCTTAGAATTATTTTTTCTTTCTTCCGCATGCATTAGTCACGTCACTTGATGCAAATGGTGTATGACTGCACTTTCTTCAAGGTTGAATCAAAATCATTTTTTTAGATAATCGTTCCTTATATGTATTGATGATGGCTTATGCAACCACAATAAGCCATAGATACCTACAGGGGTACCTTAATACAAGATGAAGATAGTAGAGGGATATATTAGAGGTGTAATCCCAAACATTTATGCTAGAAAGTTCATAATAATCTTACATCAAAAATTAAAATTTGGGGTATACCCTCCTGTATTGCAATATACCCTTAGTCTACTAGATGTTGAATACATGTAAATGATCTAATTTTCTCCACCACCTTCGATAGGGCGATCCATCTGTGCTCTGGGTATGCTAGGTTCAGCTGTCTCGCTGTAAATCTCCTTGTGTGTTCTGTCTCTGTGGCGACCTACATATAAGGAATTCATGATAGTAGGTGTCCACATGTTATTGTAATAGCTGAATTGATATTGCGTGATTTTCAAATAAAATCTTATTTCATGTCATACACAAGTTCCACAAGATAGAGGCAATTAACGTGTCATGATGATTGCATCTATCATTCTTGCTTCTATTGTATTGAAGTTTGTGGAAGGTGTTGAGTATAGAATTTGCTAAAATGGTGGTGGTCATGGTGTATTGAGTCCATATCTTTCTGGATGTGTGACATCCATAGAAGAGGTCCTAGTTGGTTTCTTCATGTTCGTAACATAGTGGACATCTGGATGGTCCATAAATTCCTTTGTTTCTCATCATCATGTCAGTGGGTATTTTGTCATGACAGACCAATCATATTAGAATGTTTATTTTTGGTGGGCATTTGGTCTGCCATAAAATCTTATAGTTTCTGATTTATCATCTGAATGTGAAATATTTATAAGCCTGTTTGGCGGCATATCGAGTGCCCCCATTCCAGGAGATGTTTCTAGTTGTGTTGTATTTAAGTTGGTGCATGATGTCCGAATATGTGATCTGATCAATCCATAATCTAAGATAGGTTTTGAGGATGTTGTTTCTATGTGATCCTAATTTGGTGAGGGCCTGGCTGTGTGATCAAAACCATTTCTGGACAAGAGCGCACCAAACAATGTGATCATCAAGAGTATCTATTGTTCTTAACTTATTATCATGTTACAAATATGTATATCTAAATCAAAATTTTGAAGTTACATAATTTGTTGGATTTGTTCTTCTCTCATTTCTGAAAATTCATATTTTAATCATCAATTTAGCAACATTGTTTGAAGTAGTTTATGGAGCATGCCTTTGAGACTCAATTATAAGATAGTTCAATGCCAAATGACATCTTTATTATCCACAAAAGTGATATCTAATTTTGTCCCTAAAGCAACCGCTCAACCAAAAAAGTGCTCCCCAGATGTCGGCTTATACTTGTTGATTCTAACCTAGTTTCATAAAGGACACATGTTTCAAATCTAGTTTCCATAACAAATGCTTATAAATTTATAAGAACCTGACCATATCATCAACTACACTATTAGTCAAATTCCTATATTTTCCCCTGCTATCAAAATCTTATTGTCTTGGCAATGCCTAGGGTATCAACATCGTTACTTCTCCTGGTTAGGCTCAGATGAAGAGTGCATGATATTACATAATATCTGTATCTAGTAGATAACTTGTTCTTTCACATTTTTATTTTTTTGTTGGGTGCAAGGGAATAATTAGAAGATATGGATCCCTGTCAGGAAAAATATTGGGAGCCATTTTTTAGAAGAGGTCGAAATGTACATATTTAGTTAGATTTCTTTCTCATTCAAGTGCCATACAATGCCCAAATTACATAAATTATTATATAAAGATATAAGTCAGTAGCAGGGACTAATAATGAAAATGATTGCTTGTCTAGTTTATTTTCGAGGTAATAGACATATACATATGTATGTGTGTGTGGGATTAAGTGAAAAAGATTTTCCCCCTTCTCCCATGCCCGTGGCGGAGGCCGAACGCCCGAGAGGGTGGTAAATCAAGGAGGCAATTGAGAGCTACCTATGTGGGCAATGAATGAACACCTATATATGTATATGCATATATACACATACACACACGCATATATATATATATATATATATATATATATATATATATATATATATATATATATATATATATATATATATATATATATATATATATATATATATATATATATACACACACACACACACACACACACATAGATATGTATATATATACATATATAGACACACACACACATATATGTATATATACATATATAAGTTTGTATGTATGTATGAGATTAAGAGATAAAGATTTCTCTCCCCCTCTCCCATAACCCGTGGCGGAGGCCGGACGCCCGAGAGGGTGATAAATCAAGAAATGCTTCTCAGTGTGGTTTCGAATTCGGGTCCCTTCATTGGGGACCAGAGGAATTCGCCAACCGGGCTATTCCCGTGTATGTATGATGTAAAGAGAGGCATTCTCTCCCCCTCTCCCATGCCCGTGACGGAGGCCGAACGTCTGGGAGGGTGATAAAGAGGGCTATTCCCTTGTATGTATGTATGCATACATGTATGTATGTATATGTATTTGTATATGTTATAATATATATGTTTATACATAAATATTATAAGTATTTATATGTGTGTATCTATGTATTTATATACAAACATATATATATATATATATATATATTTGTGTGTGTGTGTGTGAGGTTAGGAAGTATGTTCTGGTTGGTACATATAAGTTATTGTAATAACCTTACCCTTAGGGTCCATTTTATATAACATATAATGTTTTATGAAATTTAAATACTAGAAACATATCTTTTATTTAACGTCTTGCGACCTTTTTTAAAGGATGGTGGAAAAATATTGAATAATGGCAGTCTTTTAAAAATTTGGTGAAGAGAGAAAGAAAAATTAAAGTACAATGTAAATTATGTAGGTTTTACTTGTGCATTTAAGGAAGAAAGATATTATTATACTTTGACGGCTAATGGAATTTTGTTAAGCAAGGGAATGAAATAAATGTGCGAGGAATCATTTTCTATAAATAGTTAACTTTTTTGGTTGAAAATTTTGAGATGTTACATGTGATATTAGAGCTTGAATAACACTCTTTCACCTTACAATTGCTCATGACACAAAAAATAAGATATATATAAAAACTTGAACATCTAGTAACATTAAGTATCTAGGATATTTCTGACTTAGCCTATAGAGTTAGAAACCAAGACGTTGTAGAACTAGGTATACAATTGTGTAATTCTTGAAGTTTTTCTCTTCTTTTCCTCTATCATGTAGTATGGGACACAGGTTTAGGAGGGTGATGGAGGGGAGATCCTATAGAATGCAGACCTCAAAAATATGATGGCAACATGTTCTAAGGGTAGTTGCACAAGCATATATCATATTCTTACTAGTTCTTAGAAAGGAAGTAGGTTTCCATGTTACCTAAGAAAAATGTATGTAACATTTGTCAAGATAAGAGTTCTTAGATGATCGATGTAGTATCTATCTCATCTTAAGCCTTGATAAAGGTTAGACTAGTGAATATAATCTTAATTGATGATATGACATTTAAAATATGATGATCAAAGTTGAGATTAAGATTTTTTTATTTTGTTTTTGTGATGTAAAATAACTTCTTTAACCATGCAACCTTAGCAAGTCTAGCACCACATACGATTTAGTTGGCTTACTTGTTAAGATACATATAGCTAGGGGGATTACACACATGCAAGTACATATGAGTGTATAAGTTGATATATGATGAGTGAGAGATGGTTATGGACCAACATGGGCCTCAAGATCCTTACAAAGAAGGAAACTCTAGCATGGGTCATTTGATAGGGTGAACTCAAGAGAGGGTGAACCGAACTTGGGAGAAGGTGAGAGGACCTAACCTCCATAATATGTGAAATTAGAATTTATCACTACTACAGAACATACCTTTAGCGTCGGTTAATTAAGGGATTTAGTGTCGGTTTTCAAGCGACACCCAAGTGGGTGCCGTTAAAGGTAGACCCCTTCGGCGTCGGTTCCCAACCGACACCAAAACGCTTCCCGCCACCGAAAACACGCCAGCAAAGGGACTATAGGCGTCGGTTTTTTAAGAAAACCGACACTATAGAATGGTTACAGACGTCGGTTATTAAAAGAACCGACGTCAAAATGCTTCCCGCTATCGAAAAATGCGCCAGCAAAGGGCCTATAGGCGTCGGTTTTGAAAGATAACCGACTCCATATCAGTTGAACCGATGTCAGTTTTGTGCTAATAACCAACGCCATATCCCCTACCTGCCACCACGGCTGTGCTTCTCAATACAGCCGTGGTTCCTGGCCACATAGACGTCGGTTTTTTTTAATCAAAAATCACCTCCATATGTCTTTGATGTCGGTTTTGTTCAAATAATCGACGTATATGTTATGATTTTTTTTCTTATCAGTTTGCAGGCCTGCTGTATGGCTGGTCAGCAGGATGAGAACTTACAGTTCAGTTCTGAATTGTAGGTTTACGACATCCATTGATATCAGACAACAATAAGCCACAAACTTACAAAATTAACAAGATGAACAATATTATATATATGTGATTCACACACATGTATAAGCACATTAATTTCATATTATTTTTTCATCACACACAGGTAGAAACCAGTAACAACCTGCAGTTCCATTCATTTCATCTCTTTTCACATTCAGACACATGTAGAAACATTTATGTATTGATCATCTTCACACACATATGACAATTCATAAAAATTCATTCACATTCACACAAAAATAATTATGGGAACAAAGTTATTCTTTATTCATCATTGTCATCATTGTCAATACAATTATATCTAAAAATTCCCACTCTTTGTAGGGATTTTACCCATTCTTCTCTTACATCATCTAATTCATATCTCATATAGGGAGGATGTACATCGAAACGTGCTGAAATTAGTAGTTTTAAAGACCTGCAAAGAGAATGACGTATATATAATTAATAATATATAATAAGATTGATATATTTCATATTATCTAATGATACTATGTATAATACCTGTTGTATCTTATCGATTTCCATTACGACATATTTGATGATTAGGCCCATAAATGGAATCACCTAGTAGGCACATGCCCAACCGTTGTCTTGTGTAACACACTATAAATTGAAACATACAAAATATTAAAATATACAAATAAGAACAGTTCACATAAATAATATATACATCGGAGTCAGGAAATTACTTTCACATTCTCCCAAATTAGTGACAGATCCTTTTTCCTGGGGACCTTTCCTCTAGCTTTTTTGTACTCTTATAAATCCCTACATATATTAATGTAACCCATTAAATTGTATAATTAAATAGTAATATAGTAACATATGTTAACATATATAAAAACATGAAATATTTCTCACGAGAATAATGGCCTTTTAATTGCATGTCCATATAATGTATTCAACTCATTCCCCACAGGATCTAGATAATAGACAGTGAACGTCTTAGGGACAATAACTAGTAACTACCAATGCCTACCACTACATGTAAGAAAGTTAAAAATTAATAACTCAAAATCTACAATAAAAATGTAATTTTCTTAAGTCCAAATTATAAACAAAGTAAACTTACTCGACATTTAATGGAGCTATTATCACCATCTTCTTATTTTTACCAAAATATTCAAAAGCATCACAGTAGTATGAAGTAACTGAAGAAGGGTTTGTATCTACAAGACTAATCAAAGATGGAACTAAAAATCCCACATGGGAAACCCAAAATCTATACATATCTTGTGTAAGTGGTTGAAAACATGTATTACGTATGTATTAATATATAAGAAACCAAATCACCGTATATAAAACAAGGTATATAGATGTATAAATAAGATCTCACCATATCCACAGCTCTATCATAGATGTGTTCAACCATTCATAAGTAAACAACTCCAAAATATCTTGTATAAATATCTTATTTTCATATGATTGACCTGCATTAATACCTATGTATTAATACATACTTATGTAGAGCTTGTATTACGTATGCATTAATATGTATGCTAAACTTGTATAAATAGATTGTTATCGTATGATTTACTTACAACATCCTTCAGAATAGTAACAATTATAGGAAAATTTGGATCATGTTCGCCGATCCATACTGCCACACCCCTATAATTAGGACCTATCGAGGCGTGTAGGTCCCTTGGAAGCCAACTTGGTAGTCGAGGAGGTGGAGGCCGAGATGTAGCGGGTCTCATCTTTTTGACATGTATATATAATTTCAGATCAACTCATATATACACACTAACAAATTAAAGTAATGGAAATTTATCATACAATATCAGTATAGAGGACATCTGCTTCGGGCCACAATATCACTCTGCCTACTGCCTCACCAAGTGTTTTAGCATCTGGGTGTGCATGAGGCAGTATAAGATCCATCCAGTCGGGGAGTACATGTATCGGGCTCACACGTACCACACCATCTGGTACTGGATACCCATGAAACATGAACCTTTAAGGGGTGGGTAAGCCAACGCCTATGCAACGATATATTATTGACTTTTTAGTCGGCATGACTTCAACCCCTACAAATTTACATAAAGAATGTTATATGCATTTATACACAAACATATCATCTTGAACAAACTAGCTATTATGTCATAAAAATACTTACAAAGGGCGTGCTAGGTGGTGGGTCTATATGATTACTCCCAACCTCTACAGTATGAGCAGTAGGAGAAGAGCGGCTCACCACAAGTATTGTTTGAGTGGTAGTCTGAGACACCTGCCACTTGCTAATTGCTTCATGGAGTCTCTTATCAAGTACTTCCTCGACTCTCCTATCAATTAACGAATCTACCTATACATGGATAAAAGAAATGCTCGCTTCTGATTATTTAATTCCCTTTCATAATAACATTCTAAAATAAGAATAGGCTATCTCGACTTGTGAAGGTCTCACTTTTGGCACAGGTTTGTGTTGGGATGCCCCAAAGAATGCTTTGATGCTCACACCGGCGCCTGTACACCTAACACATCCAGGATGCTCTAGGTTACCCAGAGCAACTATCAGTTCATCCTTTGTGCCCTGAGGGATGAACTTGCCTTCTTTCCTCTGCTCATGCAGCTCTCGCTAATCACCATCAACAAAAATTAGTAAGTAAACATAACAATAATCAATATCATCAATTGCTCTAAGAGTTGATTTTTACCATTCTTGCTGCCGCCTCAGTAGTTGCGGGCTTCGGTATGTCTCCTTTCTTGTTTTTCCTCCCAGCTATCCACATAGCATGGTGAGGCAGAGGTGCGGGAGCAATAGTAGAAGACTCTGTAGTCTCCTGAGTAGCAGTAGGTTGAGCAGACTCAGCCTGTAGTCTTTGGCGAACGCCTGCATATCCTCTTGGACCCATTGTGTGGTGGTGCACATTCAGTTTGCTCGTTGAGCATCGCTTAATACCTAAAGGTTAATCTTGAATAGGTGAATACATACAAATGTATATTAATTAAATTGGGAGTGGCGCTTAATACCTTGAATTCATCTATTTTTCTTTGGGTAACAAACACCTCCCAATCTTTGGGGTCCAGGTAGTTCCATTACTGTGTGGCTTCCTTCTGCCTAAATTTATTTTTTAAAGAGAATACAAACTAAAATGATTAGTGTAGAGTTAGTGAAATAGTGATCAATGTCTAGAATTGGAAATCAATCAAGAACCTCTTATCAACATCGCGTATGTAATCTCAGGTGAGATTGGTCCTATAGTTCCTTAGGACCCTCTTACAGCGTTGCATCACACATTTACGATGCCGCTTTTCATCCAGATCAAATATGCTCTGCAAATTAAAAAGAATTGCTATTAACTAGTATCCTAAAAATTAGTAATCTACAAAAATAGATTTACAAATAATAATAACTCATGCATAGTTCCTTCCATATGTGGTCTTTCTTCCCCTTAGGAACTGTATGCCAGGATTCTAGGATAGGACTGTAATGGATGCGAGTAAGAACCCCAAGATATGAAACAAATGAGTTGCGGTTCACTCCATATGGATTTCCTACATGATCGAAATCCACATCCAATTTGGGTCCATTGCCCCTTTGCTGTATTAACTTGTTCATCATTGTTATGCCCCTCACTTTCTCAATTTTCTTTTGCTGCTCATCAAGTGTTGTAATTTCTTTAGGGGGTACATCACCAACCTAAAATTTGATAAAATACACACTTACATGATATAATTATAAATGAACATATAGATAGAAACCTCAGGGATATATTCTTAAAACTTACATTGTCAGGCGGTGCAAGCACGTCCTCACCCTCATGGTCATCATGGGAATGCTCAACCATTTGAAAGTTCACATTCAAATTATAAATTTCACATTGTAAAGTAACACTAACTGTAAAGTTCACATTGTAAAGTACATATTCACATTGTAAAGTAATTCACATTGTAAAGTTCACATTCACATTGTAAAGTTCACATTCACATTGTAAAGTAATTCACATTGTAAAGTTCACATTCACATTGTAAAGTAATTTGCATTGTAAAGTTCACATTCATATTGTAAAGTTCACATTTAGAAAAATAAAACATATGAAAAATATAAACATTCATGCCTTTAATATTGTGATCTTTTATCAATTAAAAATCATTCATTGTGATCCCCGTGAACATACAAGTCATTGTGATCCCCAGCTTCAATGTTTGGTGGTGTTGGCAACCCAACTAAGAATGGACTGGAGTCATCATACTTATCATAGTACTCTTCTTCATCTATAGGATCTTCAATGAACTATCTTTTACCATGAAGAACAACCGACCATTTATCATTTGTAGGATCATCGATATAAAATACTTGTTCGCCTGTGATGCCAATATGAATGGTTCACCCTTCTCGCTAATCTTTTCAAAGTTCACTAATGTGAAACCCAATTCATCCACTATAAATCCTTTGTTGTTGTCAACCCAATTACATTTAAAGAGCATAATTATGAAATCTACATAGTCAAACTCCCATATGTCTTCAATGACACCGTAATATGACATTTTAGCTTCACGTGGACTCTTATCCTTTGTACTTGCAAAAAACAATGAAGACGCTTGAAGGGTGACCCCACTGTTTTGGACCACACTCTTATCATCTTGATGCTTTGTGTAATATGAGAATCCATTTATGTCAAACCCTTCATAAGACATAACCTTCAATTTTGTTTTAAAGGTGAGACATTTGATGGTTTCAGTAAGATTATCTGGTGTTTGAGATAGTTGATGTAAGACTTTATCTTCAAACCACTTAATAAATGTCTTGTTATGCTCTCTAGCAAAACACATTGAATTGGATAGAGGATATTGTCTCTTGATGAAATTGGTATGTTCCTTGATATAAACACTCACTTCATCGATGTTGTGTAAAATATACAAGTGACCTTGCTCCAACTGCTCACGGCTAATTACTTTCACCCATGATCCCTAAATTCCTTTGCCAAAATGCTCCTCAATATTGTTGTCATTCACAGGAGCGTCATTAGCACTCAGAAAGTCATTGCGAAAATCCATAACCTCTCTCGCCACATAACCCTCAATAATACTCCCTTCAAGCTGATAACAGTTTCGAACATCACCTTTAAAAATGCTCATGTATCGTTCAAAGGGATACATCCAATGTAAGAAAACTGGTCCCAACATTTTCACTTTCCTAGTCAAGTGGACAAAAAGATGTACTATGATATCAAAGAATGAAGGACGAAAATATATCTGAAGATAACATAGGGTAACAACCACTTCTCTTAGCAATTTATCGACAGTATCAGGGTCAATAACTTTGCTACATAGACTTTTGAAAAAAAAAGTCTGATGATTGCAAACCATACATGCTTCAACAATATAGATTGAATTACCACGGGCAATATTTGTTGCATTAGAGTGTGACAATCATGAGATTTAAGATATATCAACTTTAGATATATCAACTTCAGATCTTTCATTGATACCAATGTACGAATGTTGGATGAGTAACCATGTAGCACCTTAACATTTACCAAGCATTTACAAAAAGCTTTTTTATCCTTTCTAGACAACATGTAACAAGCGGGAGATAAGTATGTTCTCCGATCGCTACTAACTAATTCTGTTAATTCTGTCCTTATTTCCATTTCACGTAGGTCCATTCTGGATTTTATCCCATCTTTCGTCTTACCTGGTATATTCAATAGAATACCGATGATGCTATCACATACATTTTTATCAATGTGCATGACATCGATACAATGCCTGACTGTCAAAGAACTCTAATAAGGAAGATCCCAAAATATTGACTTCTTCCTGAATAAAGACTTGTCGCTCCGTGTAGACATCGTAAATTGTGATCTCTTACCAAATTCATGGGCGATGTATTTTACTCTTTCATAAAGATCCTCCCCTGATATAGGTTTAGGTGCACTCTGTTCCTCATTCTGTCCATTGAATGCTTTGTGCAACCTACGATACAGATGAAATTTTGGGAAAAAAATTCGATGACCAAGATATACAGTCTTGCCTCTATGTTTTAGTCATATTGAATCAATGTTCTCTTCACTTATAGGATACACTTTAGATCCTTTGACACTATATCCAGACAAATTTCCATACCCTGGAAAGTCATTCATAGTACAAAACAACATAGCGTGCAAACGAAATGTCTCTCTTTGTAAAGCATCATAGGTCATCACACCTTCACCCCAGAGCTTCTTCAAGTCATCAATCATAGGTTCAAGATAAACGTCGATATCATTTCCAGGTTGTTTAGGGCCCGATATCAAAGACAACATCATAACGTACTTATTTTTCATGCACAACCAGGGAGGAAGATTGTATATAACAAGCATAACTGGCCAAGAGCTATGTTGGCTGCTCAATGTCCCATACAGATTCATCCCATCTATACATAGCCCAAGTCTTAGATTCCTGTCTTCTTCACCGAATTCAGGGTACAATAAATCAATCTTCTTCCACTGTGGGGAATCAGACACATGTCGTAGAATCCCATCATTATTTTTCTTAAAATCTGCATGCCACCTCAAATTCTTCACATCTATACGATTGGTAAACAAGCATTCAAACTGTGGTATTATAGGTAGATAACACATCACCTTGGAAGGAGATCCAATTTTGGACTCCCCCGAAGTCGTCAATTTATACCTTGACGCACCACATTTCAGATAATCTTTCAAATCCACATAGTCTTTTTGAAATAATACACAATCATTCGGGCATGTGTGTATCTTCTTGGCCTCCATTCCCATTGGGCACAACAATTTATTTAACCGGTATGTTGAGATTGGCAACTCGTTTCCTTCAATAAGAATTTCTTTCAACAAAGACAACAATGACGTGAAGCTTTTGTCGCTCCATCGATTGTTAGCTTTTAATGTATACAATCTCAACACAGCACCAAGCTTCATAAACTTACAACCTGTGTATAATGGTATCTTAGCATCATGCACAATGTTTCTAAATATGGGAGGTGGATCAGTGTTCTCTACCCCACAACTATCCATCATCACATCAACGATATCTATTGGAACTAGTTCATTCACATCTACGTCATCGAAGGCAATTTCTTCTTCCACACAAGCACTACTATCGACATCCACTGATTTCAGGTTTGAAATCTCTCCATGTCAGCGCCATTCTGTATAGCCTTGTACAATCCCGTTGCACATGACATGACTTTTGATTTCGTCACCAGTGCTGACTTTCAAGTTGTTACCGCAATGCCTACATGAACAATAGAACCTATCTCCAGGTTGTTTCCTATGTTCCTCAGAAAAATCTAATAAACTGGTCAAGACTAGAAATAAACTCGGAGGTGCAGCGATTTGGAATGGACATCCACGATCTATCCATTCTATGATCAAAGAGAAAACAAGTATATATTAGAACAAGATTCGGGTCTAGGGTTAAAAGATTAGGGTTTATGGTTAAAACTTTAGGGTTTAAGGTCTTATATATAATTAATGGTTAAAACATCCTAAGTGAGATTAGGTACGCGTTCAAGAACAGTCACAAACTGGGGACTATCCAAGATATACTCCTAATGAGTAAATCTTGGATGGGTTTCTAGGCCAACAAATACATGTGTTGTCATTCTTATATATAATAAATGTGTACCACCTATCCCATTCTTGAACACCTAATCTCACTAGTAAGTGTATAATGTGTATTGGGTTTTCAAGAAAATTTTGGCACATTTCCCCGCTGTTCTCCAAGTACATATGTACTTAGAGAACAAATGAGGAAACGCTATCAAAATTTTCTTGAAAATCCAATACACATTATACACTTACATCCTAAGTGAGATTAGGTGTCCAAGAACAGTCCCAAATTGGGGACTATCCAAGATTTACTCACGGGTTTCTAGGCCAACAAATACATGTTTGTTGTCACACACTAGGTTTTCTCCTAACTAAACTTCATATATCAACATACATACTAGGTCACATAATCATTTATTAATAGAAGACCCACATTTGAGTTAAGTTTGAGACATCAATGTATCTTAAACACGCATGTTTCAAGGTCCAAAGCACAAAATCAAATCAAATTAGGATGCTAGAATGGACACGTTTGAATCTTATTTCAACATGCACCAAAATTTACTGAATTAGGTCAAGCATGAGGATTAGAAGCACAAATATATGCAAGCACAAGATTTGTTCATATCCTAGGTTGATTTACAATAGCAACATCTAAATAAGTAAACTCAAAGCATTAGATAAATAAATATAATCAGTACATAAACAAATACAAACCAATATATAAAAAAGTACAAGTCAGTTGATAAACAAATATAAATCAGTAGATGATTAAATAACTTTAAAAAAGAGATGAACAAATACAAAGCCCTATATTTAAATAATGTGATGAATAAAAAATCATTAGATGAACGAATGAGTAGATAAGTAAATACAAATCAGTATTTAAGTAAATATAAATAAGCACATAAGTAAATACAAATCAACAGATAAGTAAATACAAATAAGTAGATAAGTAAATACAAATCAGTAGATATATAAATTCAAATTAGTAGATAAGTAAATTGATAATACAATATACCTCTACCACATGTAGAATTTGTTTCCAATGTAAAACTTGATAATACAATATACCAATGCAAGCAACAATAGAAATTAGAATTGGCAGATAACACAATCTGTCAGTTGGCTTCTTAGCTATCTAGAAACAAATACAAGTAGCAACATAATCAAAATTGGAATTTTAAACACAGTAAGAGGGGATGATTGGGGGATATGTACTTACCTATACCAGCAGGGGAAGGTCCAAGCTCCTTGCGGCGGTGGCAGACGAGCAGACGGCGGTGGCAGGCGGATGAGTGGCATACGAGCAGACGGCAGGGGAATTCTGATGGACCCGACGGATTAGCATGACTAGGTGGTGGAGGCCAGCAGGCGGAGGAAGGCAAGGACGGGATGGCTGGTGGAGGAGCAGTAGGCGGCGGCAGGTAGGATGGCTGATAGAGGGTAGGACGGTTGGTGGAGAGGCGGATGCGGCAGTGGAAGCAGTAGGAAGAAAACAAGGTGGCGACAGCAGCAGGAAGGAGGAGGAAGAGGAGCTGGCGGCGGTAGCAATAGGAGGCAGAGGAGCTGGTGGCGGCAGGAATGGCAGGCAGGAGCAGCGGAAGTGGCAGGAGAAGTTGCGGCAGAAATTGCTAGATCCCTAACTAATCTTGAAATTAGGAATGAAACAAAGAAAGGAAAAGAGTTTGGTTCGTGTGGGTGCTATTAAGTTAACAATCGGTGTCAGTTATAAAAAATAACCGACGCTTATAACAATAGACGTCGGTTACCACAAAAAACCGACACTTATTCTCAATTATAGTCGTCGGTTTCTACTAGAAAAACCGACGTCTATCTACATATGCTGATAAAAACAAAATGTTCTCGAATTCTGACCTTAGTCATCAATTTCCACAAAAAACCGACGCCAAACGGGGGTTGAAAATTTTCACGGGGACAACGTACAAAAATACATCGGCGTCGGTTATGACAAGAAAATTGACGATAAAATAGGACCAATTTTCTATCTCACGAAAACCTTTAGTCGTCGGTTGCTTTATTAACAACCGATGTCGTATGTTAAATTTTGGAGGAATTTTTTTTATTGAAAATTTTGGATTTGGCGGTCGAGTTTAGGCGTTGGTTTCTTATTGAAGAACCAATGCTAAATAAAAAGTGATACCCGTGTCTGTCGCCCTTCACAGATAGATCTCGGTTTGTGTATTAAACCGACGCTTTATAGTTTAGGCATCTTTTTTTATACAACTGACGCTTTTAAAAGTGATGTTGTAAGCCATTTCTGTAGTAGTGTGTGGAATTTGAAATATGTGAATGGTGAGATATGTAATAGTGAGTCCCAAGCTAGACAACTTCTCAGTATATGAGCTGCGTCACCTAGTTTGTGGTTCCCTTGAAAATTTTGAACCCTAGACTCATGTAAAAGAACCGACCCTAAAGAGAAGAGGTTTTTGAATATATATGTGAAAATCCAACTAGTGAGGGAGATGTCCCAAGACCTTAGAGGAAGTATGTGATATATAATATCCTTGATGAGCCTCATATTCATGTTGGTGGTTCCATGTGAAGGGCTAATGTTTGTACTACCTTTGAGATTTCGATAATGATTTAATATGGGTAGAAATCTTGTGGTTGAAAATTCATGCTTTGATTTAAATAGGCCTTACCTTGAGTGTCTAGAGCTTTTGGAGCTCTTCTATAGATAGAATTGTGATGATTTTAAAAACTTGATGGCGATAATGACATAAATTTTTAGGTAATTGTTGATGCATGAGTGAGTCTCACATGAGCTAAGAATATGATGTACGTTGAGCCACTGAGATCAATTGGTCCTATCATATGTGTCACATGTACCATGCATGTAACATTTAGGTTTGACATATGACTTTTTGATATGATGAAGTATATGGATCACATTTTACATGATCACAATGTATGTATATGATTAATATTAAATCTAGTGACAATCAATGCATCCATGATAATAATTGGTCATAACTTGTATGATTTGGGTATGAACTCTGAATTTTTTCTTCAAACCTTGGATATAGTTGAATTTCATGCCAAATATTGGTTAGATGATATATATGAATCCTTGAAAATGTGGACTAACTAAAGTGGAAGTGTTAACCTTACAATCACCCTAAGTCAAATTGGTTTGAATTTCGAGGACAAAATTTATTTTAAGGTAGGGTGCATGTCACATACTTACCCTTAGGGTCCTTATTACATATGAATATTGTTTGATAATAAGATGAATTCTAAGAATATATATTTTAATTAATATCTTCAGACCCTTTTGTAAAGGATGGTATAAAAATAATTAATAATGGCAGCCTTTTGAGACATATGGTAAAGAGAGCTCTTATGAGGAAATGTTTTTTATATTACAAGTATAATTATGAGAATTCTGAAATATCTATATTTTTTCCTTTGCAAGAGTTGTGGTTATAAAAATTGTTTCCTTTTGTGGTCCATCTTTGGTCAAAAATAAGTTTTAAAAAAAGGTTGTTGATGGTCAAATTTGGTATCCATTTGGATTTATGGTTTAGAAGTTATGGAATTGTAATGGAAAAATATGTTTTGAATAAGGAAGTTTCTTTTGGAAGGACTTTGCTTTTGATTAGAAAGATATGGAATTCGCAAAATTAAGTTTTTAAAGATGTTCTTGTCTATATTTATTGTTTTTTGAGTTTAATGTGGATCACAAAATTGAAATAAATTATGTGTATATGTGGATTTTGAGAAAAAAGAGAAGCAAGTGAAAACAATAATTAGATGAGTATGAGGAGGAAATTTTGTAGTAAAAAAGGATAAATATGATCTACTGGTAAATGTTTTTGTACACTAGTGAATGTGAAATAATTTAATGATTCAAAGGTTACTTTTGGATTCAATTCTTTCTTTACAGATCTCAATTCATAAATTCTTCAAACTTTTTGTGACTTTAGGAAGTATGACTTTAAGCTCTTTTTTAGAAAAGGAAACATGAATAGTCCATTTTTGGAGTTGTGAATTTATATTTTAAAAGATGTTAATCTAGAATACACCAATATTGATTTGTAATATGGAGTTATAGAAAATTAAGATAGGAATGTTGCTATTAAAATGTATTAGTCATTACTAATATTTAAGATGATACAAAGATCTTTTAACTATAAATAATAGAATGATTGTTTCCATCAAGCATGAAAGGACAACCAAGTTGATGTTTTTGTAATAAGTTGATTAATTAATTAATCAATTGTATTTTATTGTTAGGGAATATGAATCATATGTTGAGGTAGACATATTTTATTATAGGAAAACCTTTCGATGTGTTCTGACAAGTATTAATGATATTTTCGAATTTTTGTATGAGTTTACAATTTGTTTGAATGGTCAAATAGAATTATACGGGCTCCTCTTTGATCAAAACTGAGGTGTCGTGTTGCCAAAAATGATGATTCTTAGTTTTCTTAGACAATATTGTTATCTTTATCAACCAATGTGGGAGTTTAAATCTAAATACCACTTCTTTTTGGAATTTATTAATGGTTTTTCCTAGTTATCACGTGGTCAAACTTTAATTTTCATATTTGGGATATCCTTTTAGTAAGTATGAATTATTGTATGAAAAATTGTCATGAGAAAAATCTTTGAAGAAATGTCTTAATTCATTAAATACATACAAGATTCTTACTTACCTTTTGTAACTTACTATATTCCATTCAAATTTTGTTCTTAGTCAATCAAGTAACCAAGTATTTGACCATTCAACTTTTTAAGGCATATAATAAATTACGTAGTATCATTAACTCTTGCCAAAACACGTCAATATGCTTTTCCTATAATAAAATATTTCTACCTCAACATATTTTTATACTCTCTGACAAGAAAACACCATTAATCAAATAAATAAATAATTTATTCAGAAACATCAAATTCGTTGTCCTAACATGATTGATGGAAACAATCATTATATTTGTCACAAAAAAAGGTCATGTATCATCTTAATGATTAATAATCACTAATGCATGTTAATAGAAACATTCCTCTCTTAATTTTCTATAACTCCCAAATTACAAATCTATAAATGATGTAATATTTATTAACATCTTTTCAAATATGGATTGAAGACTCTAAAAATGGATTATGCATTCAAGGTTTCATTATGGGTTTGCTTACAAAAATTCTAGTCATACTTCCAAAATTCACAAAAAGTTTGAAGTAATTATAATTTGACGATTCTAGAAAAAACATTGAACACATAAATTTTCCAATACTAAAATTAGTTCACATTGATCAAAGTATGACAATATTTATCAATAGAACATATTTATCCTTTTCTTATTACAAACTTTCCTCCTACTCATCTAACTTTTTTTCTTCATTTGTTTCTTTTTTTCCCTCAAAAGCCACACACATTGTTTTCAATTTTGTGATCAACTCAAAACTCAAAAATTAATAAATAAAAGTAACATATTCATATTAAACTTTGTTTTTATAAAATTCAATGTCTTTCCAACCAAAAGTAAAGTCCTTCCAAAACAAACATCCATGTTCAAATATCATGTTTTCCATTTACAATTATATAATTTATAAACCTTTAATTTATATGAAAGCCAACTTTGATCGTCAACGGCTTTCTTGTATAAGCTTAAATTTGAATAAAGATGGACCATAGAAGGCATCATTTTATTAATCCACAACTCCCAAATATGAAAAATATAGATGATATTTTGTAAATATCATAAATATTACAATCTTTTCAAATTATTTTTTTATAATATAAATAAGGTTTCTTATACATTTTTTCAGTCCCTTGCTTAACCAAATTCAAATTTCCATAAAAAATATAATAATGTCACACTTCCTTAAAATTCCCAAGTAAAAATTATATAATGTACATGTTACTTTAATTTTATTTTCTCTCTTTACCGTATGTCACAAAAGATTGCCATTAATCATTATCGTAATACCATCCTCTCTAAAGTTCTCATGATATTAACTAAAATATTTATTTTTTCTAGAACTCATTCTTTTATCCATCAATATTTTTAATGTAAAAGGACCCTAAGGATAAGGATATTACAGTTCAATGTACAGACAATTAGCGTGGCACATGTAGATATTTTAACTAATTCAATCATAAAATTGGAATCAAGATTGTCTTGATTAGATGTTTTTAAAAAATCACAATGTATGTGTATCATGACATATATATGTGAATATCATTTAACAATTTTTGAAATTTCTACAACCTACTATTGATTAAAAAGTGTATCTTATCTTGTTGGATGATCTATATTACAGCGTGCAATTTACATTTATATTAATGGAATGCATTGTAAAGTTCTAAAAAATGCCTAATTAAGATGGGTGTACTCAGGAACCCAATTATTGGATTATATTTTAAAGTACTAAAAGCATTTGTAATGAAGATGGGTATATAGAAACTATGTACTTAGGTACCTAATTATTTTTGCATATACATATACATATACATATACATATACATATACATATATATATATATATATATATATATATATATATAGAGAGAGAGAGAGAGAGAGAGAGAGAGAGAGTCAGGTTAGAATACACTTGAGTGTATTCAGAGTAAAATATACTCAAGTAGTTTTTTATGGTACAATATTTTTTTTTAAAATCTAATCCATTGATCTTCTTAAACATCTTGTGAATAGCTGATATGCAATATTTGAGCACATTTGGACATTTATAGGTCATGTTATGAAGACCGCAAAAATTATGCATTCAAATTAGTTTCACACATCAATTTTGTTTCCCTTGGATGAGTGACTTACACTCATCCAAATGGGCTCAAAATTTGTATGTAGCCTAGTTATAGTATGGCAGTGAAGTTCAATGGTTTACACTTTGTAAAAAATAAGTCTTGATATGCAAACACACTTGAGTTTATTCATGTGATCTATACACTTGAGTGTATTCTAGCCTGACTCTCTCTCTCTATATATATATTTATACATATATATATATATATATATATATATATATATATATACATACATACATACATACATATACATAGATATGTATGTACATGTATATATCTATGAATATATAAACACACACACATATGTGTATATGTGTGTGTGTGTTTAACATTATTAGAACTTGTGCTCCCCGCACCAAGAAGGATTTTTGGGATGATATGGATCAATAGATGCAAGGTGGATACAAGAGATTTCAAGTTGGTTTTTGATATGGCAATAGAAATGGACAAGGAGAGAGGATATTAGATTTTTTAGTTGTATATGTTGTGATTTTTGCAAACACTCATTTCAAGAAAAGAGAATCACAATAGACTACTTTCAAAAGTGGGTAGAACTTTAGGTGAATTGGTTGCATCCATACAAGGTGGATCGTGAAACATGCCATGATTGTAAAGTGATTCTTGACAAAGAACTAACCACCCAACATAGGTTGGTGGTTTTGAATATGAACATGAATACCAATAAAGGAAATCATAATTGGAATCAAGATAGTAGGATCAAGTGGTGGAATCTTAAAAGAGAAAATAAATTGACTTTCATGATAAACTCATCAAGGAGGACGTTTGGAACTTGGAGTCTGTTATTAATACTATGTGGAATAATATGAGCTAATGCATAACAAAAATTGCTAAAGAGGTTTTGGAGGAGTCCAAAGGTTGTGGGCCTCCACAAGAAGAGAATGGGGCGGTGGAATCATGAAGTGAAAAAGGCTATTAACACTTAAAAGGGAGACCTATATGAGCTTGCCCAAATCTTGAGATAATGCAACTTTGAGAGATACAAGCAATGAAAGAAAGAAGCTAAAAAGGTTGTTCAAGAGGCAAGGTCTAGATATTTTGATGATATTTATAAGAAGATGGACCCAAGAAAAGAAAAAAAGATATATATAAATATATATAATGACATATATAAGATAAAGATAAGGAAGAGACTTGAGTCAAGTAAAACACATCAAGAATGAAGATGGTAGAGTATTGGAGAAGGATGATATCAAGAACCAATGAAGAAACTACTTCCATGATCTTTTCAAAGGAGATATTGTAAATAATATAGTAGACTCATGTGACATGAATACAAGAGAAATCCTTTAGACAAAATGTGTTCACTATTTGAGGTCAAGAATTCTTTGAAAAATATGAAAATGATAAAGGCATGTGGACCAGACGGTATTTTTATTGATGTATGGAAGAGTATGGGGGATGAATGAGCTATGTGGTTAATGAATTTCATTTACAAGATTATGAAGACCAAGAAGATATTAGATAAGTAGAGAAGAGGCTACGATCTATAATGCAACTATTAAACAACCAATTTGGTTTCATGCCTGAAAGATCAACAATGTATGTTATTTCTAATAAGGAGGCTTATAGAGAAGTATAGACAAAGCATAAGAGATCTTCGTATGGTATTTATTGATTTGAGAAACACTTATGATCGGTTTCCCATGGAAGTGTTGTAGATGATTTTGAAGAAAAATGGTGTGCCAATCCAATATATTAACTTGATTAGAGACATGTATGATAGATCAATTACAACTGTGAAGACTCATGGAAGAGAGATGCCAGAGTTTTCTTTCACAGTTGGGGTACAACAAGGATCTATAAACAATTCATATCTATTCATTTTTTATATGGTTGAGTTGACAAAGAATGTTAAGGATGATATTCCTTGGTGTACTTTCATGCTGATGACATGGTGTTGATTGACAAAACTAAATTTGGATTGAATGATAAAGTTGAATTATGGAGAAATAATTCAAATCAAAAGGATCGGAAATTTGTAGGAACAAAACTACATATATGAATTGCAATTTTAGCCGATCTCATAGTGTGGATGATGGAGCTAAGTTGGATAGAGTAAATATACAAAAATGTGACAAATTTTGTTATTTGGGTTCTATTATTCAAATAGATGGGGATGTCTAAGATGTCATTTGTCATAGAATTACTGCGGGATGGTTAAAATGGAGGAGTATAACTCGACTATTATGTGATCATAAGATTTCTCTCAGAATAAAAAACAAGATTTATAAAACATCTATATGTCCATCCATGCTCAGTGGGAGTGATTGCTGGGTAATTAAGAAACAAGGTCTTAACATGATAAACGTGGCTAAGATGCGTATCTTGAGATGGATGGGTGGCAAAATAAGAAAAAAATGTTTAAGAAATGAATATATAAGGAATAAATTAGGGGTGACAAGCATTGAAGACAAGTAGTGCAAGGACTAAGTCAATTGTATGGGCATGTTCAATGTAGATTGCACCTATACAAAGCAATGCTAATGAATCAAGCACAATTAAAAAAAT